>OZ010671.1:70248177-70830323 GCA_963932185.1 Troglohyphantes excavatus | reverse complement strand
CTGCCCGAAACACGAATCCAGTCCCTATCCTGCCCTCAAAGCCCTGTACATGGACCGGATTCTGCCTAATGTGTATAAGCTGCTGGCCTACTGCTGGACTTTGGCACCCTTCCCCTTGTCCGTCGACAAAATGGAAGAAATGGGGGACATGCTCCTGGCCTCGATATACAGCTATCCGTGGCCGGAATCCTACCTGACCAAAGCGGAACCCTGCTCCATTTGTTTGGAAAACCTGTACATTGTCCGGTACACCACCACTTGCAGCCATGCATTTCATTCGGATTGCCTGTTTCAATGGTTGAGAAACAACAATAGCTGTCCGACGTGCCGGCACCCCATCATATTTTAACATGTCGGACCCCGAAAAAATGGGAGAGAGTCTTTGAATGCTTGAAGGAATTTTTTTTTAAAAAATTCCTTCAAGCATTCAAAGACTCTCTCCCATTTTTTTGGGTTCATCAGGAAGCCAACCTTGGTGCATGTCTTATTGAAACCAACAAGAAGCCTGCCAACGTTGGCATGGAATCATAGGTTCTCGTGGACTTTAATTTGTTTTCAAGTGGTTATCCAATGTTGGAGCGAAATTTCATTTCAAGCCACCTGAAATGCATTTCAAGTGGGAATCCAATGTCGACAGGAAACAAATGGCCAGCTAACGAAATGAATTGCAATCCTGGAAATACTATGATATTGCTGAATCACACTCGGGAAAAAAAAATTTGGACCAGTAGGGCTCACCCAAAACTTTTTCATGAGCCACGGATGTAAAAAAAAAAAAAAAAAAAAAAAAAAAAAAAAAAAAAAAAAAAAAAAAAAAAAAAAAAAAAAAAAAAAAAAAAAAAAAAAAAAAAAAAAAAGTTTTTTTTTTTTTTTTTTTTTTTTTTTTTTTTTTTTTTTTTTTTTTTTTTTTTTTTTTTTTTTTTTTTTTTTTTTTTTTTTTAATCACTATAAAAGGAATGGCGCTTGGTAAGAAATGATCACTCACTCGACGGACGGTGCTTCATACAGTTTGATCTGGCAAGTGAAAAAAAAAAACCATTGGATCGTTATGTCTTCCAACACGTACCGTAAAATGTTCCGTCGTAAGCAAATGATGCTCGTCAAGTGTCCCCGATGTGGTGTAAACATGACTCTCCATGATTATGTAACGGAACACGTTCGTCAGGTTCACCATGTCGATCGAGATACACAATGCCCTTTTTGCATGGGGGCTGTTCGATGGAGACGTAAAGAACAGACCGCTGTACCAATCAACCGGCATCGGATGGAGTGTATAAAAGAAACCTTTCCCGATTTGTTTCAACGACCGAAAGGTCATAAAGTTACCGTGCTTCCACCGCCGGTGTCGGTGTCGGGACATTGTCGAGAGTGCCGATCCTTTTTACAATTTCCCAAAAAACGTAGCTTGTCGGGAAGAAATCGCTTCGAGGCATGGGGCACGTTTTATGAAGAAGTCGGACAGCTGCCACCGTTTTTAACAGGACCTCTTCTCCCTACTCACGTGTCGTACTCCGAAGAGAGTGGTTTAGGGGACTTTATGTACCCCATCCTGCACCAGTTTAGGCAACAGACCCACATGTGGTACCACGTCAGTGTCAGAGCCGCCGCATGGAAAGACTTTGTAAAGCACGTTTTGAGTAAAAAAGGTGTCTATGTGTTGCCTTATTGGTGCTTGTGTGATGGAAGCAAAACGCCCCATGCCAAATTACCTGCTTCACAGAAACATCATCGGCATATGGTGCTCGTCAAGGACAAGAAGGTTCAGTTGGAAAAAGAGTGGAAGACGTGCATGAAGATTAAAAACAAAGCCGCAAAATTGAAAATCCCTATCAAAACCATCCATCAGTTGATCCATACATTGTTTTACGTGAGCCAATCGAGAGCACGATGTGACGGCACGGCTCGTCAAACGGATGTCGATGAAGGAAATTCCCATTATTATCTCCATCACCAGATGTATCCCCACGCCAAAGTGGCCATGTACACGTTGGTGCCGAATGGTTTGAGTGACTATATCCATTTTCGAGGCAAGGAACACAAGGCAAGGCATTGGTACGAGCAAGTCAAAGGGACTGGAAAGGAACGGTCCATTCCCTTAAAGACGCTCAACATTAATATTTCGGGTTGCGTTGTGCCATTTGCAAAGCATCTGGAGCCTTCCCATTTGACGGAAGACGAGCCGCCGCCCACCGATCGTCCGTATCTGTGGATGTTTAAATCGGATGACGTGTTGGTATTGAAATCGAATCCATCGCTACTCGAAATGGGTTTCGAGGAATGGTACGCGCACCAAATGGAATGCGGCAATTCTTTTTTGGACGCCGTACACAATGAAAAGTACACGTTGGGCCAACGTCATCGAACGGACGTGAATGACTTTCAAAGTATCAAGCATGAGTTGATGGAACTGTTTAAAGAAGAGAAATCCACCCTGTTACAGGCTCTTGAAATGGAACGTTCCCACACGGTGTCTGTGCATGAAAGGATGGAACATCAGCATGCCAAGTACCTCGAAATGGAGAATGAGTTGCAAAAGTGCCTGAAAGAGAGGGACGATGAAAGAATGCAACGGCAGTATTTGGAAAGGACAACAGAAGCCGTGGAAGCGGCCGTTGAAAGGGTACGAAACCAGATGTCGGAAGCGGAAAAGGTTCGAATGCAACAGTATGAAGATCGTATTGCGGTAATGTCGGAAGAGATCAATGCCTTGAAAAGCCAATTGAAGAAAGCGGAAGAGGCTCGAATACAGCAATATGAAACACGTATTGCGGAATTGAAAGAAGCACAACGGGTCCGGGTACAACAGTACGAAGACCGAATTGCTGTCATGGAAACTCAAATGGAAGCGATGCAACAACTGGCACAAGGAGTAGTATCTGTCATATCAAAAAGAAATTGAGGGCATCCCAAAACTTTTCTTGGGCTGAGGATGTATTAAAAAAAAAAAAAAAAAAAAAAAAAAAAAAAAAAAAAAAAAAAAAAAAAAAAAAAAAAAAAAAAAAAAAAAAAAAAAAAAAAAAAAAAAAAAATTTTTTTTTTTTTTTTTTTTTTTTTTTTTTTTTTTTTTTTTTTTTTTTTTTTTTTTTTTTTGAGTTATCCTACCCGGTATTCATTTCTTTTCCTGTGGTGAAACTTTTTGCCAAGAGCGCTGGCCATCGTTTGTGGTGATTCCCGCACACATTTCTTTTCCCGTAGTGAATCATGCCGTTGGTGTATATCGAAGCGGTTCGAGATCCATTCATCCTTCCATTCATTGGTTTCTGTGGGGGGCCAATTCAAACGGCAATTGTTACCATTGAGAGGGGGTTTGGAATTTACCGGGTTGTTGTTGGTGTTGCGCGTCTCACCACAAAAAAAAATTTTTACAAAAAAAGTTTTTTCACCCCCAGCATATTTTCTGGGAGCTTGAAAAAATGAAATATCAACCCAATGGGTTCAACTCTCACTTGTCCCCGACTTGTCCCGCAAAAATATTACGTGAAAAGATGTGATATAGGCTTGTTTCAGTACATGTGTGAAGGGATTCATGATGTTTGTGACATGATTCGGTATGATTTCAATGGGTTGGGATGGTTTCAGGGCCTACATGCCTTGTCCCACGGATTCCCGAGGAAGGAGGCATGAGGCTGGAATCGGGATGGAAGAATTACCATGTGAAATATAGGGTGAACGCTATGAGCCTCTGTAACTGGGCAACCCAGGCAGATATCGGCTTGAAACCAGCAGCAAAAGAGGGGTTGGTAGGAACGAGCGACCAGGATCAACTGCCCCAAATGATTTTGAGCGCATGACCTATGAAAAAAAAAAAAAAAAAAAAAAAAAAAAAAAAAAAAAAAAAAAAAAAAAAAAAAAAAAAAATTGGGAGTACACCAAGTAAGTTGTTACTTCATCAGGAACAGTTGGTTGAATGAAGAGGCTGGCTAGGAGTTGCTCCTTTTATACACACGATACAAAAAAAAAAAAAAAAAAAAAAAAAAAAAAAAAAAAAAAAAAAAAAAAAAAAAAAATTTTTTTTTTTTTTTTTTTTTTTTTTTTTTTTTTTTTTTTTTTTTTTTTTTTTTTTTTTTTTTTTTTTTTTTTTTTTTTTTGGATTGTATATAAGTTTGAGCTGTGGGAAAGGATTTTCAGTTGCGCCCTCGGCCACCGACAGCTGTACAGTGATTTTACTTGTTGCCCCAAAATATTTTTTGAGTGACTGGTGTTTCAAGTAACTTGGATCGGTTTTCAAGTGGTGAATCGTGTTGTCGGGATTCAAAATACGTTTGGCGGCCGATCTGCATTCAACATTGGGAATTGAAATTCCTGTTACAAGCTTGGAATGACGGTTGGCGTTCATTGGCGGACATTGGGAATTGAAATTCCTGTTACAAGCTTGGGAATGACGGTTGGCTGTCATTGATTTGCCTTCAACATTGGGAATTTCAATTGCAAGCTTGGCAAAATCTTGTTGTACCATTCAAGTTTGGAGTTTCATCGTTGGATTCTTTTTTTCCCCCCGTTTTCATCGTTGGAATTCACCCCTACATTGGCAAGCAACTGGCTTGGCGCGTTGGCGACCAGAGTGGAGCTATAAAAGGAAGCCTTCTCTCGAGCATTGGCATCAGTCTGCTGTTAGCGTTCTGTCATTCAAGTCGTTATGGATATTTTCCCCGTGAATCGAGTGTCGGAGAAGTTGGAGCCCCTGTATTTTGATGCGGACGTGTGGGAAAAGGAAATCCGGCACCATCGGGTGCAAGCCTTCATTTCTTTCATGGAGCCCCATGAAAATAAAAGGATTTTCCACAACGCCCTGCCAAACGACTGGTTCAGGAAGCATCTGGACAATTTCTTGAGATGCTTGGACTCGGCCAAACGTTCCAGTTATTTCGATCCCAACAAAGTACAGTGGGACAGGATTGTGAAGAAACTCATGAAAAATCCTGACCGCAACATGAAAAATGCGGACACCCGAATGGGATTTCGACTGGAGAACATGTACTTGGTCAAGCACGGGTTTACGTTTGGACACTGGATTGTGGATCCTGGGACCCATCACGTGTTCCAAACGTCGTTCGCGCCCATGGTGTGTTATGAACTGCCAGCTGCTAGTGTCGATTCCCCGTCCCAGCCCACTACCGTTCGCAGAAGTTTACATGCCTATGATCAAATGCTGTACGATCGGTACGTGTTTCAACCCCATTCCACGTACACCGTTCCTGCTGGCACGCGATACGTGATGATGGCGGTTCAAAAGACTCTCTTCTCTGTGGATGTGGTTCCGAATAGTGTGGCGATTCCGGGCATGCAGTCGTTCCAGACCCACAAGTCCTGTGGCACGAGTGCGTACAACGTGCCACCCCCGTCACCTACGTCCCAACAACGACCTGCGATGGTTCTGCCTGAACAGAGGCGGTTGAAACGGAAACAGCCTGTCCAAAAGAATGGGTGCAACATCAAAATCCCCAAGGAGTCAACTCGTATGGAACCTGTCCACAGACCTCGTGTGGAATCACCATTTCATGTGGCTGTTTCACCTGTGAGCACCCCTGTGGACATGACAACATCTCGTGTCGTGGCTCCAGGTGTGCAACCGCCAGCTCCAGTGGTGCAACCGCCAGCTCCAGTGGTGCAACCGCCAGCTCCAGTGGTGCAATCAGTTGTACATCAACCCCTATTCGTGGAGCCACATCAACCACTTTTCGTGGAGCCACATCAACCGCTATTCATGGAGCCTCCAGTTGTTGTGCAATCACCAGTTGTGCAACCAGTGGCGCAAGTATCGATGTCAGATTGGATGGACTTTGAACCCCCCATACAATTTGATATGAATGAACTCCTTTTTGGACATGAAATACCGATTTTGGATGAGGCCACATTAATGGAATGGGGTTTGGAACCACCGCCCCAACAAGATCAACCCTTGGACTTGACGACACCGAGACGTTTCCCTGTTGACCCAACCATTGAATCTGTAACCCCAATGGATTTATTAAAATAATTTTTTCCAATCTGTCGTTTTGCTTTTTTGAAAAAATTTTGATGCGGTCACGGTGCTCCACTATTTTTTCGGCCGACTGTAGGAGTTTGAGTGCCTATGATCAGATGCTCTACGAACGGTACGTGTTTCAGCCCCATTCCACGTACAGCATTCCTTCGGGCACGCGGTACGTGGTGATGGCTGTTCAAAAGACCCTCTTCTCTGTGGACGTGGTGCCGAATAGTGTGGAGATTCCTGGCATGGAGTCGTTCAAGACCCACAAGTCGTATGGCGCGAGTGCGTACAACGTGCCACCTCCGACCCCTGCGGCCCATCGACCACCTGAGATGATCATGCCTCGAGAGCGGCAGATGAAACGAAAACAGGTGCAGAAGAATTGGGGCAAACCCTCTAAGCGTGTGCCTGTAGAACCACCGCCAGCAACTCGTGTTGTGGAGCCAGCAACTCGTGTTGTCCGCAAGAATTGGGGACAGTTTAAAATTCCCAAGCGTGTGGAATCTCGTGAGCCTGTTTCACCTGCGTGGGAGGACCCCACCCCTGTGGACTTGACAACATCTTCTCCGTCACCAGTTGTTGTGCATCAACCCCTGTTCCTAGAGCCGCTATTCATGGAGCCTCCAGTGGAGTATTCGCCAGCAGTGGTGCATCAAGAGCCTGTGCAATCGCCAGCCCCTCCTGTTGTGCATCAACCCCTCTTCATCGAGCCTCCAGTGGTGCATCAACCCCTATTCATCGAGCCAGTTGTGCAACCACCAGTTGTGTCACCACCACCAAGGGTGCAACCATCCATGCCAAATTGGATGGAGCCTGCAACCCCTATACACTTTGACATGACTGAACTCCTTTTTGGACATGATGATGATGAAATTCCGATTTTGGATGAAGCCATGTTAATGGAATTGGGTTTCCAACCACCACCCCAAGATCGACCCCCCATACCCCAAGATGAACCTTTGGACTTGACGACCCCCAGACGTTTCCCTGACGTCATACAACAACCATCGGCCATTACATTTGTAAAACCAATCGATTTGTCAAAATAAAAATAATTTCAATCTGTGTCGTTTTGCTTATTTGAAAATTTTTTGTAGAGGTCACGGTGCTCCACTATTTTTTCGGCCGACTGTGTGAGACCTATGGCAAGTACTGTGAAACGAGTGCAGGATGTATTTTGACAGTCTTTGGGTAGGAGTTGGCATGGGACAATGGGTGTCGAGTGCAAGGTGGATGCGAGGTTTTTTTGACAGTCTTTGCGTAGGAGTTGGCATGTATTTTTGGGACCATGGGTGGTTGAATGCAAGGTGGCCTGTATAAATGTATGGCAAATACTGTGAAACGAGTGCAGGATGGGTGGCAAGGTGGACTGTGTAAAACCTATGGCAAGTTCTGTGAAACGAGTGCAGGATGGGTGGCAAGGTGGACTGTGTACAACCTATGGCAAGTTCTGTGAAACGAGTGTCCTGTGAGTGTAACGTTTGTTTGACAGTCTTTGCGTAGGAGTTGGGCATGTGTTGTGGACAATGGGTTTTGAGTGTAAGGTGGCTTGTGTAAATGTATGGCAAATACTGTGAAACGAGTGTCCAGTGAGTGTGACGCTTAGCCAGCAAAGTATCAGGCCAGGTCAGGAAGCGTGGAAAGGACTGTTTTTCCACCAATGAAACGTGGAAAGCCAATTTGAAAACAATGCGGCATGAACAACAACTTTGTAATTTCATAAAGTTGAAGCAACAACTTGTCACCGTCCCAAAACTTTTCCTGAGCTGAGGATGTATTCAAAAAAAAAAAAAAAAAAAAAAAAAAAAAAAAAAAAAAAAAAAAAAAAAAAAAAAAAAAAAAAAAAAAAAAAAAAAAATTTTTTTTTTTTTTTTTTTTTTTTTTTTTTTTTTTTTTTTTTTTTTTTTTTTTTTTTTTTTTTTTTTTTTTTTTTTTTTTTTTTTTTTTTTTTTTTGAATGGTATAAAGACTTGAGCTGGGGGAAATATTTTTCAGTTGCCTGCTCGACCATCAACCAACGTGTTTGGTTTTTTTGCCAAGATTTTTTTTAAATTGCCATGAACAACAACCATGGATCGATGCATCCCTTTCTGGGACCGCATCCCATTTACATTTGGCATGACCGGACGCGCAAGTTGCACTTGTTGAAATGCAATCGACCCCTCGAGTGTGAATGCCGGAAAGAATTTGATCAAATCCTCACGAGCGGTGTGGCGTTCCTGTTGTTGAAGGTTACCGAGGAGGGAACGCACGTGGCGTCGTGTCCCAAGGTGCCCGAGCTGTGTAGTTGTGATGTGTATGGATATCCCAACTACTTTAAAGACAATGATATCATTCATCGGGCGGGTTGCACGTTAAACAGTGTCGATTGCATCTGTAAGAGTGATCTTCCGACATCCACGTTTTACGTGCCGCCCTCCATGCCACCCAGAGGCTCGTTGTACCAAGAAAAGGATTTCTTGCATCTGGCCCATTGTCGAGGGAGAATGCCTTGCAGGTGTACTTACACGTTATTTGCGTGTGGGTATTACAAGATTCGACTGTCCGACCACGGACCCCATTTGACGCAATGCTCACTCAGTGTGGACTATGGCACGCCACGTTTGAGTAACCTGTGTGATTGTAAAAAGATACTGCGAGAGCAATATCGGTGGCCGAACGAGGTGGAGGAGTTGACAACGGACATGGCCCGATTGTTTCAGGACGAACATACATGGTCGAATATAACGCAACTGGAAAAACAGGCGGCCAGCCAAACAGGGACCAAAGAAAAGTTTTGACACCCAACCAAAAACTTTTCATGAATCATTCAAAAAAAAAAAAAAAAAAAAAAAAAAAAAAAAAAAAAAAAAAAAAAAAAAAAAAAAAAAAAAAAAAAAAAAAAAAAAAAAAAAAAATTTTTTTTTTTTTTTTTTTTTTTTTTTTTTTTTTTTTTTTTTTTTTTTTTTTTTTTTTTTTTTTTTTTTTTTTTTTTTTTTTTACTGTATATAAGTCAGAGCTTACCAAAGGATTTGCCAGTTGGTTCTTGGTCGGTCAACACTGCTGCGCTCATTGGATTACCTTGCTGTCTGGATAAACTGGCAAGTGGAAAACACCTTGATATGGCTCTTAGCATCTATTATACAATGTTTGGCCGTAAAAAAATGAAGCATGTAAAGTGTCCAGTTTTCCATTGTGGTTTAGAAATGACCCTCTGTGAGTATGTAACGGTACACGTTCGTCGTGTTCACTCGATCAATCCAGATGTACAATGCCCTTTTTGCTTGGGGGCCTTATCATGGAGATACGCAGAACGGACCACTGACAAAATCAACCAGCATCGTATGGAGTGCATCAAAGAAAAATTTCCCCATTTGTTTCGACCCCCGAAAGGTTTTAAAGTCCTCTTACCACCACCGCCATGCGAATCGGCGTCGGGACCTTGTGAACCGTGCCTATCCTTTTTACAATTGCCAAAACGGGGCATGTCGGGAAGAAAACCCTGCAAGGCCTGGGGGACGTTTTATAAAGAAGTCGGACTGTTGCCACCGTTTCTGACAGGACCTTTTCTCCCCACGCACGTGTCGTACTCCGAAGAGAGTGGTTTAGGGGACTTTATGCATCCCATCCTGCATCAGTTTAGGCAAAAGACCCACATGTGGTACCACGTCAGCGTCAGAGCGGCCGTATGGAAAGACTTTGTTGCCAGCATTTTGAGTATGAAGGGTGTATATGTGCTTCCTTATTGGTGCTTGTGTGATGGAATCAAAACACCCCGTGCAAAAATACCTGCTTCTCTGAAACATCATCGGCATATGGTGCTCGTCAAGGAGAAGAACGTTCAGTTGGACAAGGAGTGGAAGACGTGCATGAGGGTTAAAAATACGGCAGCTAAATTGAAAATCCCTATAAAAACCAACCATCAGTTAATCAATACTCTGTTTTACGTGAGTCAATCGAAAGCGCAATGTGATGGCACGGCTGGTAAAATATATGACTATGACGGAAATTCCCATTATTATCTTCATCACGCGTTGTATCCCCACGCCAAAGTGGCCATGTCTGTATTGGTCCAGAACGGCTTGAGTGACTATATCCATTCTCGAGCCAAGCAACGCAAGGCCAGGTATTGGTACGATGAAGTAAAAGGGCAGGGATCGAGACGGACCATTCCCGTCAAGACGCTCAACATTCCTATTGTGGGTTGCGTTGTGCCTGTTGCCAAGCATCTGGAGCCAGCCCATGTGACGGAAGACACGCCCACCGATCGTCCGTATCTGTGGATGTATCAACCGGATCAAGTGATGGTACTGCAATCGAATCCGTCTCTACTCGAATTGCCCTACAAAGAGTGGTGCGTGCATCAAATGAAACGCGGCAATTCTTTTTTGGACAACGTACACGAAGAAAAGTACGAGTTGGGCCAACGGCATCGGACGGAGGTGAATGATTTTCAAAGCATCAAACATGAGTTGATGGAGGAGTTTGAAGTGAAGAAATCCTGTATAGTAAAGGATTTTGAAGCAGAACGTTCCCTCATGGTGTTTACGCACAACGAAAAGTTGGAACATGAACATGCCAAATGTATCGAGTTGGAGAATGAGTTGCAAAGGTGCCGGAAAGAGCGGGACGATGAAAAAATGCAACGGCAGTATTTGGAAAGGACGACAGAAGCCGTGGAAACGGCCGTTGAAAGGGTACGAAGCCAATTGAAAGAAGCGGAACAGGCTCGAATACAGCAGTATGAAGATCGTATTGCGATAATGTCGGAAGAGATTCATACCTTGAAAAGCCAATTGAAGAAAGCGGAAGAGGCTCGAATACAGCAGTATGAAGATCGTATTTCGGAATTGAAAGAAGCACAACGGGTCCGAATTACGGAATTGAAAGAAGCAGAACAGGTCCGAATACAATACTATGAAGATCGTAATGCATACTTGGAAAATCAATTGGAATCAATGCAACAACTTGCACAAGGAGCAGTCACCTTCATTTCAAAAGGCAATTAAAAAAAAAAAAAAAAAAAAAAAAAAAAAAAAAAAAAAAAAAAAAAAAAAAAAAAAAAAAAAAAAATATATATATATATATATATATATATATATATATATATATATATATATATATATATATTTTTTTTTTTTTTTTTTTTTTTTTTTTTTTTTTTTTTTTTTTTTTTTTTTTTTTTTTTTTTTTACAGTTGGTTTTGAGTCTGGAAAGTTTTTGCCGAGCTGACCACCACCTTGTGTTTTTTCATTTCGAGTTCCCCCATAATGTTCCAAACATTTTCCCATTGATGTAGTAGCGATTCAATCGTTGTGATTCCATTGATTGGTTTCCAGCCGGGGGGGGGCATGTCACGGTTGTGTCCCGACTTTTTTACCACTGGTTGTTGTTGGTCCCTCAAAATAATTTTTTTGGGCCTGACCCATCATTGTTTCTGGAACGCGGCCCAAAACACAAAATAAATTTTTGGCATCCCCCAGCAGTTTTATGTTTGAGATTTTAATAACATGCTAACCCAATATGCTCATTACTCATTGTGAGTTGCATTGTGTGTTTTCCTGCTTCATGAAAATCACATGATATAGGCGTGTGACGGTACATTTTATAATGTGTTCAAGTCTTTCGTGGAGTGATGCGATCTCATTTGTACGGGTTTGAATGGTTTCTTACCAAGATTCCATCTCTCACGGATTCATGAGGAATGGACACGTTGGCAGGTATCGCGATGGAAGGTTTCCCTGTGAAACAGTCCTAAAGAGTCGGCAACTCGTGCGATTTGAAACGGGTGACCCGAAACGATAGGAATTATCCTGTTACCCGAAACACCCGGCTGAGTTGTATTGTGTGTTTTCATGATTCATGAAAATCACATGATATAGGCGTGTGACGGAACATTTTATAATGTGTTCGTGTCTTTTGTGGAGTGATGCGGTATGATGGGAATGGGTTTGGATGGTTTCGGGCCTACATGAAATCTCTCAGGGATGCATGAAGAATGGACATGCGGCTTGCTATCGCGATGGATGGTTTCCCTGTGAAATATGCTTGAAACAGTCCTAATGAGTTGGATCAGTCTACAACGCGTGCGAATGGAAACGGGTGGCCCGAAGCGATAGGAATTGCTATGTTACCCGAAGCGATAGGAATTGCCCTGTTACCCGAAGCGATAGGAATTGCACTGGAAGTGATAGGAATGACCCAGTTACTCGAAGCGATAGGAATGACCCTCGAAGCGATAGGAATGACCCGACCGGAAATCCAAAAGTGGCACGGTGAACGGCAAGTACTGTGAAACGAATGGGAATGGCGTTTCACAGTACTTGTCAAATTTGCCAGGAACCGGTTCCCCTGTAAAAATTTTGAGTTGGCAGCTTTGCCTTGAAACGGGATACCCTTGGAACAACTCAAAGTACAAATCACACATGAGGCTAGGCGAAAAAAAGATTGTGTCACTCAACCAAAAACTTTTCACAAGTCACATGCAACCCAAAAAACTTTTCATGGAAAAAAAAAAAAAAAAAAAAAAAAAAAAAAAAAAAAAAAAAAAAAAAAAAAAAAAAAAAAAAAAAAAAATTTTTTTTTTTTTTTTTTTTTTTTTTTTTTTTTTTTTTTTTTTTTTTTTTTTTTTTTTTTTTTTTTTTTAATGGTATAAAGGCTGGAGCTGTGGGCAACATTCTTCAGTTGCCACCATCAACCCAACACGTTCGTTCCAGAGTTTTTGCAAGTCCCCCAAGATTATTTGTTATTACGTTTCCCGTTCCAGTTCATCATCTCGTCTGTCGGTGGTGGTCCACTCTTCGGGAAATACAATCTGCTTGATGTAGTCCACTGATTTATGCGTTTGGATAATATAGTTGGTCAGCACTTGGCGTTCCCGTTCCACGCGTTGTATGACGGACGGGTCTTCGCACGACTCCAAGAAATCGTCCAAGCCACCCATCAAGTGAAAGGCTGCGAGTCGAATGTTTTGACGTTCCCGTGCCAGTGTCGTTTCGAACGTATGCTTTTGGCATTCCTCGTGATTCATTATTCTTTGTTCCACCACCCGAAATAGTGTTCGGTTAACGTTGGATTGCGAATGTACTTTTCCACCTTGTGTTTGGACCGTTGCAAAGGACCCGACCACTGACGTCTCAGCTCCTCTGGACACTCGAGGATCCAAAACGCGTTGCGGTTGTGTTCGGACCAATCCAGCACGCTTAAATACGCGAGGTGGGGGTCTTGGATCTGCACGACGAGGGATACGGGTTCCGTGTTGTTGTTTTTATAGATACCTGGGATTTGGTATTCGACCACGCGCGTGGTGGAGGGATTCCATTCCATATCCAAGTGGCTGGTAAACACCAATTGTTTCACGTGCGGATCTAGGCAAAAGCCAAAGTCGGGTTCCACGACCAAGTACACGTTTTGACCTTTGTATTGGAACCACACAGGGTCGTTGTCTGCTTCTTCTTCCCCTTTGGGACACCAGTGAGGACTCAGTGCAAATTCCAACACGTGCGGGACTCGACCTGCGTTCCCGAAAAAGAGTGTGGATTTTTTCGAGTCGAGCGCGGGTTGAATCAGCCAATCTGCCATGCTTGATCCTTTTGATGAGGTGAAACCTCAGTCAAAAGCGGAAAGGAAGGCCTACACGTGCGAGCAGTGTGAAAAGTATTTCGAGGCATGTCCCGAACGGTTGCACGTGTGCGGCAGGCATCGGGGAGTCCCTCGACCCCCGACGCCGGAAGGATTTTGGGAATTGGAATTTCCAGACGATTACGTCATTCCATGTGAAACGTATCGAGGACTCGGGAGGCCGAATAAGTATGAACGGGAACCGCCTGAAAAGAAGCCTGCCAACGTGATTCCGTGGAAAGGAGGATGGAAGAGGGCGGTGAAGAAGCAAGCTGAGGAAGATGATGCGCCACTCTCATCACAATCACAGGTCGGTCCCGTACGAAATTCCACAGAGGGACAGTTCGGTGATGCCCGAGGAAGAAAGGGAAATGAACTTTGTGTGGCCAGCCAGGGATCCCAATAAGCCTCGACCCGTAGGAGTGGTCAGACCTTTGGATAAATCGGAAGGCATCAGGGACGATATGCAGAGAGGTTCCCAATCTGCATCCAGCAGTACGCCATCATCGAGTAGTCAGCCACCACCCTATCGAGTACCCCGTAACACGTATAGAGACTATTTCCACAAGGACTATCCACACTATCCGTGAATGAAAAATATTTTCCACTCAAAAATATTTCCCCACTCAAAATATTTTTTCCAAGCTATTGAAAAAAAAAAAAAAAAAAAAAAAAAAAAAAAAAAAAAAAAAAAAAAAAAAAAAAAAAAAAAAAAAAAAAAAAAATTTTTTTTTTTTTTTTTTTTTTTTTTTTTTTTTTTTTTTTTTTTTTTTTTTTTTTTTTTTTTTTTTTTTTTTTGAGTCTGTATATAAGTCGTGAGCAGTGGGAAAGATTTTCACTTGCCTCTCGCCTGTTGTACGGTCAACATACCATTTGCTTCTCGACACGCACCATTTGCCTCTCGACACTTGGAACAGACCATTTGCCTCTCGACACGTACCATTTGCCTCTCGACACGTACCATTTGCCTCCCGACACACACCATTTGCCTCTCGACACTTGGAACAGACCATTGCCTCTACACTATCAAAAATACCATTTGCCTCTCGACACAGACCATTTGGCCTCTCGACACATACCATTGGCCTCTCGACGCAGACCATTTGCCCACATGGAGATTGGATATGCTCTCCTAGGGCCAGAAGCCATTGCCCCTACCGTGTTTGACGCTCAATCCCCAGGGATCGATGTGTATTGCCCTCGACGCACGGTCGTGCAGCCTGGGGAGCAAGTGAAAATCGATACACGCGTCGGATTCCACTTTCCGACCGGCAAGATTGGACTCGTGTTGGACAAGTCGTCGGTGGTCACGCGCAAGCAATTGAAAACCGAAGCCGGGGTGATTGATACGGGATACAGGGGTCCCTTGGTCGTCGTGTTGAGAAACATGGGACGCGTGCCCGTGGTTTTGGAAGTGGGGGAAGCGATGGCGCAAATGGTGTTGACGACCGCCTGGCAGCCGCGATTGGTGGCTTTGCCGAGTTTGGATACGAGCAGCACGCATCGAGGTACGCGTGGATTTGGTGGGGAAGGAGATTAAAGATGGCATTGACGGTGAAAATATCGGGGGACATGTTCCCTCAACCCATGGGGTTTCCCACGACCCAACTGAGCATGACGTCCGGCAATCTGACTTTTAAAATCGATACGCAAACGGAACCCGACAAGCTGCACGTGGTGATGGAAAATATTCCTCACGACGATTTAGTGTATTTGTTTATTCAAAAGTTTGGCCAAGATCAAGGCGATCGGGTGTGGTATGTGGATTTGAATCGCGTCAACAGCCAGGACTTTATGATGCAGGCGTTTTCGTTACTCACCAACCGATTTGTGGAATGCATGTATCGAACCATTGCGTTACAACAGCACCAGCCTGAAACAACAACAACGAGTGTTGATGATGAGGCTGTTGAATTGGATGACTCTCTGCTTCCTGTTGCTCAATAAAATAAAATTGCCATCAATTTCAAAATGACAACAACACAGAGCCGCCTGGCTACACCAGCAGCTAGGCATGACCAAAATATTTTCATGCACCAATTCCAAAAAAAAAAAAAAAAAAAAAAAAAAAAAAAAAAAAAAAAAAAAAAAAAAAAAAAAAAAAAAAAAAAAAAAAAAAAATTTTTTTTTTTTTTTTTTTTTTTTTTTTTTTTTTTTTTTTTTTTTTTTTTTTTTTTTTCACTTGCTATAAAAGTCGTGAGCTGGTGGGAAAGATTTTCATATGCTCCCTTCCTCACCCGACGAGTCCTTTCAACCGCTGTTGTATCAAGAGGCCATGAATCCTTCCGAAACCTCGAGCGCTCCTGCTATGGATTGGGCGGCTCAAGTTCCTGGCCCATTTGCTGAAGTCAACAAGACATTGCCGACCGTCACTCTGCTTTCCAGGTTTCAACCCAATAGCATAGCAGCGGTCGCCATGGACGAAGTCGAATGCGTCGTGATGATGAATACCGTTTATTTTCGGCAACCGATGACGGACCTCAACTGGGAATATGCCGTCATTGCCATGCTGAGGGAGTTGAAAGTCGTGGACGTGTACGTGCAAGGCATTTCGCTCGCACTCAAACGAGCGGCGGCGGCGGAAGAATGCATGAACGTGATGATGGATGGGACCCCTTTTAAATTGAGGTACCCTTGTAGGCAGTGCGGACGCAAATCGTGTCCAGTCACCAAAGCCCATTTGAAATGGCGCAGAGTCGTGAGACGGGAACCGTGTCACTTGGCACATGAAGCTTCCAGTGATTTTTTGATGAACAACCACGCGTCGCCAATGTGTAATAACAACCCCGATCCCAAATAATTTGTTTGAGCTCAAAATATTTCTTTTGGACATGTATTCATGACGAGGGCTTGGCAACTAGCTAGGCATGATCACCACTCCCCAAAATAATTTAACAAGATGTATTAAAAAAAAAAAAAAAAAAAAAAAAAAAAAAAAAAAAAAAAAAAAAAAAAAAAAAAAAAAAAAAAAAAAAATTTTTTTTTTTTTTTTTTTTTTTTTTTTTTTTTTTTTAATGGTATATAAGTCGTGAGTCGTGGCAACATTTTTCAGTTGTCGTCGTGGATAGCGTCGCTGCTGTTGTGTTAAGGTTGCTAGTGTTTCGTTCTTCATTCCGTTGTTTTCAAAAGAGGGCCATGCATCGTTCCGAATACTTCAATGCTGCTGCTACTGCAGTGGAGACCCATGTCCCATTCGCTGAATGGAATGGAAAACGGCCGCAGCACTTGACTCTGCGTACCAGGTATCAACCCTGGGACATAGCAGCAATCGCCATGGACGAAGACGAATGCGTCGTGATGATGAATACCGTTTGGTTTCGGCAGTGTAAGAAGGTACCCGACTGGGAACATGCCGTCGTTGCCATGCTGAGGGCGTTAAAAGTCGTGGATGCGTACGTGCAAGACCTGCCGGACGAGTTTAAGCGAGTGGCGGAGAAATACAGGATGAATGTGATGGCGGCGGCTGAGGCACCTGTGAACACAAAGTACCCTTGTTCGCTGTGCGGAGGCGAATCGTGTGCAGTCCTCAAAGCCTATTTGGTGTGGGTCAGACTCGTGACATGGGCACCGCGTATCATGATGGACCATGAACCGACCATAGCGCAATGGCGGGTGCCCTACCACCCGTCGCATGAACCACTAGCTGACGACACAACGAGTGGTTCCATTCCAGTTGTTACCATGAATCCGACCGAATATTTCAGTGCTGCAATGGCGACCCATGTCCCATTCGCCGGATGGAACGGGAGCGGGCCGCAGCAACACTTGACGCTGCGTTCCAGGTATCAACCCCGTGGCAATGCAGCAATAGCCATGGACAAAGACGAATGCGTCGTGATGATGGATACCGTTTGGTTTCGGCAGTGTAAGAAGGTACCCGAATGGGAACTTGCCGTCGTTGCCATGCTGAGGGTGTTAAGAGTCGTGGATGCGTACGTGCAAGACCTTCCGGACGAGTTTAAGCGAGTGGCGGAGAAATACATGAATGTATCGGCAGCGGCTGAGGCACCTGTGAACACAAAGTACCCTTGTTCCGTGTGCGGGGGTGAATCGTGTGCAGTCCTCAAAGCTTATTTGCTGTGGCTCAGACTCGTGACATGGGCACCGTGCATCATGGATCATCAAGCGACCATAGCGCAATGGAGGGTACCGTCGTCGCATGACACAAGTCTTGAGGTGCTCACTCAAAATATTTCTTTGAGCTAAACACACACATGGTGGAAATAATTTCTGATCAAAACTTTTTTTCTGGGCACATTGAAAAAAAAAAAAAAAAAAAAAAAAAAAAAAAAAAAAAAAAAAAAAAAAAAAAAAAAAAAAAAAAAAAAAAAAAAAAAAAAAAAAAAAAAAAAAAAAATTTTTTTTTTTTTTTTTTTTTTTTTTTTTTTTTTTTTTTTTTTTTTTTTTTTTTTTTTTTTTTTTTTTTTTTTTTTTTTTTTTTTTTTTTGAATGGTATATAAGTCGTGGGCAGTGGAAACATTTTTCAGTTGCTGCCCTGCTAATCTTCACACGACGTGCTCTGGTGGACTCGTTGCTCAACGTGAACAAGTCTTGGATGTCAGTTAATTGTTGGATGAATCGCTGTCACCGTTGCCAATGATGCTGATCGACGTGCTTGTGGAATTTCTTTGAGACGTATGGAAATCCAATGGCATGGTATTTCACACATGCAGTTTTTTTCATGGCTCGTGTGTCGTGCCAATGGGCCCTGCTGAAATACCAAGCGTCCGCAATAAAAAATGCTAGCGTCCGCAATATAAGGACTCGAAATACCAAGCGTCCGCAATAAAAAATGCTAGCGTCCGCAATATAAGGACTCGAAATACCAAGCGTCCGCAATATAAACTGATAGCGTCCGCATTAAAAAAAAATTCAGTCCTCCTGACATGGTTGGGAGTGGAGTACCAAAGTGGTGAATTGACCCGAAATACACAGCGTCCGCAATATAAAATGATAGCGTCCGCAATATAGGGACTCGACATGCCATGCGTCCGCAATGAAAATGCAAACGTCCGCACTATAAATGCAAAACGTCCGCAATAAAAAAATTCCATCATCAAGAAACTTGTAAATTGGCATGGTTGGGACTCGATTTGAGCACCAAAGTGGTCGATTGACTCGTGTGTTGTGCCAATGGTCATAGTTTAGGAACTCGAAATGTCAAGCGTCCGCACTATAAATGCAAAACGTCCGCAATAAAAAAATTCCATCATCAAGAAACTTGTAAATTGGCATGGTTGGGACTCGATTTGAGCACCAAAGTGGTCGATTGACTCGTGTGTTGTGCCAATGGTCATAGTTTAGGAACTCGAAATGTCAAGCGTCCGCACTATAAATGCAAAACGTCCGCAATAAAAAAATTCCATCATCAAGAAACTTGTAAATTGGCATGGTTGGGACTCGATTTGAGTACCAAAGTGGTCGATTGACTCGTGTGTTGTGTCATTAGTCGTGGTTGGGGGACTCGAAATGTCAAACGTCCGCACTATAAATGCAAAACGTCCGCAATAAAAAAATAACGTGTCCGCACCGCGTCCGCAATAAAAAATGCCGTCCGCCAGAAACGTGACAATGGACGTGGTGGGGACTGTGAAAGGACTCGAGAGGCGGGTCAAACTGGGGGAAAATGGACTCGAATCGGCCTGAAAACGGCCCGAATAAAAACTAACTACTGTGAAACGGAAAACGTCCGCAATAAAAAAAAATGCCAATTATGTCAAATGGAAAGAATAAGGAATGAAAGCATGCCCAAAATCCTGAATTACCACGACCAACATGCTTCCAGAGAAAAAAGATTGAAAGCCGAACGAATACGGAAAGTGCGGTATCGTGCACGTCTTAAAGAACAAAAGTTACCACAAATTGCATTGATTCAAGATGCAGTTCCCCAAGCTACAGTGATTCAGGATCCAAATCCAATGGTCCCAATTCCCCAAGCTTCAGTAATTCAGGATCCAAAGCCAATGGACCCAATTCCCCAAGCTTCAGTGATTCAGGGGCCAAATCCAATGGACCCAATTCCCCAAGCTTCAGTAATTCATAATCAAAATCCAATGGACCCAAT
This sequence comes from Troglohyphantes excavatus, assembly GCA_963932185.1. Lineage (NCBI taxonomy): Eukaryota > Metazoa > Arthropoda > Arachnida > Araneae > Linyphiidae > Troglohyphantes > Troglohyphantes excavatus. The sequence goes on along the minus strand of OZ010671.1, from coordinate 70,810,690 downwards.
TCCCCAAGCTTCATTGATGCATAATCAAAATCCAATAAACCCGATTCCCCAAGCTTCAGTAATTCAGGATCCAATGGACCCAGTTCCCCATGCTTCAGTACCTCAAGCAACCGATAAAGGACCCTTGGTCAAAATTATGGATTTCTTTAAATCCATTCAGAGCATAGTGTTTCCAGCAATTGGTGTTGGTCTCATTGGGATTGTTGGTGTGTTTATGAATATGACGTTTACATGGTACATAATAATTGTAATAGCTGCCTTGTGGCTTTGGTACCAACCACCGTCGTGGTTACCAACACTTTTCCCAGGAAGGTGATGGAAAAAAAAAAAAAAAAAAAAAAAAAAAAAAAAAAAAAAAAATTTTTTTTTTTTTTTTTTTTTTTTTTTTTTTTTTTTTTTTTTTTTTTTTTTTTTTTTTTTTTTTTTTTTTTTTAATTGGCTATATAAACCTGGCTTTTGAAAAATATTTTCCCAGTTGCCTGCTGACCGTTTCACGACTCGGACGTGCTTTCCCGTTATTATCAAGCACCATCCCTTTTTGCCCAAGACTATGGCTAGTAATAAATATTCCACATCATATGGCATCATAATTAAAACAGCATGCAATAGGATGGTGGTCTTGCGCCGAAAAGTGCCGTATTGTGTTCAAAACTATTTTTATTATTTGGACCGGAAAACCAACTCAACACCCAGCAGTTTTTCAGCCCTTCGGCAACAATTTGAAAAGGTATGGTTGCCTAGACTGAAGCCCTATGAACAGTTGGATTACCAACGATTCATCACGGGTGGCCAGTATGAAGACATGTACGATTTCCCTCATGGCCAATTGCAACGGTCTTCCAAACGCAAGCCCAAGACCATTTACACCATGTTTTTTGCTGCCTATCGTGAATTTCAAGAAGAATCTGGATTTCATTTCAGGTTTTGCAAAAAGGATATTGAACAATATCCATTGGTGGAACTGGAATTTGTGGGCTGTGATGGGTTTTTATATCAACAATATTACTTCATCGTGGAGAATGTAGTTGGACTCAAACGGCACTCGTATTTCAACTCGTTTAACTTGTCATCGGCGGCAGATAACCAAATCCAATCGTGGAAGGACGATCGCTTGGTGTATCATGGGAAACTGATGACGGTGGATGTGGTGTATGAAAAGTTATTGCAACAGCAAGTCATTAAAGCCGACATGAAGCACTTGCTATGTTTACAACTTGGTAAAATGTACAAGGTGGTCAAACGCATGGTGCATGAGGAGGATGACGAATTGAAAAAGATTCATGCTGAATTGAAACAGCAAAGCAAGTGGTAAAAAAAAAAAAAAAAAAAAAAAAAAAAAAAAAAAAAAAAAAAAAAAAAAAAAAAAAAAAAAAAAAAAAAAAAAATTTTTTTTTTTTTTTTTTTTTTTTTTTTTTTTTTTTTTTTTTTTTTTTTTTTTTTTTTTTTTTTTTTTTTTTTTTTTTAATGTGTTTATAAGCAGTGAGCCTGTTGGGTTTCAAGTCATTCGTGCATGGACCACTCAACATGTTTGACATCCAAAGACATCAACCTACTGTGGCTGATCATTACTTTCGATTGCTTCGAGAGTACCGTAACCCTCAAGGCTTGAGGCATTTCATTGAACGATGGATGGATATCCTTGCCATCTATGCTGCCAAGCCTCATTTCGTGTCGTTTGAGCCTACCGTGCCTCTGTTGGAAAAGTTGGTTCCCAAAGCTATTGGCGTATTGATTGTTCCCTTTTCCAATACGATTGTCCCTCCAGGCCTCAGACGTGTCAGCATTTTCCCCTTGTACCCGTTCCGAATTCAATACACGTCTCATGTGAATTGCTGTCGGGAAGGAATGGAAATGTTGCAAATGTACTTGAAGCTATCAGGCATCAAGCGAGTGGGATTCTTTAAAATTCAAGATTCCAAAATATTGCCTGATCTGGTGAAAGCCATTCCCGATTTGGAAGTGTATGGCCCCAGTTCCTTTGGAAGCTTTCGACACATTTGTAAAAGGGCCCTCATTGGTTAACGTTATTTAAAATGTCAATCACGTTTTTCAAGTGGGGTGGATACGCTCGAACCACGGGCTGATCCTTGGCCCAATCCAACATGTACCGATAATGTAAAATGTGATGCTCGCGATGCGTATCCAGACGAATGGCTTGAATGTACGTTTCCAAAGAATCCGTGTCCATGTACAAGTACAAAATATCCTTGTCCACCAAGACGTACCAGTCTTGGGGCATGATGCGTATCAACGTGAAATCTTGCCATGTCCACATGATGACATAATGATTATGCCTCGGACGCCCAGGAATCGGTTCCAAATTAAACACCAGTAACAAAAGACCAAGAATGACAAAAATCCAGTACATTTCTTTAATCTTGCTATTGATTTTTGTCGTGAGCCTCGTCAATATTTTTTACAAGTCGTGGTTGTATGGTGTCGAGTCCACGTCACCGTCTGTGTTTCAAGGACGATACGGATCCGGTGTAGCTCTCTCTACTTGCCCGTTGTATGGATTTAAATGTCCGACGGACGATGCCTGTGACTGCGCTACGCTTTGCGTGAATGGGGACTATGTCCCCTTTCGAGTGATGCGCAATGAACCCATCTATTTGATGGATACGCAGTTGACAGCCGGCACGTATTGCCTTCCCAGAGGCATTGGCAGTTGCAATCAAAAGACATCGTACCACATATTTTCGTCCACCGGCTGGAAATGCGTGCCACGAAACACCAGCTTGTACCACAATGAAAATCTGGTGGCGTGTCACAATGACGAGGCAATGGATCACAGCAAAAACGTCTTGTGGGATTATTTCCTGAATCAACCGGCTCAAAATATTGAAAATGCTTACGAAACCCTGGCTGATGGCGTAACGCTTCGGTACCGCTGCAAATGTGAATCAATGGACGTGCGTTTCAAATCCCTAGTGGCTTCACTGCCGTTTGTGTGTTCGGTGGATTACTGTATTACCGATTTCATTAACCCGTTACCGACGATGGGGTTTACGGGTTCCGAATGTGAATGTGAAATGTACATGCATTTGGATCCAAACGACCCCAAGTCCCCGTGCGTAATGGAAAAATCGCGTGTGCAACAAAACGCTTTGATTGGGCGTGTGGATTGCATGACTCGGTTGTCTTGGGTCAAGAGTTCCCTATTTTGTCCTCAGGACGAAGGGGTGTTGAGTTTTGAAACACCAGTATACGCCAGTATGGAAGCCCAGTTTCATGTGGACAAACGATTGGGAAAATAAAAACTGACACAAGAGCCTGATGACAACAAGTCTCACTCGAAACATTGTCAGAGAACCCTTCAAAAAAAAAAAAAAAAAAAAAAAAAAAAAAAAAAAAAAAAAAAAAAAAAAAAAAAAAAAAAAAAAAAAAAAAAAAAATTTTTTTTTTTTTTTTTTTTTTTTTTTTTTTTTTTTTTTTTTTTTTTTGAACAGTATATATAGGGCTGACGACCAGCCGACTCATTCATTCGGGTTCGCGCCGCAGAGAAACAAGTAACATGTCCAACTACTTGCATCGCATCAATTCCTTGAATGAAGCGCCCAACAAAGATTTGTACGTGTTTTACAGTCTGCTTGGGGGTATTTACTACATTGATCGCCAGAATTATCATGATTTTTGCCATTACTGGAGCCGGCAAGGAACTTTTGCTTCCGTCGTGATGGATTTGGCGTCGGCCGATCAACATTGCCTCATTTTGGATTTGGATTTCAAAGCCCATGGACCCAAGACCACCGACCCCCCTTACCCGCCCATTTTTTCCTTGCTCCAGTCCACGCTGAAAATGTTACTTTTGCCACACACCAAGCATTTTACCTATATTATTGCTGCTCGAGCGGGTGGGCAAGGCTTGCATGTGCATTTGCCAGAATGTGTCATTGGACACGATGATTACATTTTGTTGTGCCAGCAATTGAGTATTACCTTGCGATGTGAAATATCGGGCAAAGGGACCTACGTCCTGGACACGTTGCAAAACATGACTCTGGCTGGATCGGCTAAACCCGATATCACACCGTATAAAGCCCTACAGATGATTTACATTGATGAAAGGAATACCTATTACCTGGATTTGGATGAGTCCCCCCTCAAGCTGCAATTGTCCAGACTCAAAAAGGCTTTTAAACGTGTCAAGGACAATGATGGATCCTTTTTCAGAAAATTTTTGTTTGTGGAGGAACAACAAGCCCAGCAATACCTGCTGCGGTACATGATGCCCGCCCCTACTCCGTATCCAGCCTTGTACAAACTGGCATTCACCACTATAATTGGGAATATTTCCAATGAATCCGCAGACTCTGAAGATATTGCCACCTTTACCAAGCGACGGACCAATGAAATGGGATACATTTGCAAAGGCAAACAATTGATACTGACGGGATCCCACTTTCTGAAAGCGTTTCATTTCTTGCGGCACAATACCTTCCTGCTCTCCTCGTTTGAAACCAATAATTGGGCCCTGAAAAAATGGTTTGAGCGCAGCAGTCGGATTAGTCCGACCAATGTGCACACCAATCCCCTGTTTGACCCCATGAATCAGGCTTTACGGGAAAAAAATACCAAATTCATGGATGACCTCAATCCCATTAAAACCATTTTGGAATTTGATGATGGGTATTATTTTTTACCCGTGTTTTACACCTTGTGCAATTGCCTCCACATTTCGTCCGTCATGATGGTGCATCACCTCAGTGGCATCTTGGACAAGCGATTTCAACCGTTACTGGACCGACTGGAGCAAGTGGACGAAACGCATACGCAAGTCATTATGAAAGATTTGACCGAACAATCCATCAATTTTTGTGGCAATAATTTATGCAACCGGTTTGAACGGTATCGCGACAAGTTGAAGCAAATTGTGCTCGATTCCAAACGAGCCATTCTCAGTGTCGATCTGATCCGTGGCCTACAAGAAAGTCATTTTCCCATTCAAATGTTGCGATTGTGCAATTCTTTACGGAAAACCACCCCTTTCATTTGGAATTGCCTGACCGAATCGTGGCAAGAAATTCAAGCCGAAAAGGAAAAGGATTCCCACTTGGCCAACTTGTGGAACGCGATTCGAACCTGGTTGATGGAATACCGGAAATCGGGGAATTATGGGGGTCCCGATGAAGAAATCATGCAAAAATTCAATATCGGTATGGTTCTGTCCATGATTACCAGTGATGCCAGTATGGAACGCAAGATTGTTCAAATGGATCGACATAAATGGTTCATTCGAACCCAAGATGGAGTATTGGATATTTTGACAGGCCATGTCGGTGGCACGGTCCCGGAATTGTTCCTGTCGGATCGGAAATTGGGAATTGATGTCTCACGCACGGAACTGGCCAAACTGTACAATCATTCCCAGGATTTGGAACATTTGTATGCAGTCCTCACCCACAAATCCTTTTTTCAAAAGTATTTGAAAGCCCTCTTCACCGACCACACGGATGATTTGTTTGATACGCTGTACGAAATCATTCAAGAGCAATTGCCCGATTTGATACAAAATGCCTATGCCATTTCCATGATGCATTTTTACGTGCACTTGTGCAAGTACTCGGGCTTTGAACATGACTTGGTCATGTATTTGCTGGATATATTGTCCAGCATTTTTATTGCCACCAATTACGAACGGAAATTTTTCGTGTGCAAAGGGGAAACGTCCAATGGCAAAAGCAAATTGTTTGAAATCCTGGGACGGGTGTTTGGGGGCTATTACCATTGCATTCAGTCGGATAACCTGAAACCGGGCAACTCGAGTACCAATGCCAGTCCTGATTTGGCATCCACTCTGTTCAATTGCCGCATCGTGACGACCGAAGAATTGGAAGGCAAACTCAACGAAAATCGCGTGAAACAAATTACGGGCAACTCGTGTGTCGTGTTTCGAAACATGTACGAGGCCAGTCAAGGCGGTATTCCCACTGCCAAACTGTTTACCACCACCAACAATTTACCCGATTGCCGGTCCACGGAAGCGTTTCAAGATCGAGTCGTGGCCATTCCTTTCGTGTCCCGGTTCGTGAACAAGGCGCCAACAACCACGTCGAAACAAGTCCAACTCAACCAGTACAGCAAGGATGAATACGTGATTGAACGGTCCTACATGGGCTGCTTTTTAATATTATCGTACCATTTAAAGAAATTTATGAATGTCAAGGATGGATTGTTGTATTCAAGGGATACACCGCCGAATGTGTTGGAATTCACTCGCGTGTATTTGTTCAATACGGACGTGTACAATCAATTCAAAACCCATATGGATGTTCAAATGAGTACGGATTGCATGACCACCATGACGGATTTGCGATCGGCTGTACGTCAGTTCCTGAAGAATACCAAAAACAACACGACGCCGGAAACGGATTTAATTTTGAAATTTGAAGAGGAATTTAGTGAATGCCGCAAGTCTGACTTACAATTGGGCAGCGTGCAGTACAATGGGGTTTTGGACCAACCGTCTTCCCAGTTGGTGGTGGAAAACAGCCTTTTGTTTGAAGAAGACGGTGAGGTTGGAAAACGTGCGGCCTCGTCCGATGCCAGCGGATCCAAGAGAAAGAAATCCAAACTGGCCAAATTACCTGAAACCATCGTGTATTATGAAAATGTCGTGATCCGTAATTTACGCAGGACGGTACATGAAAATTAAAGAGTATGGCGTGTGATTTGCATCCTCAAGTGGAATTTCACGATTTAAAGGAATTGAAACGGCAAAACCACCGATTGGATCGGCTCGTGGACTTTGTCGTGCTGAGAAATGCGTATCGATTACAGCGATTCCATTCCAAAAGTTTTTTGCTGAGTGGCTATGACAATGTCACTGTGGACTTGGTGAAGGAATTTAAACCGGAAGCCATTGCTTTTATGAAACAGGTTCAAAGCAGTAAACAGGAATATGGCTACCTGTACAATATCATTGATGACAAGCACTCCTTATCCCATGCCGTGTATCTGAAATGGCAAGAGTTTCCATTGATTCAGGGCCAAGTGTTTCATGAAATCCATCAGATTGCCAAAGACTTTGCTGAAAAAGATACGGATTACTATGATGCAACCGTTCTGTACCTGTTGATGTTTTATGCATTGCTGGTAAACAACAAACATTCAAATTGGGTTACAATTGACTACTTGACAAATTGCAACAAGGACCACCAGTATGCCATTCATGTCAACTGGGTGGGAAGGGAGTGTAAGTAAAAAAAAAAAAAAAAAAAAAAAAAAAAAAAAAAAAAAAAAAAAAAAAAAAAAAAAAATTTTTTTTTTTTTTTTTTTTTTTTTTTTTTTTTTTTTTTTTTTTTTTTTTTTTTTTTTTTTTTTTTTTTTTTTTTTTGAATGGTATAAAAGTCTGAGCCGTGGAACACATTTTCCCAGTTGCCTGCTGACCGTCCTTCGAGAAAGACATCTGCACACCCCATCCTATTCAAGTGGCTGCGCTCACCAGATTCCTCAATAAGTTTGGGCAAAACATGTTGGCCACACAGTGACATAGGCAGTTGCAGATTATTTTTAACGATCGAGGCAACTCTGTTTCGTGCACGTACACACAGTTTCCTGCTGCGTCTTGCGTGCATATGTAAGGCTTGTCATCGGTGACATGTTCGTGTAACGAGTTCCAAGGAATAATTGGAAATCCTTTACGGCTCCTGGCCAAGTACGTTTGGCCATCTTCCTGACGCAATAAATACGGTTTTCCGTTATCTCTCAAGTAATATTCATTGCCTTTGGTGTCTGTGGGATACCGTTGGTTGCCATTGGCATATTGTGCCAATTTGCCTGGAATCATAATCGATTGCCCCATAAAGAGCGGATACATTTCATTGCCCAAACTATCTCGAGCGTAATATTCTTCATGCTGCTGATTTCTGGCAAATAAGTTGTTTTTACGTTTGGGATACAGCTCGTTACCGTTCTTGTCACGAGCGTACCATTCCTTGCCGTCGGCATCCACGACAAACGGATCCTTGGATTTGGCGTAATATTCGTCCCCATTCCTACGTCGAGGGTATTGATTCATCGTCATGGCAGTCAATGACTATTCAATCACTCTCTTGTCTCTCGAAGATTGCCCCGTGAAAATACCCCCTCAAGACCTGATTCAGGTGCTGAAAGCCTGGCGAAAGCATCATAGTTTTGACTCGACGTGTGTCGTGTGTTCCACACCTCTGATTTTTTCAAACACGCCCTACACCACATGTTGTCTGCAATTTTATTACAACAGTCAAATCAAATCGTATCCCGTGCAGTCCATTGCCGTCCCAACACCAGGCTATTCGTTTGGTCTTCCCGTTCTGAAACGGTTGATGCATCAAGCCAAAATCACGACCAATCAGGATTTTTTAATTCTCCCGGATCCCATTTACTGGCAAGTAACGTCCACCCTGATGTATGAAAAAGTCATGAAATTTGTACAAGGATTGCCCATGACCGGCCGAACTCAAACGGTGCAACCCGCTACCAAAGTGGATGTGTTTTACAAACAAATTTTGGAAGTCCCTTTGAATTATGGCAGCTTACAACGGCGATCGTGTGGAAAAAATACGTTAATACGCCAAGTGGCGTTTGGGAAACGATGCACCTTGTCCATGCGAGGCATGATTGTACCTGATGCCAGTTTACGGCCCAACGAAATACAGTTACCGGCCAAAATTGTGAAAATGTTTCACGTCCAGAACCAATGGATCATTTTAAATCGAATGCCGTCCTTGCAACCGGGTAATTTTATTGCTTTAAAAGTAGTGCCCCCAGGGTGGGAATATGATTGTTTTGGTATTCCTTTGGAAGTGGTGCAAGCCATGAATGCCGATTTTGATGGGGACGAATGCAATTTGTACTTGGTGCCCAATACCCTCTCTCAAGCGGAATGTGCCACCATTCTGAATCCAGAGTCCCAGTTGGGTTGTTTTGTGATGCAAGGACCCAAATTGACACCCACCCAAGACATGTTGGTGGCTTATTTTGTCAAGTTTCACGATATTGATTTTTTACCGTACAAGAACCCCAGCTTGGCCAAAACGTTTCGGGTCTTGTACGATATGTATGGATCCCAACAAACATTTGCGTACATTGACCGCATGCGGCAATTTTATCTGGACGTTTTGCAAAATCAAATATGTTTTGCCCTGACTCTGGAAGAAATGCACTCCCTCTTTCAATGGGGTCGTGGATCGCCAGAAGAATTTCAGAAGAGAGCCCAAGCGAGCCATGGATGTCTCGTCACCCAAGTCACGTCGGGTGCCAAAGGTTCCTTGGAGCATTTGTACCAAATGTTTGGGGCGATTGGATACCAGAATGGCGTCCACATTGACCATTCGTTTTGGGAAGGGCTGAGTGCCAATGAAGCTGTGCATCATGCAAAGACAGCCACGGAAGCGTTGAGCAAAACCTGTAAAATTTGGGAACCTGGCTACAGCTATTCCAAGATGGTTCATAGTTTGCAAGGATTGCATGTGGACTACAAAGGGTGTTTGATGGACGGCGACATGGTCGTTGAAAATGATGTGTTGAATGCAATGCATTTTACAGATGTCCTGTCTGTGGAAGGGTTCCAACACTTGCTTGAAAAAACTTTTCAAGTAAATTAAAAAAAAAAAAAAAAAAAAAAAAAAAAAAAAAAAAAAAAAAAAAAAAAAAAAAAAAAAAAAAAAAAAAAAAAAAATTTTTTTTTTTTTTTTTTTTTTTTTTTTTTTTTTTTTTTTTTTTTTTTTTTTTTTTTTTTTTTTTTTTTTTTTTTTTTTTTTTGACTGCCCTATATATACGAGCCGCCTTGAGCATGAGCATCATTATGGATCCTGTTGTAACCAAGGATCATGTTGCCGTTACTAAATCTTGTCAAGTGGAAAGGTTCCAGTGCAGGCACTTCCATGTCTTATAGTATGCTGGTCGATTTAACCCAAATCCAAGTCCGGAACGTGTTTTTATTTTGTTTTGGCATGTGTTTTGCCAGACAAATATTTGGTGACATTATCCATTGCCAAGGGGACGGTGCAAAAATCGACCAAGTTTACTTGGACACGAAATGTTACATCAATGCCACACATACCAATTTCAGCCGCGTGGAAAATGCCATTGTTCCTATCCTGTATCACGATTATTATCAATGGGTGCCTGTCATCTTGTTACTGATGGCGTTTAGCTTTCATTTCCCCTGTCGGACATGGTGTAAATACATGGATGGCTATTTGAATGAAATCACCACCAAAATTGCGGACATGGAAGATTGTGAACGTATTTTACACGTTGTAACACAATCCAAAGGTAATTCCTTGTACTGGAAGACAGTTGCATTGGAATGTGTGTACGCGTTGCATTTGATGCTTCAAATTTGGATTTCGAATAAGATTTTTCATCAGATTTGGGCATTATCCAGCTGGACCCCATCAGCCATTGCCATTTTGTTTCCCGAACAAGCCAATTGCTTTTACGAATACTTTTCAAGTGGATTGGAAACAACTGGAAGATACCGGTGCTTATTGCCCCTCAATAGCGTGTACCGTAAAGTGTTTTGGGTCGTGTATTTTACATTCATCACCCTTGGGGTGCTCCACGTGTTATTTTTGGCGTACCGCTTGTCTTTGGTGTATCGAGTGGGATTCAAACGCATCGACATGTGGTGGTGTATGAAAATTGCGGCAAGTCGAGCTCAAACTTGGTATGCCAAACAAACATTACTCGACATGTACAAATACCAAATACTTGTCAAGGCAGGCGAGAATGTATACATGAGCATGTATTCAATGAAGGTGGACAAACAAGTGGACATGAGTGTCAGAAATAATAGTGTCATGCCAGTGATTGACAATGCGAACGACGGAACAGCCCAACGTCCGTTTGGAGATTTGTACAATAGGCCCAGAAATGCAAGCCCTGACCTTCCCAATTTCCGAGAGACACCCATTTATGATGAAGAAGGGGAGAATGCACTACCACCTACAAGGCTCAACACACCGGAACCTGTGCTTGAACCAGAAATTCAATATCCAGCACAACCATACCATCCAAGAATATAGGCTGACTTGAAACTGGTGAACTGGCGATTGACAACACGACCACTTGTCCAAAACTTATTCCTGAAAAAAAAAAAAAAAAAAAAAAAAAAAAAAAAAAAAAAAAAAAAAAAAAAAAAAAAAAAAAAAAAAAAAAAAAAAAAATTTTTTTTTTTTTTTTTTTTTTTTTTTTTTTTTTTTTTTTTTTTTTTTTTTTTTTTTTTTTTTTTTAACACTCACTATATAAAGGCTGAGCACTCAAGGCAAGTCATCATTCCGGCCCCAGGATTCAAGTGATCGTCATGGAAAATTCACCCTCTCTCATCTCCACTGCAGTGGCCCCAACAACAGTCTTGTTGGACCCTATTCCATCGACTGATGGTGTGAAAGAACTAGAGCTAACCCATTTTCGTGAAGTGGAAGATGTGCCCATGTCCAATCTCAAACCCTATGTGGAAGTCACTGGCAACAAGTTCCGCAAGTTGTTTTTCTTGGCATTGCGTTTCAAAAACCCTGTGATTGTCCAGAAAAACTTTGGATTTTCAGGCAATGCTCTTCAACTGACAAACGGAACCTGCATTGCTGTGAATGCTGACCAGTGTGGTACTTTAAATATCAAAAAGACGAATGGAGGTCTGGTTTTACATGTCAAAGACTTGCATACCCTTAAAAACAATTTGGAATATCATTTGCTGCAGAATTTGTTCCCGCATAAAAACTTTTTGATTCAAGTGTTTCACATTCGGACACTGTACGTCGTTACGTACTACAATCCATTCCTTTCCATTTGGAAAGTGGTCCGCAAAAGTATTGCGTTTCGTGGCTTGACTCAACTGTTTGATAGCTGCATTGCCAAATCGATTCCTTTCACACTGAAAGAAGCGGCCCTGATGCGCCATTTTAACCGAAACTCCCAAGGAGATATCGATAGTTTCAAAAACTGGTACCCACTCGCCCGAGGCATGGCCGAAAAGAACATGAAGCTTCATTATAAGCATGAACCCACGACCGAGTTTGGACGGAAATTGTTTCAAATTGCCAAACGTTCCGACACCCATGTGATGTCGCCCCACCATCCACCTGAAGATTTTTACACGTGTCAAGTCACTTTGAGTGACACGGATCCCGTTGGATTGGCTTGCCGCATCGTGGATGACAAAGTCGAGTATGTGTCCGTCATGATTGTGGCCTTCACCAAAGAATGGTACTTGGACACCAATAACATGGCGTGTTGTTTTTGGAACAATGACACTCGACCCGCCATGTGTCGTTATTGGTTTCCTTTGCTCAAAGATATGACCACGTGGCAACGTTTTGGCAAATTGTGGTACCTTACCAACTATATGCGCAACATGATTGCTTTAACGGCCATCTTGGACTGGTTATCCATTCAAACGGCTGAACCGTACGTGCACATGCGCCACGACTTGATGCAAGTGCACGAGATTTTGTATGGCAGCCTCAAATCAAGATGGTGCTGAAAACTTTGGTGGAAACCATCTTGCGTTCTCAACGTGAGCCCCACAACTTGTTGCATGTTCAGTTACTTCAAACCTTGAAACAGGACGTGTCTCATGACGTGACCGAAGCATTTACTTTAAGCCGGCCTTTGGTGGATCGGTATCCCGACTTGTATCGAAATAGCAGCAGTTTTGTGGATTTTTTATTTCAATTATGCGGGGCAGTGCTGCCGTCCTGTGACACGCCACCCAAGAAACCCTGTGACCCCGTTTCACAGGCACCCTGTGGTCTTCAAACCACCGACTATGAACGGGAAATTGCCAGTTTAAAACAGAAAAATGCCACTTTAAAGCAAGATTTTGCAGAACGGGAAAAGGATTTAAACGCTTACATTCTTAATTTGAAACAACAGTTGAATCAAAGTAAAGAGCATGAACTCGACCTGACCAATGTATATGAGAATACTTTGACTGATTTGAGGGCAGTGACGGCTTCCAAATTACAATCGCTAGAGTACCAGAAAGACATGATGCAACCCGAAAAGTTTTGCCCACCCCAACCCCAAGGACTCTTTCCACGACAGAGGAATAACACTTTGAGTCTGGAAGGATGTACTAGTAACATTTTGAGTCTGGAAGGAGGTGCTAGCAATGCTGTGAGTCTGCCTGGACCGTCCAGTATCGTGGCCTATCAAAACACGGATTTGGATGACATGAAAAACTTGCTGAGAAACATGTTGCAAGATTTTAAGACCAACATTTCCAGTGAAATTGCCGCTTGCATACCTGATCACGACCATGAATTGAAAACTCTTTTCCTTGAATTTAAAAAGGCCATGGCCCACGAATTCACCATTTCTCATGAATACCGACAAAAAATCAATGAGATTTTGAAACGGCCCCCTGTGGATGAAATCAGTGAAACCATTGGCATTAAACTGGAAGAATATTTGGCCCGCAAGCTGTCGGAAGAGCAACTGGAAGAGGTCCTGAAACTGTTTCAGTTTAAGACTCTGTTTACCATTTTAAAGGATAAGCTCAGTCGATTGACTTCTGGCCAAACCCTTGCCAAAATAAGGAAAGAGGTCCAAAATACTGAAAACGATGTCAATTCCCTGACGAAACGACTGATTCAGAAACTATCCACCTTGTGTAGCAGCAATTTACCCATGTTGCCTCTATTGGAACGATTGGACTATTTGGAAACCAATGTCTTGGCAAAGGACACGCAATTGGCCAGAGAGGACTCCAAATTGAAGGAATATTGTAAGAACTCTTACCCGATATTTGGGTATAACGATAATTGGGAAGAAGAGTTGATCAAGACGATTGAACAGCTCAAATCGGCCCATCAGTCTGCTGTGACTCAAATACAAAGTCTTGGGAGTACCATAGGACTACCTCAATTGAGTATCGAGACGTTGCCGCACGACGTGAATCAATTATTCTTGAAACACATGGAATATTCCCGAGAATTGGAAACCCATTTAAATCAGTCCTCAGGCCAATTACAAAACGTTTTGACAGGCATGGTGGAAATGATGAATATGAAGGGGATCCAGAACCCTCAAGCTGTCCCAGATCATTTTTTTACGTGGTTGAAGAGCAGTTTCAGGACCATGCAAGACACTATCATGAGTACGCAAGGTCAATTGAATAAGGCCATTGAGACATTGAGTCATAATCCCTTAGAAATTACTGAAATACCCAATGACTGTCCATCCATTCAATATCCAGAAGAAAAAGAACTGGAGGGCAAGTATCGGGACTTGAAGTGGCAATGTGAACAGTTGGTGGATTCCGTAAACCTGGACACCTTCGCCAATGATGTCAAACGGACATTTGATCAAAAGTTTATGGCCGCCATAAAGCCACTGGCCGTGTATTTTGGCATTCCCGAACCCAATGAGAATTGGATTCGGGAAATTATGGATACATACGCCCAATCACTTGCAGAGCATGAAAAGACAAAACAAACCCACTTGGACACTATTGAACATTTAAAATTGGAATTGAACACGTCAAAGCAAACCTTTGAATCCCAAATGACAATGCATGCAGAGAAATATAAACAAATGAACAAGCAATTGGAAAAATGCCAAGCACCAGAAATAACCACCGACTGCACCAGGAAACGCATACGTACCATCTCTGACGACAAAGACATGAATGAAATATCAGCGGATACGTTGAAAGCTTATTTTGTGGCCTTGTACGAAAAGTATTTTACGGTGATGTGGTATAAATGGAAAGACCTGATCCTGGATGAAGACAGCAACCAAGAGTTACAGGATAAGTTACACATCTTGAACAAATTAACCCAAGACAGCAGGCCCAATGAATTGATGAGTGTCTTGACCCAGTATGTGGATCATGAATTGCGAATCATTCTGAAAGATGAAAGCGTTATGCAAAATTTAACCCAATCCTTACATCATATGAAAAAGGAAACTGAACTGTTAAACAGGTGTATGGTGGAAACCAAATCACAGCTGTTGATGTAAAAAAAAAAAAAAAAAAAAAAAAAAAAAAAAAAAAAAAAAAAAAAAAAAAAAAAAAAAAAAAAAAAAAAAAAAAAAATTTTTTTTTTTTTTTTTTTTTTTTTTTTTTTTTTTTTTTTTTTTTTTTTTTTTTTTTTTTTTTTTTTTTTTTTTTTTTTTTTTTTTTTTTTTTTTTTGATAGTATATAAGCCGTGGCCCCAGAAACATTTTTCATTTCACGACTACCCACCACCCAGTGCGGACCTCTCCACTTTGATCCCTGCAAATATTTTCTTCACCCGAGCCACATGATGGATGAACCCATTTTGCAAGACGATCCCCAACGGTTGGTGGTGACGTTTCCACCCGATTACCCAGATCTGTGGGCCATGTACAAAAAGGCCGTGTCATCCTTTTGGACGGTGGAAGAGGTGGACTTGTCCAAGGATTTGCAAGATTGGCGTGAAAAACTGACCGACTCGGAACGGTTTTTCCTTTCCCGGATATTGGCCTTCTTTGCGGCCAGCGATGGGATCGTCAACGAGAATTTGGTGCATCGGTTTGCGCGGGAAGTGCAAATCACCGAGGCACGCTGTTTTTACGGGTTTCAAATTGCCATTGAAAACATTCATTCGGAAATGTACAGCTTGCTGATCGAGACGTACGTTCGGGATCCACAAGAGAGGCACATGCTGTTGAATGCCATTCGGGAATTGCCGTACGTCGAACGGAAAGCCAAATGGGCCATGGATTGGATTCATCATCCGGATGCCACATTCGCGGAACGTTTGGTGGCATTCGCCGCCGTCGAAGGCATCTTCTTCTCGGGATCGTTTGCAGCCATCTTTTGGTTAAAGAAACGTGGCTTGATGCCGGGATTGGGATTTTCCAACGAACTCATTTCGCGAGACGAAGGATTACATTGCGATTTCGCATGTCAATTGATGAAACACGTCGTCCACAAGCTGCCATCGGAACGCATCGTACGCATCGTGAAAGAAGCCGTGCTCATCGAACAGGATTTCATGACGGATGCTTTGCCCTGCAGGTTGATAGGCATGAACGATGTGCTCATGAAGACGTACATTGAATACATTGCCGACCGATTGCTTGTCGAATTGGATTGCGAGCCCGTGTATCGAGTCCAAAACCCGTTTGATTTCATGGAAAATATAAGTTTGGAAGGCAAGACCAACTTTTTTGAAAAGCGGGTCGGCGAATATCAAAAATGTGGTGTCATGGATGGCAGTGGGAGCAGGGCCTTTACCATAGATGAAGAATTTTGAAATTGAAATACATTAAAAAAAAAAAAAAAAAAAAAAAAAAAAAAAAAAAAAAAAAAAAAAAAAAAAAAAAAAAAAAAAAAAAAAAAAAAAAAAAAAATTTTTTTTTTTTTTTTTTTTTTTTTTTTTTTTTTTTTTTTTTTTTTTTTTTTTTTTTTTTTTTTTTTTTTGAAGTCCTATATAAACTCATGAGGCCAGAATCATTTCTCAGTTGCTGACTGAACACCACCCACTGCGGACCACTGTTGCCAGAAGCTCAAAATACCATTTGACCCAGCATGCACAACCAATAGCATGCATCAAATTGTTGTCCAATCCATCTGAGTGCTGACCATCTCTTCACGTACCCAATGCCTAGCATGGCAAATACAATCAGGTTTACAATGAAAAGTAACATAAGGTACCATTTTCGTGTGAGGAGGACGCATAAGCCCACCATACCGATCGTGTACACTCCAGCAGCTACGAGTACTCCAATCACTATTTGATCCATCCAGTATACGTGGAAAGCTTGTCTTGAATCATGTATTTACGCCATTCATTGGGTTTCACCTGATGAAACAGAGTGTGCCACGTCAGTTTGGCATACGCTTTGTAATACCGATGATTCCAACAAGCAAACAGCATGACGAGCCATAAAATTACGATAATCATATCTTGATTCTGCTGTAATAAAGATGTTGCAGGACTTGGAATATGTCACTGATGCCCATGGGAACCAAATGTATCATGTGGATGAGCATGGGGACCAAGTTTACATGAACACCAAACTCACCCGAAAACTATTTGCCAAGCACAATGGCCAACCCTTTTATGCCAAAAATCGGTTTCAAAGGGAAATTTATCCCACTCGTAATGGTGCTGACCATCCAATCATGAGAAGTGCAGACAAATTTTATGCCAAAGATGAGGAGGGTAACGAGTATTATCCTAAAGCTGCGGATGGTAAAGAGATACCCTTCGTGAAAACCATCAGTAGTACGGACCACATCGTCAGGTATGCCCGGAACAAAGATGGGGAAGAATTTTATCCCCAAGACGATCAGGGTTTTGAAGAAATGTTTCAAGAGTGTTACATTATTAACAAGGACCAGTCCTTCAAATATCCATTGGACGTGAACGGTGAACCCATATACCCAATCACTGTAGATGGCCAATTTTATATGTCAGATGCCAATGGAAAAATCAGTATCGGAAAAGCCAGATCTGGGGTTCCTGTGTACGCGAGACGCAAAATAACGTTGGGCCAATACGATGAATACTATCCACCCGATGGTCAAATTGCTTATTATCCAGACGGCAAACCCATCTACGCATTAACGTTTACGGGAACGGTCATTTTTCCAAAGGATACACGTAATAATGAATTTTATTTAAAGCACAAAACGACCCAAAGTGATAAAATTTATGCGGCTGGTGTAATGCTGCATAGATATGCCCGAGACAGACATGGAAATGAATTGTACCCCATTGAAATGACGGATTTACCCAAGTACAAAGAAGTCATTCTTGGTAAGAAATATGCCGTAACATCGTCCAAGCAATGCATCTATCCATTAGATGAATATGGCAATGAGTATACGATGGAGGATGCCAGTCTGGATGACAAAACCAAATTCCCATTGGGGTATCCCATTACCAATGACAATTGGGTCATTGTACCCCGAATCCAGAACCAACCCTACCTTTCCGACAATGTGCTTCCCAGAGTGGTAGAATCCAATATTATTGGTCTAGTGCATCGTGATGGTGTGGGATATCGAGACTATTATACCAATGTACCAGCGGGACGCCATTCCAGGGGTCAAGCTGGTATAAAGTACAAGATTTTACCAATAACCCAAAATCCACCGAAACCTGCAAATCCACCACCCCTGCCAGTTAAACCACCAACCCTTCCAGTTAAACCACCATCCTTGCCAGTTAAACCACCACCCACCATAGTTTCCAATGTACCTGTACAGCAAGACCATACCATCTCAATTTCTGTAACGGTAGTGGTTGTCATCATTATGATTGTAATGTCAATGCTTGTAAGGAAGCATTAAAAAAAAAAAAAAAAAAAAAAAAAAAAAAAAAAAAAAAAAAAAAAAAAAAAAAAAAAAAAAAAAATTTTTTTTTTTTTTTTTTTTTTTTTTTTTTTTTTTTTTTTTTTTTTTTTTTTTTTTTTTTTTTTTCTCCTATATATACTGACGCCCCAGAAAAAGTTTTGCCAGTTGGTGAAATAAAGACTCATGAGTGTTCATGCCAATCCTCTAGTTGGACACATTGAGCGCGTCTTGGCCGCTGATGATTTAGATCGAGTGCAAGAAGCTTTTGGGGACAGTGAACAACGCGTGGCCCAAACCGTATTGGTTCTCGTATCCATACCGTCCTTAGCCATCCCAGCTGTACTTCATTACCTGAAAAAGAATATTTACTTTGGTATTTTGCTTCTGGCAGCGTGTCTGGCCAGTTTCTTTTTCGTTATCCAATACCGTTTAGACTGGATCATTATTCTGACGGAACGTCTCCGAGCCCTGTTTCATGAACGAATATGAATTTAGGCTGGTGGTCCAACACCACCAGCCTTTCACCATCCAAGATATTTGGCGCGAGTGGCAGTCTGGTGTCATTGAAACCCAACATGTCATGTACGCCAAACCCCATTTCCGGTACAAACACAGACGGCTGGAAACCAAAACTGTCCAGTCCACGCAAGCCGTGTACTTTAAGAATTTTTGGTTTAAATGGGTCCATTCCTTGGAAATTCCGTTTACCCAATGGTCCCTCGCCACTCACGGTAAATTGCTGGATACGATTCAAAATTTCCAATGTCCCTTTTGGACCGAAACACGGCAGTTGTTGAAATTGGATACCCACGCTCAAGTGTACACGTTCCAACATCGAGACGGCTCGTATCGGCTCGTGTTTGAGTGGGAATACGGTACTTTTCCAAATCCTTTACACGAGTTGCCCACCGACTATTTATTGACTCAGTTGGATCGATATTGGAAAGTGTTTTCTCTCTTTCGACCCTTTACGGCACCACCCTACGTGTTGAGTGAATCCGTCACTCGGAAGCCCGTCACGTGCAGTTCCAACGCATCCGAAACCAATCTGGTGGCACACAAGTTGGACGGCATCTTTGGATTCGTGTTTAGCTATGCAACCTACGTGAAAGAAAAATGGGAAGACGGCACCCAAAGACGGCGTGACGGTATTTCCTTTGGGGACGGCATTGTCTTTGCTGCCGAAAAAATGGACACTACCGTCGTGTTGTTGGATGTATATCAAGTCCGCGGCCATCCTACAGTCCATTGGTGTCGGCGAAACATCTTGTTGGAGTTTTTACCCCAACTGGTGTTACCGGCGGACGGATTCCAAGTGCAACACTATCGGGAATCTGTGGAGGCATTACCTGCCACAGATTTAAAGACGGACGGTTACATTAAGCACGATACCGTCACCGATACCATCGTGAAATTAAAACCAAACCATTCGTTGGACGTGGTATTCATGGAGGGGTATTTCAGATTACCTACTAAAGACAAACCAGGGTTGGATCGTCGGTTTAAATGTCTGGAAGAGGGTCATTTGATGATGGAAGGTCACGTGTATGAGGTGTCTATTAAGACGGGTCGAGTGATTCGGAAGCGAAACGATCGTTTGACGGGTAACACGTGGCAACAAATTGAAAACATTTTGACCCACGATCGTGTGTGGCAAGGCCCACCTATGCAAGAGGTGGTAAAAGTCAAGAAATGTAAACCCAGATACAAGTCCAAAGCTAAGTGAAAAAAAAAAAAAAAAAAAAAAAAAAAAAAAAAAAAAAAAAAAAAAAAAAAAAAAAAAAAAAAAAAAAATTTTTTTTTTTTTTTTTTTTTTTTTTTTTTTTTTTTTTTTTTTTTTTTTTTTTTTTTTTTTTTTTTTTTTTTTTTTTTTTTTTTTTTTTTTTTGAGTCGCCCTATATAAAGGACTGCCCCACCAGTCACAACTCATACTCGTTTGCAACATGGACACCTATTCACCACTCGTTGAGCAGATACTTCAAGTGCCAGTGTTGGCGGACAAGATCAGCAGTTGGGCATCTGAAACCGACACTTTGAACTTGGTGACTTTGGACTGGAAGAAGCAGCTGGAGCACAGCCTCTTGTACAAGACCTTTCAAAAGAAAGCCAAAAACTTGTTCAATGCTCCAAAGAAGACGGCGAATGACTTTCGGGTCCAAACGCTGAGCAACTTTTCGATTCCGACTCAAGTGATTATAGTTGGAGTGTGTAATGTGTACAAACCCTTTCCTGGTTCAAACAGCAACAAACAGCCTTTCGCAGTGACGGTTCAGGAATCTTCAGCCTTAAACATGTTGGGATTAGCGTGGACTAGTGATGTGGATTCCGACAAAGTCCAGCTATCGGGCACTACCAAACTAAACTTCCAGCCCTGCAGTTTCTGTTGTCAGCATTGTTCCTCGGCGAGCGAAGAAATGCTTGCCAAAGGCCTCAAGTTATCCTTGGACACCAGTCAACCCTGTATTTTGGACATGGAGGTGTTTAATGGCAAAGAGCTGGCCAACAGCTTTGCACCTCAAGTCAAAAGTTACTTTCCTGGAAACTTTATAGCCATCATGAATGTGGAATTGAATGTGCGATACTTTTACCCATGTAAAGATGGCAGCAAGAAGGATTGGGTACGGATCGGTGGAAAAGCCTTGTCGATGGTGGCTTTCCCTGAATCCAATTTAATGCCCCAACGTACCAAATTGTCTTTGGGAAATTTGCCGATGTTGGCCCAAATGCAGCAAGCACCCAAGCCATCGGAAGACATGCAGCAGGAAGAGCCTAGCGCATCTGAATCCAGATCTGGGAACAAACGGAGGTTGGACAGCTTTGAAGAGGATGAAGATGACGTGATTGACATTAAAAAGAAAACTGCAAGGAGATTGGACTCTTTTTCAGATGAATGTGATGTGGTTGAGGAAACCATTTCATTCGATTGAAATCCAAAACTTGAGATGGATTGAAAAAAAAAAAAAAAAAAAAAAAAAAAAAAAAAAAAAAAAAAAAAAAAAAAAAAAAAAAAAATTTTTTTTTTTTTTTTTTTTTTTTTTTTTTTTTTTTTTTTTTTTTTTTTTTTTTTTTTTTTTTTTTTTTTTAATGGTATATATACCAGGGCCCAGGAATCATTTTGTCAGTTGGATGCTGCCCGTATTACTGCATAGTCGGTGTTTATATGCAACTGGATGTAAATGCCCTACGTGAGGCACTATGGCTTGAGATTCGGTGTACGGACGGTTTCGTGTTGACAATTTCTTTTGGATGGGTGACACACACTTCATCATAAAAGCCAATGTCATTGTCATCTACAATGCTCTTACTGGAACCCAGGATAATGATGGGATCTGGATCACTGATTTCTGAAATGGCCACCAAACCCACATCTTTAATAAACATGGCATTGGGTTTCATTCTTTGGAGTTCTCTCACGCTACCAGCTTCATGGAAAGCTATATGTGTGGAAAATTCCATTCTGCTGAGCATATACCTGTAACTCAAAGACAGGTTTGACTCGTCATTCAATGCTATTTCACTTGCTTCTGGGGTTATGGAACTCAAAGAAATGTTGGTAAGACGATTCATAATGGAATACTTTTGGATATATGTTTCGGAAACGGCCATTTTCGACCGAATGAAAGCAATGGCTTGAGGATTGCTTTCACAAAAGTCTGAGGGATTCACGTTAATCTTGTCACTTGGTTCAGACAGATTACGAATCAATTCGTACATGTAACGGTCACTTGTGGATATTTTACCACTATTCATAGCCCGGCGCATAAATTCGTCCGTTCTGGAGTTCATTCGGAATTTCCTGTCGGACGGTAGGGGAACCGTCTGATGGGGACGATACGTTAGGTCGTAAAACCGCCGCAGGGGCAAAATGACATCATTTTCATGAAAAAATACGCCTGCAACAGGTTTCAAGTTGAACCCGACATACACCACTTCGGTGGGTGTTTCCACATGGGAATAAGTAATTTCCAATCCGTAAAATTCCCTGGTATGATGGTCACACATGAGATGCTGGATGTGACTGTTTTTCCGGCCGCTGCATTCCGCCTTGCCGGCATTAAAGATACACACCGTTCCTTCCATACTTGTTTTAAGCAAGGAATGGCGGTCTGGAAGAAATGGGTCTTGCGACCTGCCAAAGTGACTCGTAAATTTAAACCCTTTGCCAAAACCGCCAAAAGTTTAAATCATTTGCAAGCCATTGTCAAGAAAAACAAGGCTCTCAAGACTGTGATCAAGACGGTGTTTAACAAAACCACGTTGAAATTATCGGTGGGAGCCACGATTGTGGGGGTAGGGGCCTCGTACATTAATAATTACATTCAATCCAATTCGGGATGCTTCTTGAAAAGCCCAACATCCGTGTGTAAAGTACCATCCTTGAGTTGCTGTCAACCCGATGCCGTGGACAATGTCTCTTTTTGCACCTTGAAACCCTTGATCCCCAACCCTTGTCAAGGGTTTGATGAAGATACGGAAAAGTCGTGCTGTAAATGGTGTGATTGTCAGTACAATGACTGTTTACCCAATCAAACCATGGAATGCCGTCGTCCCACGATTGGGGAAGCGTTGGCGTTTTATGCTCAAGAACTCACGTCTTCCGTCTGGCACATGTTGGACCAAATATTTCCATGGTTGTTATGGATTTTGGGTATTGGCGGATCGTTGCTGGGTTTGTGGATAGGACTCGCCATTTACAAGAAAATAAGAGCAACATGATTGAAAGGCTGTATCAACTCTATTTGCCCAACGATCTGTTGATTGGACACATCCGACAACGGTTAGAACTGGATATCGATCAGATTCCAGTATACAGACCCTCAAAACCCTTTACAAGACGCCTGACGTTGGACGTGTTACGGAATCCCAAGTTTGTGAGTGCTGCCAAAGAATATATTGAAAAACTGTTAAAGAATAAGCAGGAATATGGTTACTTGTACCATTTGATGAATCAAAAGCTTCGGGTGAAATTGGATGTGCGGTTTAACGGGGAAATGGCCATCGAATGTGCCCGATATGACCAAGTCATGTTGAGATTGGATGAATTGGTGCGGGAATGGGCATGTACAGATACGCAGCTGTATGAAATTACACGGGTGGAATTGCTGTATTTTTTCATTTTGATTCTGAACCCTGAAATGAATTGGATTATGGTGGATTTCATTTTACAAGGAACCAACCGAAAGGGCCATGCCCATTTAATTGCTGCTCCAAGCCGCCTATTACGAAATCGAGCCAAGGACTGTTGTGAAGGCATTAAAATTAAATACGTCACTGGGAAAGTATATTGAAGGTAGCTTGCCACTGGTCGCTCACCAAAAATCTTTGGGGGAATAGTTCAAAAAAAAAAAAAAAAAAAAAAAAAAAAAAAAAAAAAAAAAAAAAAAAAATTTTTTTTTTTTTTTTTTTTTTTTTTTTTTTTTTTTTTTTTTTTTTTTTTTTTTTTTTTTTTTTCACTCTATATAGTCTTGAGCTCAAGAGCAGTTTTGCCATTTGCTGGTTGGACCCTACTCGGTGCGCACGGGACGAATAAAGAAAGTATGAATTTTCCAAGATACGCCACATTGTACAGTCGTTTCCATGGCTGTATGCACTTTACCCATATGCCTGCCAGTCCAGACATTATGATTCTGAGTTTTGCCGACACGCCGTTTGATCATTGGTCCATCTCGCACATGGTTCGATTCAACAGCATCAACATGGATGCCCAACAGCCCTTCGTTCAAGCCCTCAAATATCTTTTTAAATCTGAGGCACCCATCACCGTGTTTTGCCACAATGATTCGTGGACTGCCTTGTTGGGCGATTCCAAGACCATTATGCCCATAAACGAAACTTTAGCCACCTTTCAAATGTATGCCACGCCCTATTTCGTCAAGGATCCATCGGCCATTGCCGAGTACTTGCAGGGAATGGCTCATTCCGCCTCTGACCATATTTTCATGTACAAGCATTGCGTTTTGTATTTGGATAAAGAAGATTTGCCATACCCAGGTGGATGTTACTTTGACTCTGGGCAATCGGGTTCCTTGTACAGGATTTGCCTGTTGAGTAGCGAGCCAATGGACAAGGCTCTGATGGTGGCGTCTGAATGGAAATCCCGTCGGGATGTCATCACCATTCCGTTTTTGACCAAAGAAACCTTGGCGAAACCCACCATGATTTCTTTCCATCCGGTGGCTCAACCCCATTTACCAGATGATCGGGCCATCACCACAGGATCTATCCAAAAACGATTATCGATGGACGATCCATGTTGTCTCCTTCAAGACATTGTCATGTCCTATTTCCGTAACTCGTTACACGTGAATGAAGCCAGAAAGCATGACGAGATTTTACAAAATTTGGGTTTGGTGATTGAATGGCCGTTCCGATTAACATTCGAAGGAACCCGGCCCAATGTGACCAGTGACAAGGAATTTGTGGCGTTATCGATCAACGGTGTACGTCCCAACCGAACACTGTACGTCCGATATCCCTACGACGTGTATACGGAATACAATGAGGTGCCTGTGACCCGTTGGACCACCATGATCCGATTTGTACCCACCATATTAACTTTACCCGTGGACATGGTCAAAGTCAGCGTGGATTCCGTCGTGATTGGCTACATGTACAAGAATGCCTTTTATTGTTTCAATTACCCGGTGTTGGAAGGAAGACCCACGCATGAAACGGAGCGGAATATGAAATTCCTGTTTTCCCCAGCCAAAGAGTTGGATGCCAGCGTTCGCGTGATGGAAACGTTTAGGCTCAATGATAAATATGCCATCAACCGGATTCAAACAACGGAAGTTCCATACAATGCTTGGTGCATCACTCAGGCAGACGACACGCATCAGTATCCACAGCAAAAACATTTATCACCCATGGTGAATGCGTGGCTCGACCTGTTTCAAAATAATTTAGAGTTGGGCAAGACGCAACCCATTGATGTCAAAATGACTCAGATGGCCTTGACGTTGGCGAGGCATAAAATTTGTTACAAAACCAAAATCGATACCAACAAAAAGAAAACCAACCAAATTCAATTGACTGAGACTGAAATTGAAGTGACCATGAGTCCCCTGGAAGCAGAATTTATAAACAGTGTAAGAGTGTGTGACAGAGAGGACTTGACAACACAGGAATCTGAAAATGGTTGCACGATCATGTAAACGGCGCTCGTGAAATAGTTTCATAAAAAAAAAAAAAAAAAAAAAAAAAAAAAAAAAAAAAAAAAAAAAAAAAAAAAAAAAAAAAAAAAAAAAAATTTTTTTTTTTTTTTTTTTTTTTTTTTTTTTTTTTTTTTTTTTTTTTTTTTTTTTTTTTTTTTTTTTTTTTTTTTAAACAGTATATAAGTCAGAGCTCTTGCACAGATTTTCCCAGTTGCCTACTGTCCGTCACCCAAGTCGGACGTTTTACAGATACCAGTGTTGGACTCTGCCATTTTCTTGTCACGCGATCGTCTCAACATTTCAAACGTCCCTTCTTGAATGCCAAACCATTGCTTGCACACCCGTTTCCATTGACTCAGATACGCTTGGTGTGTTTTGGGAAACAGTTTGGGTGCATCTGAATAATCGGCCAACCAATCTTGCTCGGTGAGCTTCCGTAAATACGCTTGACGGCCGATTGGATCGTGATTAAACCAACCCAGCAACTCTTGCATGCGTAATTTGGTATTGAGCAATAAAAATACCAATAAAGCCATTTCATCTGTATCTTTCCACGTTTCCACTCGGGAGCGAATGGTTTGCATTTGGTCGGCTGTAAACGTCCTTCCACGTCGTTCCATCTTGATTTGTCATGCCCTTTCCCCAATGGGAATTGACGAAACTCTTTAACAACCAGACTCAAGTCCCCTCCAACGACTGCCAATACGTGGTTTTACTGACCAGCACTCAATCTTTTCAAGTGGATAAAGATTTGAAAAGCACTTTGAAAATAAACAAGAAGCCTTTGGTTTGGTTTATTAAAACCTTTCAAAAGCACCGTGTTCGTGTGGAATACACGGTTTTATTCACGCAACGAGAAGTAACCATCTTGGGACCCATTGCTTCCCAACAATCCCATGGCATCTTTACACGACTCTTTCAAAAGCAGTATGCGCCCACCACCAAACTCGTGGCATCCACGTGGACCATTAAAAAGATTTGGAACGACCAGTGCCCGTATGAAGTGGTGCACCCGGAAACTTTCCGAGACCAAATGTGCACCTAACTTGAAAAAGTTATTGCAACACGAAGTGGTGAACCGGTGTCTGGTGACGCTCGGAACCCTTCAGGAGAGTCGGTGGCATGTCTTGTGCCAAGTGGCGGAATGGTTAAATATTCCAGATGTGTTGGATTTGTATCAGGATGAAATACACCGTAATCAATTGGCGACGCTCTTGATGAAAGATGTCAAAACCAAACACTTGAAACAGTTGCCTCAAGACGAACCGGAATGGACTCGGCTCTTGACGCATTGGTTGCGCCAAAATACGTTGGGTCTCGACGTTAAGGATCGGTTGATTTACCGGTTATTGGCAGTGGATGGATTCGATGGATTGGAATCCAAAAATTTAAAATGTTATTTGACCAGTGTACTGGATCCAGGATGCATTCGACGGGAATATCGGTCCCATGCGTTGGCCGTGCGTCGTATGTACGAATGGTTCGATTCCCAGCCGGACGTCTCCAGCTTGACGGGTACCGATTCGGGATGCGTGGTGTTTTTGGCATTACTGCAATTATATGCACGGGAATTGCATCAAATGATGATGGACGAACAGGTGGCCATGCAAGCCCACCGTGCCAAATTGTGGGCCGAAGGATTTTTACATCGCAATGCCAGTTATTATCAAGACGTGCGTAAAGTGACACAAGACATGTTTACAGAGTTGGGCCAAGTGTATGTAGCTGCATGGAAGGGTCAGCCAGATTGGCAACAAGTAGGAAAAGAACAAATGACACGATTGGTGCAAAAGAAATGTACTTGGTGACTCTTGAAAAAAACCTGACAGAAGCTTGGCAAAAAAAAAAAAAAAAAAAAAAAAAAAAAAAAAAAAAAAAAAAAAAAAAAAAAAAAAAAAAAAAAAAAAAAAAAAATTTTTTTTTTTTTTTTTTTTTTTTTTTTTTTTTTTTTTTTTTTTTTTTTTTTTTTTTTTTTTTTTAATCATATATATAGTTGCAGTTGGTGGGTAGCTCAGACCCACTTGTGCTGCCGTGACTGTTGGATGGACATGCTGTGTATTGCTACAGTACAAAATAAAGACAATGGTGGCCGACATGCCCAAAGACTTGCTCAAGCGCTTCCGGTTGCCATTGGAAAAAGACATAAACATCTCTATGGAAGAATTGAACGAGTGGGTGGAATGCATACTCTTGGACCCATCACTGGATTTCAATGACACCTATTGGAATCAGTTGGACAGACGATTTTTGGGTTTCAATTTGCATTGGATGTATGGTTGCAAGTACAGGCAACAGATTGAGGACATCATCATAACGGAATTGCTGAGAGAACCTGTAGACTTGTTGGATTTGAAAGATGCATCGTATCGCTTGTTAACGCTCATGCTGTACTTTCGCTTGCAGAAACGCAAGTTTCCATTCTTGCCCAAGAAAATACACGATGCAGCAAGGATGGCTGCTGAAACCTTTATGGCTAAACTGTTTCAAGACCGCAAAAGTACCCCAAAGTACAACAAAACTACACTTGCCTGGTGTGGAATGGGTCTTGTGATTGTGTACGGTATGAGCCAATGGCTTTCAAAGATGATTTGGTGGTGACAGGAAGATGGCTTGACCAAAAATCTATTCACCTGATTAAAAAAAAAAAAAAAAAAAAAAAAAAAAAAAAAAAAAAAAAAAAAAAAAAAAAAAAAAAAAAAAAAATTTTTTTTTTTTTTTTTTTTTTTTTTTTTTTTAATCCCTCTATATAAACTCAGAGCACTACGCTCGCTCATCACTCGACCGGCAGACATGGCACTGGAAACACCCATCTATTTCCGGCGCTACACTGAAGCTATTGTGGAACGGGCTCATGCTATTCAATCCATCACGACGGAACAATATGCCTTAATCTTTACATTCTATGACGAAAACATGTTTATGCTTCAAGGCCAAGACAGTGTGGACACCCTACGATCCATCATTCCTCAAGTCGAGCAAGTCAATTACAATGCCGACAAGGATTTGTACTTTCTCAAAGTCTTGGAATGGCCCCATCTCAAAGTCATGAGTCTGAAATGCGCTCCCTCCAACCCATGCATTTGGAAATACTTTGATGAAGAAGACCGAGAGCTGTTTGAGTATCGCATCGATACCTATTCAATATTTTGTCCAACCACCCCGCTTTTGGCTGACGGTGTGGACACGCCGAGTCATGGAACCAATTAATTTATCGAAATACGCGTCCGGAATGGTATGGAACGCTTGCAACACGTCTTCCCACAATTGTTCTGGATTTCTTACACCCGTCTTTCTGCGTTTCAGTTCAATGCGTCGGACCAATTCAGCCCATACGTTTTCCACAGGATTCATGTCGGGACCTTTGGGTGGCCAATCGTCCATCACACGAATATTGTGTTCGCGCAGCCATTCTTTGGTCTTTCGACTCGTGTGAATCGACGACAAGTCTTGCATGAAAATCAATCGCTTCAAGTCCATTTCGTCGTCTTCGGCCACCTGCGTTTCGATAGAGGGCAACACTCGAGTCGTGTAATAATCGGCATTGAGTGTTCGTTGCTCGATGCGATGCAATTGCCGTATTTTGCCGTTACCCCCAAACGCCATCCACACACAGATGGTGAAGCGAGGGCTCGTCCCGATGGACGGATTGGAGGAATGAACCAAGTATTGATCCTCGTACCGGTCACTCGCTTTGGGACGATACACGCGCAAGGCTCCCCGACTGGACGATCGGAATATTTTTTCGTCTGAAAATATCACCCGATGCCATTGCTCAGTCGGCCAGTGCAAATACGAATGGGCGTAGGCAAACCGCATTTGGCGATGGAATTGAGTTAAAAATGGTTTACGGGCAGGCGTCCGGCATTTCAAACCCTGTTGCTTTAATCGATTCCGGACGGTATCCACACTGCACGTGGGAATCAAGTCCCTCTGTATGTCCACGGCCGTCAGGAAAGGATCTTTTAAAGACGCCTCATAAATCTTTTGGTCTTTTTGGGGATCTGTGGCACGAGGCCGACCTTTTTTCGTGTGAGCTGCTTGGCCTTGTCGTACGATCCAATAATGCACCGTGGAGGCACTGAGACCGAGTTGCTTGGCAATTTGACGCTCGGATAAATGTTTTTCTTCATACAAATGAAGAATGTCTTGACGCAAGTCCATGCTTTCTTTTTTAATAAAATCAAGTGACTATGGAACCTATTCAGCTCTATTGTCCCAAGTGCCAGAAACAAACCTTGACGGAAACGGTGGTGGCCCATCAATCCAAAAACAAACGTGCCATGTGGAAGGGACCCTGTGTCGTTTGCCACACCCTCAAGAGTGGGTTTGCCAGGATTAAAAAAGACGACACACCACCATGAATTTTTTAGAGCACGTTCGGCCTGTATTGTGTCATGAACCCTGTCACATGCAGGTGGTCAGAGTGTTTGAAACCCATTTTGGTATACAATGTCAATACTGTCACAGTATGCCTATTCCCAACGTGTATCAATACATTCAAGACCAACCCGATTTAGTGGCTGCATCGGAATTGGCTCAAATGTATTATGCATGGACGGGTGACGACCAAGTCCCCTTTCCGTTGGCAGTAGTGGGTATTGATGGGATTGTCCCGAAACGTATCGAGGCGCAAACGTTACGACGTGTCCAAGCAAGCATCCATATTTTGAAAGCCTTGAATGCCCCATTTACTAAAAATGCCATTCTGGACAAACCCGTCATGAAAATGCAAGACTTTATGACAGATTACATAAATACCATTCAAAACTCCCATCCCGAACAGCCATTGCAACCCGACGAACGCACGGTGTTGAATCACGTGATACAAAATATCCATAAAATGATTGAGACCAATGAATTTAAAGACGATAAATTTGATTTTTATTTTGAAAAGTTGGTACCGTTCGTCAAAGAGTGTCGGGAGGATGTACCTCTTTTACCAGCCGACGACGAGCAACACCCTAGCCTCTTTAGACAGCTTTTGAATCAATTATTAAGGTCCCAGACGATCCGAAAACTGTATGGGGCGTACTGCATTCCCTTTGATATTTTCCATGTGTTGGTGGGCTGTTATGCGTGTTGTACCGATGTCGACGTGGTGGCCAATTGGGCTTTGGATTTCATTGCTCGGGTGTGCCGTGGTCACTTTTTCTGGAAACAGTACGAGACTTGCAAGTTTGTGGAGCAAGTGTTGCGCGTGTTCAAGAAGGAAGTCACGTACAAGAGCAATACCGACCTGTATTACGTGGCCAAGCAAATCCAACAGGGGGATGGCATCGAAAGCTTATCGGAAAATATGGAAAAGTACACCCAACTGGAAAAACTGGTGAAAGAACGGATCCAGGCCCCCATTTATCTCATAGACATGGTCGGCAATCAAATGTTTCCCCACATCCTGTTTCACACCCATCGAGATCAATTGGCTTTCAACATTGCCATGAGCCACGTAGCCAATAGCATCGACCCTAAGACGGGTCAAGTCCAGAAGGGAACTTTTACCAAAGCGCGCCGCCTGTACCGAGATATTTATGAATTGATCAAGCTCGTGGAAGAATTTGATGCGAAAGACCCCATGCCCTGGACAATCGATACACTGAAATTGTTAATGGTGTCGGACGGCAATATTGAAAAGCGCATGACAGGACTGCTTGCGGCAGTGTTTGAACCGACTGAAGAGGAATAGAATGATTAAAAAAAAAAAAAAAAAAAAAAAAAAAAAAAAAAAAAAAAAAAAAAAAAAAAAAAAAAAAAAAAAAAAAAAAAAAAATTTTTTTTTTTTTTTTTTTTTTTTTTTTTTTTTTTTTTTTTTTTTTTTTACTTACTATATATACTGGACCAAGTAGGCTAGCTCGCCAGTTGTTGTGTAGCTTGTCACTGATCGAGGTACTTGTCCACCATGTCTTACCCATCTCAAGATTCCGATGCTGATTCCATGCAAGAGTCTGATGCATCTCAAGATTCCGATGCTGATTCCATGCAAGAGTCTGATGCATCTCAAGATTCCGATGCTGATTCCATGCAAGAGTCTGATGCATCTCAACAGTCTGCTTTTTCTTGCATGCAAGGGTCCGATGCAGATATATATCGCAAGCAAGAGTCTGATGCATCTCAAGATTCTGATGCATCTCAACAGTCTGCTTTTTCTTGCATGCAAGGGTCAGATGCAGATATATATCGCAAGCAAGAGTCTGATTCTGATTCCATACAAGAAACTAAGGAACAAGCGTCTGATCGAGTGATTGTGACTAATGCGTTACTTTCTTTTACTAGAGTGCTTGAGAAAACAAAAGCTACCATGCATTACCGCAGGTACCGCATCCTGAATTGTGTAATGACTGCAATGGATATGTCATTTGAAGATATCACTGAGATGATCACCCACCATACAGCTGTAAACCCTGAAATTTGTCAAATCATTTGGCATTTGTCCAGCCCTCATCTGGTTGCTAATGTGAATCCTCTGGTTGCTGATGTGGAACACTTTTACGCAAATGAAAAGCTGCTTGAAATCTTATATGATATAGGTGAACAGGGTTTTTGGAGCAACTGTTATGATATAGGTGAACAGGGTTTTTGGAGCAACTGTTATGGTCTTTTGGCCATGGATGGATTAGATTGCTTCAACTTCCAAAATGTTCCCAATTTTGAACCCGAAAGGTATTTGGATAATTTACGGTACCCCTGGTATGGGGGATTAAGCCTTTATAATCGGGAACCGGACGACACGGTGAGACGTACACATGCCTATGCTGTACGCCAGTTGTATGAACATTTGGGTCAACCCGATTCAGAAATTGCTAAACAAGAGGTGTATCAAGTCATACGTCGTGTGGTGGCAGATTCGGCAGGTGTCAGTTTGCCTAAAGCAGGAAGGGAACCCCTAAAACCAAAAGCCTTGAAGGATTGTGTACAAATGTACTTTAAAGCCATGTCTTCTGAAACCCAGAACATGGTAAAGTTGTTACGTAACAATGTACAGTGCGTACTGTGCGCGGGATGCACCAACATTCAAATGAAGAAGGACTATTAAAAAAAAAAAAAAAAAAAAAAAAAAAAAAAAAAAAAAAAAAAAAAAAAAAAAAAAAAAAAAAAAAAAAAATTTTTTTTTTTTTTTTTTTTTTTTTTTTTTTTTTTTTTTTTTTTTTTTTTTTTTTTTTTTTTTTTTTTTTTTTTTTTTTTTTTTTTTTTTTTTTAATGCCTTTATAAACTTGGGCCAAGTAGGCCAACTCGCCACTCGTTGTGTAGCTGCTCACGAATCAAGGTACTTGCCCACCATGTCTGATGCTACTCAAGATTCCGATTCCAGGCAAACTTTTGATGCGTATGATCGATTGACCATGACTAAGAAGTTACTTTCCTTTGTCCAAATGCTTCAGAATACACCTGTTCCCGTGCAGACTGTCAAGTTCCGCATGCTGAATTGGATAATGACTGCATTGGATATGTCATATAGCCAAATTGAGCAGATGCTGACCACTCATACCGCTGTACACCCTGAAGTTTCTCAAATCATTCAGCGGTATACTAGCACCCCACTGAACCCTGACATGGAAGACTTTTTCCCGAATGACAAGCTACACGAAATCCTAACTGACATAGGCGAAAGGGGTTGTTTGAACGACTCTAATGTTCTTTTGGCCATGGATGGCTTGGATTGCTTCAATTTTCAGAATATTCCCAATTTTGAAACCAAAAGGTATTTGGATAATTTACGCTACTCCTTGTCGGGAAAACCAGGCACTTATGATCAGGAACCGGACGACACGGTGAGACGCGCCCATGCCCATGCTGTACGCCATTTGTATGACTATATGGGCCAAGACAATCCCGATGTTAAACAACATGTATATCAAGTCATACGTCAGGTGGTGGGAGATTGCTCAGGTATTAGTTTGCCTGAAGGAGAAGGAACCCCTTTGAACCCAGAGGAATTGGAGGATTGTGTCGAACTGTACAATTTGAATATGTCTGAGGAATATGACATGATGGAATTGATACGTAGGAACACACAACACCTGTCGTTGGGAACCACTACCCCAAAACCCAGGAATGACTATTGAAAAAAAAAAAAAAAAAAAAAAAAAAAAAAAAAAAAAAAAAAAAAAAAAAAAAAAAAAAAAAAAAAAAAAAAAAAAAAAAAAAAAAAAAAAAATTTTTTTTTTTTTTTTTTTTTTTTTTTTTTTTTTTTTTTTTTTTTTTTTTTTTTTTTTTTTTTTTTTTCTTTCATCCCTATATATACTTGAGCCAAGTAGGCCAACTCACCAGTCGTTGTGCTCACGAATCAAGGTACTTGCCCACCATGTCTGATCCTACTCCAGATTCCAGGCAAACTTTTGATGCGTCTGATCGATTGATCCTGACTAGCAAGTTACTTTCCTTTGTCCAAGTGCTTCAGAATACAACAGTTCCCATGCAGACTGTCAAGTTCCGCATTCTGAATTGGATAATGACTGCTTTGGATATGTCATACGATCAAATGAACCAGATGCTTACCACCCATACCGCTGTGCACCCTCAAGTTTCTAAAGAAATTCAGCAGATCACTGGCACAGCCCCTCTGGACACTGACGTGGAAGACTTTGTGCCGAATGACAAGCTACACGAAATCATAAATGACATAAGTGAAAAGGGTTGTTTGAACGACTCTTATTTTCTTTTGGCCATGGATGGCTTGGATTGTTTCAATTTTCAGAATGTTCCCAATTTTGAAACAAAAAGGTATTTGGATAATTTACGGTACTCCATTTCGGGGGAACCAGGCACCTATGATCGGGGACCGGACGACGAGATGAGACGAGAACATGCCTTTGCTGTACGCCATGTGTATGGATATTTGGGTCAATACAAACCCGATGTTAAACATGAAGTATATCAAGTCATACGCCAGGTGGTGAGAGAATGGACAGGTATCAAATTGCCTGAAGGGGAAGGACCCTCCTTGAACCCAGAAGACTTGGAAAAATGTGTCGAACTGTACTGTCGGAACATGTCTGAAGACGATGAAATGATAAATGTGATACACAAGCAATATACAACACCTAACGTTGGGGACAACTAGCCCAAAACCAAGCGAGGACTATTAAAAAAAAAAAAAAAAAAAAAAAAAAAAAAAAAAAAAAAAAAAAAAAAAAAAAAAAAAAAAAAAAAAAAAAAAAAAAATGTTTTTTTTTTTTTTTTTTTTTTTTTTTTTTTTTTTTTTTTTTTTTTTTTTTTTTTTTTTTAATGCCTATATAAACCCAGTGACCAGCAGACCAGCCCATCATTTGCTGGTTGTCTTGCCCACTAATAAAGATACTTGTACAACATGTTTGACTGCTCTCAAAACTCCGTGGTTCGTGATTGTCCTGCCGCGCCAGGAACCCTTTGCCATCTCGACAAAGTGTTGGCCCAGTGTATGTTGGAAACATTCGCGGACAGTGGCAACGATCTGATGTCCAT
The DNA here is from genome assembly GCA_963932185.1 of Troglohyphantes excavatus. Lineage (NCBI taxonomy): Eukaryota > Metazoa > Arthropoda > Arachnida > Araneae > Linyphiidae > Troglohyphantes > Troglohyphantes excavatus. The sequence goes on along the minus strand of OZ010671.1, from coordinate 70,775,836 downwards.
GCATACAATGAAATATCGTATGCTCAATCGGGTGTTGGCTTCGTTGGAATTGTCCTTTGAACACGTTGCCCAACTGCTGGCCACCCATATTCCTGTGCACCCTGAAGTGGCTCAGGAACTGATCCAATTGTGCAGTAAACACGAATTTGTAAACACTGTTATGGCTCAAGACTTTATCGAGAATGAAAAATTGCTCAAGTTGATCAAATACATGTACAAGAATGGCAATACCAATGCAGCCCATGCTCTTTTGGCCATGGACGGTTTGGGTGGACCCAAACTGAATAACGGTCCCAATATGGATATCAAACGGTATCTGGACAACTTGCGGTACGGCATGTCGGGTGATCTATGTCGGTATGAAAAGGGCAATTCGTCGAAACGGGCTCATGCTCATGCCGTCCGGAAGGTGTATGAAGAATTGAAACAACATCAGCCCCACGATGCCAAGCTGATCCTCGGCGTGTACCAAGTCATGTGTCATGCTCTGAAACAAATGGCAGGTATCGAATTACCTGTCGGGGAAAACAATCTGCTGGAGACACCAGTCTTGGATAACTGCCTCGAAGTGTACAACACATACATGTCTTCAGACGACTTTAACGAGCTGTTGGTCGTGATCAGAAGTAAAATTGTGCAACAGGCTGCCGCTTCGAGTGACGAGGATGCTGAAGGAAGCAGCTCAAAGAGAAAACGCGTGGACGTGAAAAAGTCTGACAAGTGAAAAGCCATGTTTTGAAATACAACGGGTCTGGCAAAATTGACAAGCTTACCCAAAAGCTATAGACCCATAAAAAAAAAAAAAAAAAAAAAAAAAAAAAAAAAAAAAAAAAAAAAAAAAAAAATTTTTTTTTTTTTTTTTTTTTTTTTTTTTTTTTTTTTTTTTTTTTTTTTTTTTTTTTTTTTTTTTTTTTTTTTTTTTTTTTTTTTTTTTTTTTTTTAATGGTATACATAGTTGGGCAAGACACGATGGTTGTCATTTGTCGTGATGCCTTCCTTGACGCTGCACGTGAAAGCACATTGTCCCATCATTGCTCAGATGCGTTGCCCCATGCTTCCAGTTAATCAAGATTCGTTCGATATGGCGCATGTCCATTTTGATATACCCGTTCAATTTTATTACAATGTTCCTGAATCGGATTTCTCGACGTACGATTTACAAGATTCCATGGACCGCATGCGTGCTGAACGTGCCTCTCTGCAGACGGACCCTAAAACAGAAATGGACAAGGCCCATGACATATTTGAAACCTGCAAGACCAACGATATTACGATCGTGTTTGGAAATTTGGGACGAAATCCGTTAATCCTGACCTATTTTCTGGATATGAGTTTTACGCATCAGGAATCCGTGGGTGTTTTGGCACCGTGGACTTTAAATTGCCCTTACCAAGTTCAGAAACCTTTGCCAGCCTTGGATTTCTTATTTATCATTGAACCCTTTTTTGGGTATCACTTACAGAAATTACCCAATGTAAAGCATATTATTGTGCTGACGAGCCATTTGTCTTTCTCATATCCTTCATCGAGTCGGTTGTTTCAATTACATGTGGGGAAACATGCTTGCCTTCCATCCACCCCTGGCATGAAAGGACCCACTTTTAAACCACCCATTTTCCATCAAGATAAAAACTTTCACTTGACACGCCACACTCATTTGGATGTCACAAAGTCCAAGTCTGCCCACGAGGCGTTCTTGAAACTCTTGACGGGTCAAGAATTAGTCCCAAGCGGTCCCTACACTATGGAAATATCCCCTCGAGATACAGATATTATACAGTGGCATCATGATAAAACTCGAGAGGTGGTACAGTCACTGGGCTGGACCGATGCATGCATGCCTGTAATAAAGTAATATGGCGATTTGCTTGATCTGCCGCCGGGACATGAATCATCAGTTTTGGAGCAAATGGACACTGGATTGTGAACACGAATTTCATACGCGATGCCTTCGTAGGAGGGTACCACGGACATGTCCACAGTGTCAACTGCCAGTTTCGAGAGCAGACAGGGAATTGCTTTCAAGACCCCATAGGGAATTCCATGGGCATGCGGATACCTCCAGTGATGATGATGATTCTGGTTACGACACCCACTAAGGTTGGATATAAGAGTCAAACCAGACCAAAAAGGATGTGGCATCATCTGGCTGGGAATGGGAAGCCAATTCACGTACCCCGGCCTCTTTCAAAAAAATACCATAAGCATTTTTCAGAGAATGTTGATTGTCTGCAGAAACATGCTGTTGAACGGCTTCGTGGGGTACCTGATGCATCAGACACCAGGCAACGCAATTCCCAAAGAAATACAATTCCCCCTCCCTACGCAACACATACATTTCGTAAGGAAGCCGATTGTTTTGGTTGGCAAACGTGTAGAGGGGGAAATAAAAATAATGAAACTTGCCGTTTGCTGGTTTCTTATTCATGCTGCTTGCTTACAACAAAAAATTATTTTTGAATGGACATGTGTTTTTGAAACACAAGGGTCTGGCAAATTGACTGGCAAAAAAAAAAAAAAAAAAAAAAAAAAAAAAAAAAAAAAAAAAAAAAAAAGCAAAAAAAAAAAAAAAAAAAAAAAAAAAAAAAAAAAAAAAAAAAAAAAAAAAAAAAAAATTTTTTTTTTTTTTTTTTTTTTTTTTTTTTTTTTTTTTTTTTTTTTTTTTTTTTTTTTTTTTTTTTTTTTTTTTTTTTTTTTTTTTTTTTTTTTTTTTTTTGAACATACTATAAAGCTTGCGCTCGCGCCCCATGTTGGTCAGTCAAGACACACGATGGCACATGTGCATGTTGACTTTACTTCCGTTCGTGAACTGGTGGAGCAGTTTCAAACCCTCAACTTGATTCGGGATGCGGCTTTGCCTGACGAGCCAGGCTCTAAAACACCCAATTTTGTCATGATCAATCCAGATTTGTATTACGGGACTTATGGTGGTTTAATTTACAATTACATTTTGGATCGGTATCAATTGTACATTCGGGATACCCATTCCTTGCAAGAATCCATCGGGTTCGACATGTCCATCGTCTGGTGGAACACCTCCACGCCTGCATTGGTGGGAGATCAATACTCCTTGTCTGCGGAAGGACGTGTGGCCGTCACACCCAACATGTTCCGTGCCATGCGAATCAATACCATTCGTCAAAAGAAACCACCGACCAGTAGCTACTATAACACATCCAAAGCTTGGCGCATGAACGATGCATCTTCTTCGAGTTGTGATTCCGAGTAAAGGCTGCCCGCCAAGGATCGGTCCAACTTTGTGCTGGACACTCTGTTGTGAATATTGAACCACAATTGCCGGAATTGGGTCGTGTCGTCCAACAGTTGGGGTTTTAATTCCTGAACAATTTTACGCATGTGGTTCATGCAAATACCACACCGCAACAATCGATACAACGATTCCGTAATCAATTCACGCCAAATATGTTTGGCCATGGTCATCTCTTCCCGCATGTCCATGGCTTCGGCCATCCAATGCAGCAAACGCCAAAACGAGGACCCAAACTGCCCGATCGTCAGGAAATTTAATTTTTCAAACGTCTTTTCGGCCTGCGTGACAGTGTCTGTCATGGCAATATGTAAGTCACGCACCATGAAATCCCTCAAGACTGTATATTTTCCTTCGTACACCAAGTCCATGATGACTTGATCCAGTTTAAAATAATGTTCCAGATTCCATTGGACCTTGTACAATAGAGTGAAAACGGCAAACATGCATTGTTTGAGCAAACAAATCCATGCTTGCATAGCGGCATGGGATTCCGGTTTACGGAACGTACGAATATGAAATTCTTCCTTGATGATGGCCACTAAACGTAATATAAAAGTCATGACGGTTTCGTCCAAACGATCCCGAGGCGTACCATTTCGGAATTGGGTGGTAAAGATGTCACTATTCCACGGCACCGTAATGTCGGCCGTCTTGGTAATCAGTTTCACGGCTCGATTCAGGAATGGGTCACTTTCCCGTTCAATCACGTGATAGAGAGCTGATTTATCCACGTTGCCCAAATACGCCCGCTTGAGGCATTGGTACGTTTCATGCTTCATGGGTAATCTTGACTTTCAAAATTTCAAATTCACCCCCAAAAACTTTTTTTCAAGAGTCATGAACCATTCAAAAAAAAAAAAAAAAAAAAAAAAAAAAAAAAAAAAAAAAAAAAAAAAAAAAAAAAAATTTTTTTTTTTTTTTTTTTTTTTTTTTTTTTTTTTTTTTTTTTTTTTTTTTTTTTTTTTTTTTTTTTTTTTTTTTTTTTTTTTTGAATGGTATATATACTCGAGCCAGCCACGACGTTCTTCATTCGTGGTCATGCCCTACCTGACGCTACACGTAAAAGTACGTTGTCCCCTCATCGCTTGGAATAAATACTTGCTGAGTCATTACTTGGGGTCCTACTTTAAGCTCTTTCAACCCCACATTGTCCGTTTCAAAGTCTTTCCAGTCACCCGTTGGAGTTTTCAAGGGTCTTTTATGCAATTTCCTGTACTCATCTTGTACAATGAATCCCATTCAAGTGTACCTGCAAGAAGAACCCAGTCATTTTTTAAAGCTGGCCGTCGAGGAAGGACTCATCACTCTGCAAAACGCCTTCATGCCCCAACTCGGCGCAAGCTTTGAACGACATCAACCCTGTGCATGTACTCATACCTTTGTCGTGAAGGATCGTACCATCATGGTTCCCAAAAAAGACTGTGCCGTGCTGGCCTTTCCTTGTTTTGAATTGCCCCTTCACTGTACACCCGAAGAACATTTGACGGTGGTGGCTTGGCTGACGCGAGAACGATTCTTATCCTTCGGTTGGGCTATTGAAAAGGGTACCTTGACTCGGTTTCTGACACCGAATAAAGTATTTCGAATCCAACCCCACCCGACCTGTCCAGACTGTGACGTGCATGTGTTGGTCAAAGAACCCGTGTTTTGCTTGAAACGTATTGTCTTGTCGGTTGAAAACAAAGGTCCCACCGTGGAAAGTGTACTGGATCCCGATGCAACGACCCAGTAAACATGAATTGCAACACGCCGTGCGTTATGCCACAGAACTGACGCGTATTTACATGATGGAAAAGTACAGGCAACTTTACCCGGACTTATTTCAATATGCTGATATAGAAATTCGAGGTGCTACCCGAAATGATTTTTACGTTCCAGCTTCCCTGGCTGCCAACTGCATGGTGGTAGTAAAAACGTCTTTTCAAGAAAAGGGATGTCAAAAAGCGGGTTGTTTTCCCTTTAAAAACTCTGGCGTCCCTTGTGAACCGACCGATCCTGTCCAATGGACCCAACTGGGCAACACGCATACGTTATCGTGTCAACCCATGTGTCATGTGTCCACCACGGCTGTGGATACCGAGTGGTGGGATCACGAATGCGTGTTTGTGAATCCTTTGAAAAAAATATTGGTCATGTTTCCCGAACGCGTGTTTGATCGAACCACGACCCACAAGTACCATAGTGGGTTGACGTGGGAAAAGGGTCAAGTGAAATTAAATAAAACCTATTGTGAAGCGTATGGATTGGATTTTGACGGTCGGGAATGTACCTCGTCCACGGAGCAAACCGTCTTGGAATTGCTGTTTGGTACCACTGTGTATCGTTCCATCAAAACATCGTCCTTGAAACCACCTAGAGCTCTAGCCCCACCACCCCTTCCCACCGACTTGAAAGCCATTGCCCCACCCGTGACGCTGGATGATATTTCAGACACGTCCTACGCATCCGACTTGGCCAAACAAATTGCCACTGAATTGAGTGTGGATTTTGGCGTGGATGTGGCTTTGCATGTGGTGGAAAAAATATTAAAGAAAAAGGCTCCCAAACTGATTGTGAAAGCAGCCACTCAATTGTCCGTCAAAACGGCCTTGATGCAAGCCGTTTTGAAAAATTATACCACTCTCGTGGCCAAATCGTTCATGCATCTGGGAAAAGTGGTGAGTGCGGCCTCCCTAGCGTTTACTTCTTTCAGTATTGTGTCCCTGGTGCTGGATTTGATCGATCCATCCATGTACAATTACATGTTGACTGGGAAAATGGTGGACATGATCAATCAGCGGCTGGATTTGCAATACTTTCAGAAGGAAGGTAATTTTAATCAGCAAGTCACGCCAGAATACATTTGGGATTACGTGTTGGTCCAACCCGATGAGTCGGATCGGTATTTGTTTATGGCTCAACAAATTGACGCGTACTTGCAAGCATTGCGTCCCACTGAGAAAATTGAGCAACCACCCCCCAAGAGTAGTTTCCATATACAGAAAGATGTGAAACAGTGGAATTGGACGATACATTTGGTGGTGGTATGCATGCTGCTGGTGATGGCCATCATATGGGTGGAATGGGTCCACGTGTGGGGTTGTTTGGTATTGTTATTTTTAATGTACTCCAAATAGTAAAATCGGTCATCCCACTCGCTCAAGAAAATGATTTCAAAAAAAAAAAAAAAAAAAAAAAAAAAAAAAAAAAAAAAAAAAAAAAAAAAAAAAAAAAAAAAAAAAAAAAAAAATTTTTTTTTTTTTTTTTTTTTTTTTTTTTTTTTTTTTTTTTTTTTTTTTTTTTTTTTTTTAATGGTATATATAGAGCTGCGCTTGGCCGACAGCTCAGACCCACTTGTGCTCGTGAGGAACGTTTTTTCAGTTGCTGGTTGGAAGACCCCTCTTTTTCAATTTAACGTCGTTTCCTGATTGAAATGTTGGCCTTGCGTGGTGCCTCATCCCGTTTGACTGGATGCCTTTTGGAGCAATGACTTAATAAATATCGGCATGCTTTATTGGGAATACGCCGTGTTTTAAAGTCACCATCCTTGCTGGTGAACTTTAATTGATTTGGGGCATATTTGTACACCAACTCCCTTTTGGAAGCACCCCACTTTAAGTAGGGGGATTTTTGGATTTTCCGGCGTCTGGGAGATGGACTCCTGGATCGGCTAGGACTTCTGGATCGCAATCTTCGGCTAGCGCTTCTCGAGCGACTTCTGGATCGACTGGCTGAGCGGCTAGCGCTTCTCGAGCGACTTCTGGATCGACTGGCTGAGCGGCTAGGGCTTCTCGAGCGACTTCTGGATCGACTGGCTGAGCGGCTTCGAGATCGACTGGGTGATCTACGGGAACGGCTTACGGAACGTGATGTGCGTCGTTTTCTGGCTCGTTTTATTCTGAGGACAGCAACAGGACTTTGGCTCCTGGGTCTCATATGAGAGGGTCCAGCCACGGGACTTGGGTTTCTAGATCTCCGCCCAGGACTTTTGGATCTCCCACGCGATGGTCCAGCTACGGGACTTGGTTGCCTAACTGTTTTACGCTTTTTGCGTTTGGTTGCTGGCAGTTTGGAAGTACTCTTTGAGCGTCTTTTGGAAGTCCCCTTTGATCGGGGTGGTGAAGTACTTCTGGACCTTCGTGGAGAAATGGACCTTCGGGAAGAAGAAGGCGACCGTTGGCTTTGTGGAGAAATGGACCTTCGGGAAGAAGAAGGCGACCGTTGGCTTTGTGGAGAAATGGACCTTCGGGAAGAAGAAGGCGACCGTTGGCTTTGTGGAGAGGGGGACCTTCGTCGAGAAGAGGACTGTTGGCTTCTAGACCGAGAAGGGCTTCTGGAAGGGCTTCTGGACCTGGAAGGATTTGGTGTGGGTGGTGGAAAATATTGTGGAATGGGTCCAAGGAAACCCTCCCAATCCAGTGCATTCTCATCATCACTACTGTTTCCAAGATCGTATGGTGAATCGAAATGGATGGTCGGGGTATTTAATGAGGCCATCCCTTCTTTTACTTGATTCTATAGATGTTGGAAACCCAATGCTCCAAATTGTACATGGTGGCGGCTTTACAAGCATCGGTCGCGTTGATGGGAGCAATGTACTCGACTCCCACAAATCGGAATGTGGGAATATCAAACGTCTGGTCAATGCTTCCCGACTTGTAATAAGGCACCAGAGCCATCACTTGCCCCAAAGACTGGACGTTGCCATGCTCAAAGGTCTTGCAAAAGAGTGTATCCAGACAATGTTGGATAAATTGCTCAAACGCCTTTCGGCCTTGCCTGAGTGGGAAACAAATGAGCCATCCTTGAATAAAATCTTTGTGGGCCAAAATGTAGTCAAAGGCATCCCAAAAGGCCAAAGTCATGACGAGAGGATTGGTATAAGGGGTTAAATCCACAATAGCAAAAGTATCGGGTACTGTCAAAGGGATGTCTTTGCGGCCTGAAATCACCAGCTTGTTGACAGCATTGACTTGCACGTGAAGGACATTGTCCGTTTGAATGGACGTGTCTTGAAGCTTGAGCAATGCTTGCGTGTGGTTGGCCATTTCCGTTACATTCAACGTGTTTGTATGAAAGTAGGATGCAAAAGTCCATACCGTTTCTGGACGACTGGTATAGGTGAAATGACTGGTAAACACCACCCAACGCGTAGCTTGAGGTGGTTTTTCCAAAAGCTTGTAGGGTTCCGGTTCCAATACTACAAATAAATCACAGGGTTCGGGCGGAACCGTGGTAGTGGTCACCCGTATCCGATTGTCAGGTGTAGCTGGGCACATGTAGTAACGTGATTGAATGACCACATTCAATTGGGTATCCGTGGCCAGCATGTCAAAAACCACTTGAGGATTCCTGCCCAGGTTTCCAAAGACAGCCACGTTGTCATGTCTTAACAGAAATTGCAACAAGTCTTGCAAGTTGTTCATCTTGGTTTTACCGTTACACTTGGCATCTTGAAAGTACCAACACCAACTTGGTTGCGCTCACCAAAAAACTTTTCAACAGATAATTTAAAAAAAAAAAAAAAAAAAAAAAAAAAAAAAAAAAAAAAAAAAAAAAAAAATTTTTTTTTTTTTTTTTTTTTTTTTTTTTTTTTTTTTTTTTTTTTTTTTTTTTTTTTTTTTTTTTTTTTTTTTTTTTTTTTTTTTTTTTTTTTGACAGTATATAAGTCGGACACTGGGAAGCATTTCACAGTTGCTTGCTGGACACCCCCTAGTGAATACGTCTTTCTGGATGGAGCTCGATTAACCGATACGTACAACTGCCATTCAAGATTGCTGCCATCTGAACCATACGATTCAAAGCAATATCAGCCCTTTGATCGTTCCGAGCCTTCTCTTCGTTCAAGTCTTCCATCAACTCTTCCACCATATCCCGTTCCTGCAAATTAATTTGGTAAAAGTCACCATCGGTTCGCTTTTGCCTCAGAAATTCCCCAAGGTTAAATTTTTCTTGCCGCCGTCTTTTTTGGGCAGGCAGCACTTGAGGTTTTAAATATTTCCTGGAACCCGAATCAAATATCAGTTTGGGACACGTGATACTCGGATCTTCGGGATCAGGCTCATTCATTCTTTCGTTGCATTTATCCAAAATCCATTCATGGTGAAACAATTGTAAAGTGCTGGTAGCGGTGGGAAACGTTTCTTTGAAAACTCTTTCGGCTTGTTCCTGCTCTTCGGGTTGCAAATTGATAAATTCAGACCAAGAATCACTAAACAGCTTTTGAAAGATTTGATCTTTGGCCAGAAGCATTCTGACCATATCTTCGGGGGAATTCATCTTGTTTCATGGAAAGCTTATCGGTTTACAAAACCACCATCGAGCGATTGGCGTCCAAACCCATTCGTGGGGTAAAGTTCCAGCCCACCAAAGTCTGTGTGCAATTTGTGGACGGCCAAGAGTGCACTCGGAAATTTGATTTGTCCTTGCGTTTATTCTTTGTCAGCTTGCAACGCGTCCATTGCCAACGCAAGAAAGCCACTCCGGCGTGTATCTGGATCCCGCTCGGCCATTACCACTTGTTGGGATGGTCTGCAGGGGATTCTGTCGAGTTTGAGCGGGATGGTTTAAAGCTGGCTATTGGATTTTCATAGAGTCTATAATATCTTCCATCCGTTCTAACCTGTACCAGTATTTCATGTACTTGTACATGGTGATGGACACCAGCGCCACAAAGATAACCAGTGTCAGCACGATAAAATGCCAACGATATTCAAATCTCGGGTTTTGAACAGTCAAAATGCCAATCGAGTACAGCAAGCCACCCACCAAGGTAAAAATGCCAAACGGTTCAAAACACGACACATTTAACATGGTAGCCTACTCTTGGCTGTAATGAGGTTGGCATACACTTGATTCCAAAAGTCTTGATGCAAATGTAAGGAATTGCGAAGTTGGTATTGAAACGTATTCATGTTGGGTATGATTTCGGCCAAACTCAGGATGGTTTCATGCATATTGGGACAGGTATGGTTCCTGAGCCAAGATTCACATGTTTGCCAGATGTGATGCCACGTCGGGAAAGCTAAATGCTTTTGCACCAGATACTGTTGGAAGGTGTCGTGATCCAAGAGCCCCTTTAAAAACTGTTCCAAACCAGCATAGGTGATTTGCATAATTTGTTCAGACGAATGTTGGCTAGCCATGTTGCTTTATTCACTCGTTGAAACAAGTATGGATACTATGGAGTGGGAATCGGTACCAACTTTGTTTAGCGAACAACAATGTTTGGACTGGGCCAACAAAAGCCAGCAACCGGTGAAATCCACATGTTGCGATTCACCCAACATCCATTCCACGCTGTACCAAGACCGGGCGATGGACGAACCGCCTAGTGTGTATTTACAATGCCGGAATTGTGGCCACAGTGTGAAATCCAAGTCATCTTGAAAAAAAAAATCCAACACCAAAAAGTGCAAGTCTGACCACTTGATGAAAATGGTAACGCTCCCAAAAATATTTTCGTGGAATGGATTGGAAAAAAAAAAAAAAAAAAAAAAAAAAAAAAAAAAAAAAAAAAAAAAAAAAAAAAAAAAAAAAAAATTTTTTTTTTTTTTTTTTTTTTTTTTTTTTTTTTTTTTTTTTTTTTTTTTTTTTTTTTTTTTTTTTTTTTGAATGGTATATAAGCACGGCCCTGGAAAAGTTTTCCCAGTCGTTGGCTCAACTTCATGCAGTGCCCCTGTTTTCCTGGGCGTCCCTCACCATATGAACTTCCGGACCTTTTCCAGCGTGCCAGAAAAGGTGTCCTCCACCCATTTGCCCACTTCCATCAAATGCTGGTCATTGTGCGTAATCAGATACATCATGTATGCCGTCAAGCCCATGGTCAAAACGATGAGCAATAGAAATATCCATCTTCCCGTCAACGCAGCCACGGCACACAATATGCAGTTGATGTAAACAGTCGTGTAAAATAAAACTCCATGTACGGTTTGCCGATCATTCATCTTGATTAAATAAAAAATCAGTTACACTTGGCTCTATCTTGTAGTCTGGCAAGTCCACTGGCTTTTTGGTGAAGGCTTTCAGTTTGATGAGATATGCACCCCCTGTAGGACTAACCATACCACCATTATGATAAAATGCCACATCTGGTGGATACGTGTTGAAATGATCCATTTCCACATCGACACTCTCGGCTTGGGTCTCCACATGAATAGGGCCTGGAGAGTTGCTTACTCTCAGACCGTCGCGTGGAATGGATGCCTGCACGCCGTTTAATAAAATACTGACGGTTTTTCTGTGGTTAGTACGCACAATGGCATACAGTTCATTTTTGATAAATTGCCTTTTCGTGTTGGGTGGAATGGTAAATATCTGTATGGAGGGTAGGCAAGCCCAACGCTTCCCTTCAATCAAAACAATGGAATCGGTATCGGACGAAGGACAAAACACAAAAGGCTGGGAGTCATCACACGTGGCAAAAAGGGTTTTGTCGTATACAAAATGACCCGATTGCATGTTTTGGCCTGGAACGCACTCTTCATCCTGAAATGGATCATCCACGGGGCGTTGGGACCAATACAGATAGTGACGGGATGTGGGTTGCTTGATCATGAGTCGAGTGTCTTTCTGAAACACGCATTCCGAATGGTCCAACAAATTAATTTTAAAGGAAATCTGGGACAAGAATGGGTAATGAACGCAATCTGGATGACTACACAAATTGTATGTTTCGTTGAAAATAAATGATGGATCTGTACAACGGATCACAGGCGCGTCCTTTCTGGCATAATCAAAAGGTTTGATCCAGTTATCCGGTGACAAGGAATCCATGGCAAACAAATCGATATCTCTATAGCTATGAGCATGCGGATTTCTGGGTGCACACGCGAAACCATTGAAAAAATGGTTTTCTGGACACTTTTCCACCGCTCGAGTGGCACAATCAAAATACGCGTCGGGATTTTCAGAAACAACGACTTTTTGCGTGTTTGCATCGCAGGCCGATTCCCGTTTCATGCGTTTATTGATGCGTTCGCCTGGATCCAAAGCCACACGTTTGCGTGTCGTGCCTTCGCATTGAATACCCGTCACTTGATCAAACAGTTTGGCATGTTTCCAATTGCGGACGTGTTTGGTAAATTCATACACAGGCACAATCACGTCGGGATCCGTGGAATGGACATTGGTACACAATTCAGGTACCGTGCATTGATGTCCGTCAAACACTTGGGGTAAAAAGGGCAACCGGTCCCCCAGATACGAATCCCATTGGCTCGGACACAGTTCCACTGTGTCCATTTTATTGGCTTTGCAAGTCATGAAACCGGGTGAATAGGTGAAAGAGTCGACAGATTCGTTGGGTAACGCCAACAGTTGGCCGTCCGGTTGACCCACACACGCTTCCGTTTCACACGTTGGCAAATCAAAGTAACGGAATCCAGGGGGACACGTTTCAAACGTCACTTTGCCCTGCTGACACACGAGCAGAGACTTGGGTTCCAGCACTTTGGGTTCTGTATGATGTTGGCAATAGTGGTTGAAATCGTGTTCCTTGCATTCGTCGTGCACGAAATACGTTTTGGGTGGACACGTGGCCGGTACAGCCAGTTCTTGCTGGCATTGAAAATAGGATTGGGCATCAAAAGGGTTTGGAAACAGGGTGCCGTCCGGTTGATGTGCACACATGTCGATGGCATGGCAATCTTGGAAACGGAATACGTGGCCGGGTGGACACATGTGCAATTGATGGATTTGATTTCCCTGACACGTGAAATAAAACACGTGTTTATCTTGGAGAGTGGACAAGGCATCGGCTTCAAAAGGCTGAAGTTGGGTGAATGAGACCAGTTTGTCTTGTTGTAAGAACTGGTACAAGGCTTGACCCGTCGCCAATACGTGTTGACCATCTGTTTGCCCGTGACAGACATCCCGCTGAATGATTTTAGCATCGTGGACTGCGTAATGATCCGGCAAAGGGGTTTCCCATGTGTACTGGTCGTATTCGAAATGATAGTGGTCTCCATGACTCGATAAGATAGGGTTTGGAGCAGCCTGACGAGATGGGTGGTAGGGTTTGGCTGGTTTGGAAACTGATTCAGTAGGGGACCCTGTCATGTACCAGAAATACAAAAACAGGAACACTACGAATATTGCATCAATCACAAGCATAACCTTGATTCCACGTTGTGCGCTCGTCAAAACTATTTCCCTGACAAGATGTATTAAAAAAAAAAAAAAAAAAAAAAAAAAAAAAAAAAAAAAAAAAAAAAAAAAAAAAAAAAAAAAAAAAAAAAAAATTTTTTTTTTTTTTTTTTTTTTTTTTTTTTTTTTTTTTTTTTTTTTTTTTTTTTTTTTTTTTGAATGGTATATAAACTCAGCGCTGGAAACATTTGGCCAGTCTTGTCATTTCCCCTAGCACCATGCGTTTCCTGAAAGTGTGTCGGTCGGATGGTTGTCAGAACCACCAGTTTCATTCTGGACTTTCGGTCAACAGACGTATGGCCAACGGCATGTCAAAGTCTGAAAGGGTGATTTCTCAACGGGAATCATTGGATGCATATGACACCAAGATTCCATCTGATCTCAAAACCTCTGATCTGCCTAGGGTGATTTCCAAAGAAGTCCACGGGAATCATTGGATGCATCTCAAGAGGAAACCAAGAATCCATCGGGCAAGATGACATGGATCACTCGCTCAAAACTTTTGATCCGAGAGCTGTGCCTGCCAAAACCACCTAGCCCAAATGTCATTTTTGGCTAGTGATGAAAAACACAAGTCTTGCCTAGTGGTCATCCCAAAACTTTTCTTGGGCTGAGGATATATTTAAAAAAAAAAAAAAAAAAAAAAAAAAAAAAAAAAAAAAAAAAAAAAAAAAAAAAAAAAAAAAAAAAAAAAAAAAAAAAAAAAAAAAAAAAATTTTTTTTTTTTTTTTTTTTTTTTTTTTTTTTTTTTTTTTTTTTTTTTTTTTTTTTGAACAGTATATATAGAGCTGCGCTTGGGCCCAACAGCTCAGACCAACTTGTGCTGCGGTCGTGTCATCATGCTGTATTCCATTCGATGGGAAAAAGTTCGTCCCCCTGTTGTCACTGGTCGCAAGAAGACGTACGAACCCCACATTATTCATGTCCAAGTTACTTTTCTGGATGAATCGGGTGAAACTTTTCAAGTGACACGCAAATATGAAGAATGGCTTGGAGTATGCACCAACGACATTGACAAAGTCACCCAAGCCATGGACCGCCATTTCCCGCATTGTAACATTCGTTACACACGTCTGGGGTCCAGGCGCAAGGTGTTGCCGTATTTTCAAACGCGACTGGAAACCAATCGTTTGGATTCCCCTTCCAAACCCTTTTACAAAGTGTATATCCACGCTTGTCATGCCGATGTTGGCCGATTTCTCAATAAATTTAAAATCAGTTATTACGACAAGGACGATTGGTTGGTGAGGCTGTATATCGATTTATGCAGCCAACACGACACCCAAGGGTTTTATTACAAATGGTACACCGTGACAGACTCGCCATGGTTGCTCGAGTCGTTTCAAATGCATCCAGACCAGACCCATGCCCCGGATTGGACGATTGCGGCGTTTGATTTGGAAACGGTGCCCATGGATGGCGCCGATCGGGTTCCCACTGGATTGGAGGAATCGGATGAAATTGTCATGATTAGTTTGTACAAATGGAATCGGCAAGGCATGAAACGGTGGTTATTTTACCGACCCCCTCCGAATGCGGGACCCATTGCATTTGAGCATGGCGTACCTTACACCTCGGAAAAAACCATGTTGAACGATTTCCATGCCCAGATTCAAGATTGTCAAGTCTTGACGGGCTACAATATCAATGGATTTGATATCCCGTGTTTATTTTCCCGGTTGCTGTGGTTGCAAATGTACCACATCCTGCAAAAGTATTCGTCGGTCAACGTGGGTCAATCGGTCGTCACCACGTTTCAAAACAAACTGGTTTTGGATTTGTACCATTACTTTAAAACGTTTTCCAATTACGATTTACCGGGATTTAAATTGGATGATGTGGCGCGCATCAAGCTCAATGAAACCAAAATTCCCATTCAATCGACGGGCATCTGGTGTTGGTACACGCATCCCAAAGCAGCGACCATGGTCCATCAACCGGTGGAAGAATGCCATCGGGTCTTGCAACCACACCGGGTTTCGGTGAATCAGTTTGGCACCTTTCAAAACTACATGGAGTATTGCCTCAAAGATTCTTTCTTGGTCCAACGCTTGTTTGAAAAGGAAATGGTCTTGTCGTTTGTGGTGGAACGTGCCAATTTTACGGCTTGGGATGCCGTGAAAGCTTTACACATGGGCAATTCCAATTTTTTATTGGAATTGTTCAAAACGTATGGCAACGTGCTGGGATTTTTCATCAATACCCATTTTTTCAAGAGCCCTATCGACCCCCGCAAATACGAATCCATGTTTACCAATAAAAACCAAACCTACCAAGGTGCTTTGAATTATTGCATTGCCGAAAAGGCTTACGAGGACGTGTCTGTCATGGATTTTGCCAGCATGTACCCGAGTGCCTTGCTGAGCAGCAATCTGTGTTACAGTTCGTGTACGATTATGACCCGGGACGAGTGGTTGGCATGTCCGCGAGCCCAAACCCTTACGACCATTCCCTATCGTTTGCATGGCGAAAAGGATTTTGCAACCAGTTCTTTCAGCCATCCTTTCCAGTATCCCACGTTTGATCCCAGCGTGGATACGTTTGCCATTGTCATCAACGAAGGCACGGAAGCCTTTTTACCGTGTGTCGTGAAACATTTCATCGAGTTGCGGAAACACCATCAGACTCAATATAAACAGACCAAAGACGTGTATCATTACAATGCCCAACTGTGCATCAAAATTTTAGTCAATTCCCTGTACGGCGTCATGGCCAACAAAAATTCATGCCTCGAGTATTTACCCATTGCCATGACCATTGTCACGTTGGCCCGATACCAATTATTGGGTTCATATCACTATATCAACGACATGAAGTACCTAGTGTGTTATGCCGACACGGACAGCTTGATGGTGCATCGGTGGCCCGAAAACGATTGCCATGCCGTCAACCAATATTTAAATTTACCTCATGTCGAGTTGAAATATGAGCAACGGATGCAGCGTTTGTTGGTCCTGTCCCGAAAACGCTACGTGTATGAAACCGAAAAGGGCAAGATTGTCACCAAAGGATTCCAGAAACGCGCCACTGAGCTTTTGGAATATATCACGAAATTGGTGTTGGGAACGGTCTGGAGTTTTATTTACGACACCCCAAGGCCCGACGTGGAAGGATCGTGGTTGGAAGACCATTTGTCTTTGGACAGCCGTGGTTGGTTGTTATGGGTGGAAGTGATTCAAAAAGCTCTTTACATGTGTCGGGATGCTAAAAAGTATTCCATTTGCCGTAAAACCAAACAGATGAGTGAATACAAATCCAAAACGTGTGCCACGGTTCGCATGTTGCAGAGATACCCTGAAAAGGCCAACGATTACATCGAGTATACCTATAGTCGGGCCGATGTGGCTGAAAAAGAAGCCAGTAAATGGGTGTTGGATGCCCAAGATTGCCAATGGGTCAATTATGGGCAATTGATCATTAGCCAAAAGAAAATGTTTTACATGTTGCTCAATATGGCCTTTTGGAAACGGGGCCAAACCCCTTGCGAATTAGGGGACATGGTGATGAATACACTGCGGTGGAAGCAATTTATGCATGCCGAGCTATTGTATTGGCATAAGACGGGTCAAAAGATTGAATTGCTGGTGGAAAAGGGCACCAAGTACACGTTTAGCATAAATAATCATGTGAAACGCGTGCCAAAGCGGTCATCAGTGCGTCGCCAACCTAAAAAACAAATGAAGCGTGTAAAGAAAAAGTAACACTTGGGACCCAAAAACTTTTTCCCATGTAATGTATTAAAAAAAAAAAAAAAAAAAAAAAAAAAAAAAAAAAAAAAAAAAAAAAAAAAAAAAAAAAAAAAAAAAAAAAAAAAAAAAAAAAAAAAAAATTTTTTTTTTTTTTTTTTTTTTTTTTTTTTTTTTTTTTTTTTTTTTTTTTTTTTTTTTTTTTTTTTTTTTTTTTTTTTTTTTTTTTTTTTTTTTTTTACAACTGTATATAAGTCAGAGCGTGTCACAGGATTTGCCATCTGCTTCTGGGACGTCGTCCAGTCAACATCTCTAGTGGATTGCTCAAGCCTTGTAAAACACTGCACCGCCCAAGCCAAAGGTGATTACGTGCAAGACGGCCATTACGAATCTGGTGGGAACTCATGAGTGCAGAACCCACCTGGGAAGTTGCATCTTTGTAAAGGCTGTAGGAAAGAAACCCGAAGCTGACGGTACTCAACAGGATTACAACCAGCAGGGACGTTGTCAACAAGGATTTCAAATTCATATTTGTGGTGCTTTATTAAGCCATCACAAAGAGGACACCCAGCAAAGCCATACTGATCAAGCTGCCTGCCGACGGGGCAATGATAAACATCTGGTTCTTGGTCCAGAACGTCTGAGCATCCACACCTGCTGTGTTCACTATTTTCGTGGTAGCGTCCACGTCATACTTGACGGACGTGGCCATCGAGTACATGACGTACACTTGCAAAATTACGGACGCAAACAGCAACACCAACACGCTGACAAAGATCAGGTTTTTGATGCTAAACATACTTCTTAGTTCTTGCCCACAAAACAAGTAGCATGGCTGTGCACGCTGTTATTCATACGACTGGAGTCGTGCTTGATAAACAGTATGTCCCACTGGAACTAGCGTATATCGACGTGACGGGTTACGAAATTACATTTCAACTCAACAGTCCCATGTCTTTTACGAAAGCCATGCACCTATTTCCCCACGCTCAGCCTGATGCCGTCATGACCACTCACAAGGGAATATCCATGGATCAATTGAATCATTTCCTACAAACACGGTTCCAGCAACTGCAACACGAGTGCGGTCAAGAGCACATTGTGTTTGGATGTAAAGGCGGCAGCTATCAGATGCAAGTGTTGAGCCAAGTGGGATTACCCGATGTGGTGAATGTGGAAACTTTTGGAGTGCCTTCGATGAAGGCCTTGAAGCAAATGTACCCTTATATCGTCCTGCCACCCTGTCCGTGGCACGTGTCACCCACATCTAGATGTGCGCGCATGTCAGTGTACTTATTGGCAACCTATATGTGCGAGCAAAATTTTATTTTGCCGCTCCGCCAACAGTAATTGTTCCGTCAATTGCATGGTACTGGTGGCTGGCCGACTCACATCTTCTGAGGGCACCGTCTGCCAGATATCGTCCAATTGTACCATCGCCAGCAACCTGTGGAAGACGTCGATGACTTTGGGTGGCGATTGCGTTAAAGACACTTGTGGCACGGAATCATGGGTCACTGACACGTTTTGCAAAAAGGTGGTCAGTTTATCGTTCTTTTCCACTAAACACGATGGATAATGCCCTGCCAAGAATTGATTCAGGGCCTGCACCACCACTTGTTGAACTGCTTGGGACAAGGCATGGGTGGAACGTGTACGGACAAACGATTCCAACAGTTCCCCCGATTGCCAGTGAACGGCATTCACGTACTCGGAAGCTGGAACCATGTGCATGGCTAACGGATCCACGTTATGGCCACGGGTTTTGCACGTCACGTCATATAAACGTGCAGTTCGCTTTACATGGAAACTGGCCGGGTGTGGCAAAGGCGCCAGTTCCTTTGGAATGGGTCTGCGATGATTTAACCATTGTCGGGCCAATTCACCCCAGAAACTGGCTGAAACGTACGATCCCGACGTGCTGGGATCCGCTAGAATCCGTTCCAGAATGGCCTTGTCCTCTTCAGAAGCGGGATCTTTTATGTCCCGACGTGCCAAAACAGCCATTAAATGGTTAAAAAAAGTGGTCATGCATCGAGTCCGGAGAGTGGGTAAAGGATCGTCTTCATCAGGTTGCTCCAAATAATCCAGCAACACATCCAAATCCCCTTGAATCTGATACCGAAAAAAGGTCAGACCCCCTTGACGCATGGTATCTTTCCATTGAATGCCTTCCGTTTCCAATCGTGCAATCAGTTTAAAGAGTGAGCAAGGTGGTTCCTGAATGCATGGACGCGCATGTCCAAACAAAAGTTGGTCAAACCAATTGATCAACGAGGAATTGGACATCTTGATTCCATCGACGTAAATTCCAGTGAAAAGGTTGGACTTGGGCAGTGTAATATTCCAGTAAATTCCTGGCCATGACACAATGGACCGTGTACATGGACACGAAAAGTAAAATGTAAACAACCAACATGGCTTGATTGTACAGACTGGAAATCAAAAAAGTGTACCACCAAGAGTCTGACCCTTGAAACCTTTTCAAGGGGGAAGGGACTATTCAAAAAAAAAAAAAAAAAAAAAAAAAAAAAAAAAAAAAAAAAAAAAAAAAAAAAAAAAAAAAAAAAAAAAAAAAAAATTTTTTTTTTTTTTTTTTTTTTTTTTTTTTTTTTTTTTTTTTTTTTTTTTTTTTTTTTTTTTTTTTTTTTTTTTTTAATGGTATATAAGTCAGAGCTCACACGCTTGCCAGTCAGTTGTCATCTTGGTCCAGTATGGGAATCACCAACTTTTGCAAATTGATCAATCCGCTGCATGAACCGGATCAGAAGCCACCCACTGCACCTCAATACTTTGATGCCATTCTGTACGATGTCCAGTCCTTGATGCATATAGGGATTTCCACTGCTTTGGAATCGAATGAATTCAAATTGTTTCGGGAAATATCGCAACTGGCTTGGTCCAAATTGAAACACAACCTACTGGAATTTTTGTCCTTGGCCACCTCCGAGTCCATCACCCTCGTCCTGTCTTTCGATGGGGAAGGAGTTCCCATGAAATGGCCCACCCAACGCGAACGGCGGACCAAGAAAGATGGGGAGCAGCGGACTGCCTGCCTGGATGGGAAATCCAAATACCGATTGGCTTTGTTTGGCGTCAATAAAATTGCCCTGCAAGTCCAGCAATACTTTGTACAGCAATTGAAACGATTTCGGTTTCCACACGTCCGCCGACTGCATGTGTATATCAGTGGATGTAACGTGGCAGGCGAAGGGGAACATAAATTGTTTCACGTGGCCGAAGCGTTAAAAGAGTGTCGGAATCCACTCGTGGTGAGTGATGATCAGGACGTGTTTGTCTTGACCCTCATGCGCTTGATGCGGTACGATACCCTGCAAATTTACAGGTACGGCTGTTATTATCCAGTCACGCGCCTCTATCAAGAATGGTTGCCGTATCCCATGGCTCATTTGGAAATTTGTTCCTTTTTATTTGGAAATGATTTCATTCCGGCCTTGGTCAGCATTTCACCCATCAATGTACCCACGATCAACCAAGCTTTAATCATGGAAGACGTATCGGACCATCCCGCACACATTATGGCCTGTTTCATTCAAAACATGTCTAAATCGTTACGGTACCAACGCGTCACTCACATGGATACGTTGTTGGTGGAATCGTTTTGGATTACCTACTTTTGGCTCAAAGATTACTATACCCAAACCACATTTCCCCAAAAGTATTTGGAAAATCCCATTTATCATCCATTTGACAGGAATCAATTGCTCACGGCGTTATCCACGCCCGACGTGTCCTTGACGTGTTATGAACGAGCCCAAGAAGCCTATCAATGCGTGCAACGGGATCCAGTGACGTCAAAACAAGCCGAATATGCCGTATTTGAACACGACAATGTGCTCGACCAACTCAAATCTTACTGGGTACCACCAGCCGATACGGCATGCGTTGTATTACATTTGACCAAACGGTCGTCATGATCCACCCCAGCACAATACCGACCATCCAAATCCATTGAGAATGAAAAAGTTGTATCGGTAAAACACGAAAAGGACCAAAGATGGAGTGAGCGGCCACAGGGTATTGCAGTCGTCGGGCCAATTGAATCAAGTTCAAAACAGGTTCAGGAGCCATCACGACCTGTAAATCATGATTCAATACGATCACGCCTTCTTGCCAATCCACATCTTTCAAAAGCGCTGCATTAAAGATTTCAGCCGATGGATAGTGTTGGTACACGGGTAACGACATGACTTGGGTCAATAATTGAGTGGTAAATATTTTATTTTTGGGATATGTCAATACCAGCCGGGAATGAAAAAAGGAATCATTGTAGGGGACCCATGGAACATCATACAAGACTGCCTCTAGACTTGCCATGGTCTTGGTTTTGAGAGATCAAGCAAAATGGATGATGCGGCCAAAGAGTATTGGGATGACGAATTAGTTGGTGATCCCAATTTAAATTCCCAGGTGATGCCTAGTCCCCAACATGAAAATTTTTCGTATGTGGGTGATTTTTACGAAGACACCGACGATCCAATGAATGAAACTAAACTTTACGAACAATTTGAAATATCATCAAATCCAACTAGTTTCATTGGTCCGGCATCACCCAATCCTCCCGAAAACATTTTTAGTGATACTATGGAAACCCCCGAGAAACTCAATAAAACCCCCAAGAAAGTCCCTAAAACCCCCAAGAAACCATTACCTACATCAAATAAGCATAAATTACTTAAAGGAAAAGAAACACCCTCCAAAGAACCCATGGAGACCAATACAGCGGTACAACAAATGATTCAAAACATTAATACCAATTCTCAAAAAGAAACCCCTGGACCCTCCAAAGAACCAATGGAGGTCAATACATCGGTACAAGAAATGATTCAAAACATTAATACCAGATCAACCAAACGAAAAGTGGACGACACCGATGACCTGCAAAACGATACGGGTAAAGCACCACGATTAATAAAGATACCCATGGCTGGTAATTTCTATGCTCAGACCAAGGCGCAAACCTATTTTCGTTACAGAAATCAGATTCGGCAACAGATACGAAGACGGGACTATGTCCATTTGCGCTTGGGGAAACGCACAATGATGGCTGATACAAGGGCTGGTGTAGGAAAAAAACTGATTGATGGTTTTCAAAGTCGATTAATCGGGATAGATGATGCAAAGAAACTTAAATTGGAAGCAAGTGTGTATGATGCCATCCTGATGATATCAGACGAAACAAACGCTGCTGCAAACCCTACTGCATAGGTCCTAGTTGGCACTTTTTGAAAAAACTATCCCACGCTAAAAAGAAAACTCGAGGCAAGTGGTGGGACCTGAAAATGTTTGGAATGATTAAAAAAAAAAAAAAAAAAAAAAAAAAAAAAAAAAAAAAAAAAAAAAAAAAAAAAAAAAAAAAAAAAAAAAAAAAATTTTTTTTTTTTTTTTTTTTTTTTTTTTTTTTTTTTTTTTTTTTTTTTTTTTTTTTTTTTTTTTTTTTTTTTTTTTTTTTTTACCCCCTATATAAGCTGGGAGTGCTGTACAGTTTTGCCATTCGCCTGTTGCACACCATACTCTGCTCAACATGATTCCCATTTACCAGAATGATAAAGAGGCTATCGGATCGTTTTACATACCCTTGCATCCAACCACGTTTCCAGAATTTTTGGACAGGTTTGTGTTGGATTGTCCACCCAACACAGCTTTGGATATGCATTCAGCGTGTACATATGTGTATGCCAAATTTGTAAAGGAAGGAGACCATTTTATATTTGACATGTACGATCATGAGGATGAAGATCATGAAGTTGTGAAGCCCTTTGTGTCAGATTTTTCCAAAGTGGGTCAGTTTCGTCTGACACGTGAAGCCATGCGCAACTTGATTTTAAATGGATTTTGGCATTACCCAACATGTGTCATATCCTTAAGACCTTTCAAGACATTTATTCGGATTGTGGCTAACCCACACATCCGAAAACACATGAGATATGATGAAGTGGCCATGCACCTATATGGCTACCTGCAGAACAGATCATTGCGACCCAAGATGAATCGTGATGAAGTGGAGGTGTTTCAAGATTTGTACAGCTTGCTGGCATGAAAAAAAAAAAAAAAAAAAAAAAAAAAAAAAAAAAAAAAAAAAAAAAAAAAAAAAAAAAAAAAAAAAAAATTTTTTTTTTTTTTTTTTTTTTTTTTTTTTTTTTTTTTTTTTTTTTTTTTTTTTTTTTTTTTTTAATCCGTATATAAGTTGAGAGTGGTACACGGCTTTACCATTCGTTCGCTGATCGTCACCCACTCCACATCTCTCCCAACATACAGTGACCCTATATAAAGCAGAGTGCATCGTCGTGAAACAAGATGGAATACCCCAATCTTATTCAATATGCGTTGGCCAACCCGTTATTGGCCAGAGCTGTTGAAACTATGGCTGCCGAATCGGGCATGTTGAATCTCGTGGATCCCGATTGGCAAACCAAATTGGACGCTTATCCCGTTCACCAGCTGCACGTAGCCAAAAGGGTTCCCTTTTCCAAAGGCCATGCGTGCAACACTGAAGGTGCCTTTGTTCGGAACGTGGCATTGCCTGCCAACTCGTACAAAGTCATTTTGTTGGGATGCTTTTCGTGTGACCGCATAAAGTCCAAAGAAGTGGACGGTCCCCCTGGTGATTGTTCCTTTGTATCCCGTGAATGTCCCCCGTTGACGGCCATTGCCCAAGCCATGCAAGAATCCCCCACCCAAAAGTTACACGACGGAGCCCGACTGTTTATGGAATATTGTAACCCGGCTTTATGCATTCATTGCATGTCGCAGCATAAAAAGCACAATGTACCCTGTGATCCCAACAGGAATTGGTGCGTGCTAAAAACGCGTTTGTTTAACGGGGAACAACTCAACAATACCTTTAAACGGCAGCTGGAACCCATTCTGGAAAGCATCGGAACGTTTTTGGCAGTTTGCCAAGTCAACATTTACAGCCGCACGACATTCGGAGAGTGCAATTTCAAGATTGGTGGCCGAATCAAAAACATTATTGTGTTCCAAGAGTCATCCATCCAACCGCAGATGGACATGAATTTCATTGCTTCCACCAATGAATACCTGCCGTCCATTGAATTTCCAAGTGAAACCAATGATGAGGATGTAGTCAACGTACGCAGCAGTAACCCATAGAGATTTGGCAAGAAACTGGCCAACTTGGCATCTTGAAATGTAAGCCAACTCTCGCCAAGTACATAATAACACAAACACACTAGCTCTGGCGCATGGGCAAGTGAGACCAAAAAACTTTTTCACGATCAACAGATATATTAAAAAAAAAAAAAAAAAAAAAAAAAAAAAAAAAAAAAAAAAAAAAAAAAAAAAAAAAAAAAAAAACTTTTTTTTTTTTTTTTTTTTTTTTTTTTTTTTTTTTTTTTTTTTTTTTTTTTTTTTTTTTTTTTTTTTTTTTTTTTTTTTTTTTTTTTTTTTTAAACAGTATAAAAGGACCGGTAGCTGGTAGCTGGAATCATTTGCACTCTTCATCCAGTACGAGTAACGTTGGCCTTCTACAGTACCTGTTGGATTGACCTGCTATTGCGCACACAGTTTCCGGATTGATTGTTAACATCTCCAGTCGATTGTCCCGAGGCATCAGTAACGAGCCCCCTTCCCCCAGCGAATAGTAAAATCCTGCATTGCGGGGCCTGGTAATAAACCATTCCAGGCTGGCATCGGAACCCTGTTGCTGATATCGAGTCCATTGAATACAGTCGAACCATTCCTTTGGATTCAAGACTTTCTCCACGTGCAACATTGTCACTGATTTGACTGGAGCTGGTGGTATTCGGGGTGCATTGATTCCCCGATACAACGCATACACATCCATCAAATAAGATATTGCCACCCGTTCACACGTCAACACACTGTATTCCTGACGTTGGTCTGCATCCACTAAAACAAGTGTCAGGCATTTCAACGTACAGTCGGGGCAACCATGACTCACCTGTTGAACCACGCCAGTTATCAGTTGGGGTTCCAGAAACATTTTGAGACGCTGACACCGAGTCAACAAGCGTTTCCGTACTTGGTTCACGAGTTTATTCAGAATCCCAAGCACACGTTGGTGGTGGTGGCAGGTGGACCTGGTTCAGGCAAAACGTACACTGTCACGCAATGTTTAAATCAGGTGTCGATTCCTCAATTGCGGATGGCTCCTACAGCACGTGTGGCCTGCAAGATGAATGGGAACACGATTTATTCAGCCTTGAGATTGAATTGGACACCGGGTTCGGTGTTTCACGAGTTGGCCAAAGAATTGGAAACGGAACCGGATGAAGAAACCTGCATCACCAAAAGCCAAGTGTTGCTTCAGGAATTTGATTGCCGTTACAATGTTCAAATTGTGGTGATTGATGAAATTGGCATGATGCCGTACTGGTTAACGTATTGGATCATTCAATATTTCTTTCAGAGCAAGCAACCCGTGTTGTTTGTGGTGATGGGGGATCCCAATCAATTGAAACCCGTGAAATCCGAACATAATATTTTTAGTGCCACCATGCGCATGGAATCCAAACGCATTGATTTGGTGGAAAGTAAACGATTCACGCAACCGTATGAACTCATCATCCAGAAATTGCGGGGATATGTGGATACCGATAACGTGACGGGGATGCTGAGCTGCATTTGTGAGCATTTCCCAGTCGTGGACTATATCAATACAGAAATTTTAATGAAATGTACTCGAGCCATGGCCTATTTGAAAAGCACGGTGGAATCGTACAATAATTTTTACTTGAAGCACTTGATCAAGGGTCCCCGCATTCGCCTGTGGAAAGATAAAGCCAAAACGTATGTGGACGTCAAAGTCGGGTGTCATGTATTTGTCATTCAGAATGGCGTGTCTGAAGCTTTAAACGGGACCCCATTGATATTTGAAAAGTACAATGCGGTGAAGGATTGTGTGGAATGTCAAGATCCTTCCACAAATAAGACAGTGCAAGTCCAACGGAATATGTATGGGGAATTTCCGATTGTGGTGGGATTTGCTGGCACGGTCCACAAGTTTCAAGGGGATACGATGGACGATGAAGCCATAGCCATCAATTTCAATTCAAGTATCAATTTAAATTTGATTTACACGGCACTCAGTCGAGTAAGGTCCATGCAACAAATTGTAGCTATTGAATTGTAACTTGTAAAAAGATTCCAGTGAGAACCCAAAACTTTTTCATGAGCAGCAAATGTAATTAAAAAAAAAAAAAAAAAAAAAAAAAAAAAAAAAAAAAAAAAAAAAAAAAAAAAAAAAAAAAAAAAAAAAAAAAAAAAAAATTTTTTTTTTTTTTTTTTTTTTTTTTTTTTTTTTTTTTTTTTTTTTTTTTTTTTTTTTTTTTTTTTAATGTATATAAGCCAGGGCCCGGGAAAACTTTTCCCATTCGTTACCTACCCATCAACCGACTCGTACGTGTTTTTGCTGCACGTGTTCATATCGAGTCATGGGTGTCAGTTACTTCTTGAACGAACCGTTGTCAAGTGACACGTGTACAAGAATCTATTGGCGTCAGAATGCACCACCACAGCCATTGGTTTCGTCCGTGCCTGTATCCAGTGAACCAAAGCATGGCAGAAACCATTTGACCAAGTGGTTTTTTGACAAGTGTCTGAAATGTCATTTTAGAAACACATGGTGCTGGGGGAAATAACTTCTGGCTATTCCCCAAAACTTTTTCATGAGCCACAGATGTATTTAAAAAAAAAAAAAAAAAAAAAAAAAAAAAAAAAAAAAAAAAAAAAAAAAAAAAAAAAAAAAAAAAAAAAAAAAAAAAAAAAAAAAAAAAAAAAATTTTTTTTTTTTTTTTTTTTTTTTTTTTTTTTTTTTTTTTTTTTTTTTTTTTTTTTTTTTTTTTTTAATAGTATAAAAGTCAGAGCGCTTGCCAGTCAGTTGTCACTCGGAAGCGGACCATCACCCAGCAAGTACCCTCAACACGAGCTTCTCTTAAGCAGGCGTCATTGTGTTTAAAGCTGTCAACTCTTGGTACTCTGTGGGCTTGGAAATGGAAATGAGCAGCGTGACGACGTAATCGCTCACAGCTTTCATTTGTTGGGTCATTTGCGCTTGGAACGGATTGACCAATTGAATCGAGTACTGATCCTTTTCCAGTACTTGATGAATGGTATGCAACAAGCACCGCATTTCCAGCTCACTGTCATTCTCTTCATGCTTCACACTGGTTTGATAGGCATGAAAAGCCTTTTTCAAATGTTCGTCCTGAATCACGTTGGACAGCATGGGCGTAATGACTTTGTCATGCATGTAGCGGCACACGATGCCCGCCATCATGTCCACAATGGATTTCATGGCCTTGTGTTGTTTCACGCTCATCAAGGACTGAATAATGGTTTTGGAAGCCGTGTACACGTACATAAAGTCATCGGCTTGACCATTGCGTCGGACCGTATCAATAATAGCTTGACCCATAGGCAGTTGATTCATTAATTTTTCCATGTACATGGTGAAATATTGTTTTTGGGTGTTTAACAGTTGCTGGTTGATCGAGTCGTTATCCGTTTGGGTCAAGCCTTTTTCCAAGTCTTGTAATATGGACGTTTCTTGCGTTCGGGTGATTTTCGGGGTCGGCGATTCGTCTTCCGATTCCGTTTCAGACGTATCCTCATCCCGAGTACGCTTCATCTTTTTTTATTGAAAAGAAATTTCTTTCACTGTTTGTTGGTAGGCCACAGTGTTGTCTGCCAGCGTATTTTCGTCCAAAGTACCTTGTTCCACCCCTTCCACCACAGGATTTATGATGAGAGGGACCATCATTGGATTGGCCGCTTGAATATAGGTATTCACGTCGTAGGGTGGGGCAAAATCCAAAAACCATTGGTTCCTGTGGTACTTTAACTCGAGGCCATTGTAACGAGGGTCTTTGGGATTCTCGGTAAACGTCAAATGCAAGGGATTGGACACGTACCGTCCCCGATACATTTCCGGGGATTCTGTATCGTCTTTACCAATGTAACAGGCGGGATATTCGTACAAGAGCTTGTACGTCCAGGACCGGAGCTGTTCTTTCTTGTACCGGCTTCTGTATTTCAACCATTGATCGTTTTTCAAGAAATCGAGGTGACGGGTCATGAATCGACACCATTCCATTTGATTGGGCTTGGGGACAAACAAATTTTTCTTTGCAATGTAATAGTAGGTGTCAAAGTCAAATTCTCGAGTCCTAGCCTCAAACGGTTGCCTCTCTCTGAAAAACACTTGCATGTAGTCGTAGGGAAATTCTTGACTGATTTGAAGGACGCCCTTCCCGTCGACCATGGCCCTTAACGGTTCGATGACAGTGTGCAAAAAGAGGTGGATATATTGTAAATAGACCACCGGGGGCCGCTGCATCAGGTAAAAATAACTGGTGATGGTCACGGGAATAGGGGTATCTAGCGGTGGTTCAAAGATACTGACGCATGCATTGTATCCTGGACCCCTGACATAGTCGTTCATGGCATCCAACCGAACCCCAAATTGACCCAAGGTGGGATCACAGACGCATCCCACTCCTTCTTCATAGCGGGCTTTTTTCAAGGGTTTGCCGGAAAGGGCATCAAACGTACAGGGTCTTTTAAAACACTTTTTGTCTTGGTGTACTTGCAAATAGTTTGCTGAAAACCCTAAACTGGGATCCGCTTGGGACACATGGATCTCGTCGGCATCACACGATTCGTAATGCATGCGTTCCACGGCAAGCATTTTTTGACACTTGTAATCGGTGGGGGACGGAAAGTAGCCCTCGAAACAATCACATTGTTGGGTGTGTATGTTGAAATGACCGTGCGGTCGACACGCCACTTGTTCGGTACAATTGCCGCCGAAAAAATTTTGGGATACCAACTTTGGAAATTTGCAAACACACGCGGCCATAGTCTGGCCAAGGTGGGAGATGAGGGTCCAATCCCCCGTTTCAGGATAACATTCCTCCCCACGTAACAGTTGAGGGATGCACGTTTGGTTGAGGCAGACATGGTTGGCGTCACAATCACTCGTCTGTTGGCACGTGACTTGGAGAGGGATGTCTGCTTGTAAAAGGGGCCATTTCGGAATCGAGGGTTGGGGGTTATGCCAAGCATGGAAAAGCAATAACATGCCATACAATAAAAGTAAAATGTAAAAACTCATTGCTTGATTGTTAATAAATAGGGACGGGACGGTACGTATGGTACCGATACTCTAGCCCAATGGAGGGACGCGCCGCATCGTGTTGCCTGAGCCATTGCAAAAGGACCCATTTGGTTTGTACGTTTTGAATCCGTTTCAAATATTGATCCACGCTATACATCTTTCTTGGTTAGGTCCGTAATGCCATTGATCATGGTTTCCACCACTTTGAGTAATTCCTTGTCACACGAATTGACTTTGGTGTAGGGTTTCACGTGAATCCTTAAATCGTATTGCTCGTCCATATTTTCACTGACTTTATCGTCCACGGCAATCAAAAAGACCGTATCGGGTTTGTAAAGGTCCCGAATATGGGCAGACGCTTTGGGATGCTGGTAATACATGCGGGCATAATCCGATTCGGATCTGGCAAAGAGTTTGTACGCGTGAAGGACCAATTCGGGTAAAAAGCCATTCACCACCTTCTGGACATAGTCATTCGTCCCTAGACTCCACAAGATAATGTCGGCCCGAATCAGTTTCAGGAAATGAATTAAGGTTTTAAACTGGGGCCGTACGTGAAAGGTCGTTCCCTCATAAAATCCCAATGTTTCATCCATATCCAGCACGCATACATACTTTTGATCCATGTTGCTTTGTTCATAAACCAAGACCATGAGCACGAGCGTCAAGCATAGCGTACCGTCCGAAGACCGGTCCAAACGCATCATTCGGCACATGGACAATGTCAATTTCACTGCCTCCGAGTGTGAAATCCATCCCAGAAAACCCTGCTTGTTGCTGTTGAACAATTACAATCACGACCGATTCCATTGTTTATATGCCAATCGTTCGACCGTCTGGATGCCTTACACCATCAGCAAGTCGTGTGACTTACCCGAACATTTTCATGAAATGATGGAAATGCACAAGCGGTTTGGTACGGAATACGTCTTGCCGTTTTCAGGGTGCTTTCGGGAATCGTCTGGCTACACGATCGGCATGTTTCACCAACCCATTCAGCTGTACGCCCCTCGAAAAATCCAACACCACACGTTAAAGGAAACGGCTTACGCGTTGATTGTGTTTTTCTGTGCCGTGTGTCATCAGTTGGGTGGGACGGTCCCCGATTTAAAACAATTTTTATTCTTGTACACGGATCGGCATCCCGTGTTGTGTGACATGGGTAGTTTCAATGTGGACAACCGGGTACGGTTAAAAGGCCACAAACCCCATTTGAACGAAAAGAAATGGCGCCGTGTCATGCAGAAAAAGACCATGCGGGACGTGATCCGATACTTGAAATTGGAATTTAAGTTATTTTTCCAGCAAAAGAAAAAGAAGGGGAGACGGTGTATTTTGGAGGAACAGGACGAATGTTTTGATACAGAAACCCATCAGTTGTTATGTCAGAGCCAACAAAAGAGCTTGGTACAGGTGTTGCAAGAATTTAGTCATTTAATGCCCAATGATTACATCCGAAATCATATTGTGGGGGAATGGACAACCAGTTTGGGTCCACGCGAAGAAGAGGAATGTAACTTGTAAAAAAAATATTTTTGTTGCCAGCCATCCCAAAACTTTTCTTGTGCTAAAGATGGATTAAAAAAAAAAAAAAAAAAAAAAAAAAAAAAAAAAAAAAAAAAAAAAAAAAAAAAAAAAATTTTTTTTTTTTTTTTTTTTTTTTTTTTTTTTTTTTTTTTTTTTTTTTTTTTTTTTTTTTTTTTTTTTTTTTTTTTTTTTTCACCAAGAAATATTTTCAGCTGGTGACCCAGAAATATTTTGTTGGGTAGACTTGTGTTTTTCAATAACGCATGTTCCGTCACATGACTGGTTTTTCGAGTGGTTGTCAGAATCGCCAGTTTGATTCTGGACTTTCGATCAACAGACGTCTGTCAAAGTCTGAAAGGGTGATCTCCCAAGATGTCAACCGGAATCATTGGGAATCTTCCATCTTGCAAATTGTCATGGATCACTTGCTCAAAAGCTTTGATTCGAGAGCTGTGCTTGATTCAAGAGCTGTGCATGCCAAAACAGGCTGAACATGTATTTTTTCCGTTCGACCCAAATGTCACTTTGGCTAGTAATGAAAAACACAAGTGTTGCAAAGTGGTCACCATCCCAAAACTTTTCTTGGGCTAAAAATGTATTTAAAAAAAAAAAAAAAAAAAAAAAAAAAAAAAAAAAAAAAAAAAAAAAAAAAAAAAAAAAAAAAAAAAAAAAAAAAACAATTTTTTTTTTTTTTTTTTTTTTTTTTTTTTTTTTTTTTTTTTTTTTTTTTTTTTTTTTTTTTTTTTTTTTTTTTTTTTTTTGTATCTACTTCTGTTGAGTCACCCAGAAAATAATTTTCTTGAGGCAGACTTGTGTGTTTCCAATAACGCATGGTTCAATCAAGCAAAGCATGGCTGTGGATTATCGAACCCTAGTCCTCGAGTTACTTTGCAAAAGAAAATATCCCGTTCTACAAGATTTTGTTGTGGTGGATATTCATTACAAAATGATTCCTGAAAATGCTGCGTGTGATGCCATTCACAGTTACGATCGGCGGTTGCACGATCCCATGCATGTCTGGCAACAACACCTGGATCCCTACAGTTTGTCTTACGTGGTCAGTGGGAACCGTCCCCTCTTTTACGTGCACGACATGAATCGTTTGGATACCAGCACGTTACCGTTTGACTGCCAACGTGTTAAAATCAACCGATCGTTTGTGGATGCCATTCGAAATGAAATCAGCCAGACGTTTGAAGAAGAATTGTACCATTTCCTGACCCTTTTAAATTTTAATGTCCCCAAACTCGCACCGTTACTCGATATGGATTTCATGACGTGTACACGCCTTTTACCCCAATTTATTCGGTTGTGGGTGTACAAATACGAGGAAAAGAGTATTCCACCCACACCAGTGGGAACTCGACTTGCCAAATGCTTTGGACCACCTGAACAGAGTGGGATTTTACCCATTCGAGTGTTACGTGGCCAACTCGCACCTTGTTCGTCTCAGGCCACCCTTCTTTCGTTAAACAACGACCACGAAGCCCACGTGTCTGGAAACGCACCCTACCTCTGGCATTACAGTGTTCGGCACAAGGCGTTAATTCCCTTGGCTTACAATCCTCTGGAAAACCCAGTCATTGTTTAATCATACCTCAAATCAAATCGGTAACGGGATCTTTCACTATCGTCCTTGTCAAAGGGACGGTAGCGTCGGTCCTTGTCATGGTACCGACAGACCCGTCGAATCCCTTGACACACGGATTTGGGGAAATTGACATTGGTATCGTCACATTCGTCATTGGAAGGGTCAATGGAGAGGACAGATTCATCGTCCGACACGTCACTCATGTCAGGCCGACCTACAAAGGCTTTCATTTTTAACCGCTGTCGATTGCTGGTAGGGGCCATAAATCGTTTGACATAGGTAATTAACCGTGGATTCTCTTCCAAAATCCCAATCCAGTATTCGTCGGGCACTTGCTGCAAATACGTTCTTTTAAACTCTTGAAACGTACGGGCTTGACGGAACAGAGGCCTGAGTTTGGCGACCGGGACCAGCGTGCGTTCATTGACCGAAAGCCGTTCCAAAAAACTGAGGGACACCATCCTGGTCATGTCGTTTGGGTTGGCAGCCCCATGTTCCATCAACATTTCGTAGGCATACATGATGGGCACCTTGAGAGGACCACGCCGTGCAGGAAAAGCCGCTCGTCGAGGCATATTACTTTATTGATGGTACACCAACTGTCCGTAGAAATACATGTTGTAAAATTCCGACTCTCGGACCCGCATGTGCGTATCGTAATTGGCATGCTGGTACTTGTCGTACGTGTCCCAATGCGCCAGCAAATGCAGAGTAAACAGAAATAAAAGTTGCCAGGTGGTGATGTGTTGGAAATATTCAGCCGGATTATGGACCGTTTCTTCCAAAACGGAAAAATTAATCGTGCCCCGAGCCTCGTCCACCAGCATGTGATTGTTTCGGTTCATGTTTTCACAATAATCCCTCCGGATCTTGTTAAATTCGTACAGGTTAAAGAAAATGTGGACGTAGCGTTCACTATTTTCCCCCACATTGGGATCCATGTACATGTGTAAAATTTCTTTGGGTCCATGCGGATCGTTGCAGTAATAAAAGAAGGGAATGTATTGCCGCAGGGGATTGATGGGATTCCCAAAAATCCAATTTAAAATGGAAATCCATTGCCCAAAGATGAGGTGAAAATTCTTTAAATTGGTGGATGAATAGCCTTCCACGACACTGGAACAAGCGGTCCAAGCGTCTCGCCATTTGTGTACGCGACTGGCCGTGACACGCGCCGGTCGTTGGGAATCATGATGATCAATGGATCGTTCCATCGTCTTCTTGACTTGTGGAAAGAAAAGATATGTGGACGACATGGCTCCTTTTTGGATTCTTATGGTTGGGGTTTGCGTGGATGAGTATATCGTCGGCTGACCCACCAAACACGTTTCGCATGCACGTGCAAGTCCCCGTATTTCAGCAAAATTGTACATCCAAACCCGTATCGTGTGTGGATGATTGTAATTTTTTATGTGTGGAAAACAACGTCCAATGTACGGGTGGCGTCTGTGTAGTGCCCCAGACCAATCCTATCGAGTGCGATACGGAAAAGGGTGGAATGATCATGTTGAGTCAATTTCCTGTTCCCAATTGGAAATGCTTGTGTACAGACGAATCCATTTGGTCGGGATCCGCATGTGACACGTTAAATCCAGACGTGTGTGAGAAGGGTATGCTTCTGTACACGAGCCGTGACAATGTCATTTGCATGTGTCCTGTGCCATACATCAAAGTCCCAGTCAATGGGAAAATACATTGTTTGGAAAAGCATTTGGCCAATTTCTTCATAACGACCGATCCTGGACTCGTGAATGAACAGATGGGACCAGCAAGCATACCAGCAATCGGCGTCCATAGAATAGTAGCTGCTGCTCTACCGTAAGACCCGACTGGTAAAAAGTTTCTGGGGCGCTGGTATATATACTATCAAAAAAAAAAAAAAAAAAAAAAAAAAAAAAAAAAAAAAAAAAAAAAAAAAAAAAAAAAAAAAAAAAAAAAAATTTTTTTTTTTTTTTTTTTTTTTTTTTTTTTTTTTTTTTTTTTTTTTTTTTTTTTTTTTTTTTTTTTTTTTTTTTTTTTTTTTTTTTTTTTTTTTTTTTTTTTTTTTTTTTTTTTTTTTTTTTTTTTTTACATCTTCATCTCAAGAAAAGTTTTGGGATGGGATGTTGTCACTTTGCAAGACTTGTGTTTTTCATTACTAGCCAATTTCCAAATTGGGTCAAACCACCACATTTTGTATTTGCAAGACCTTTGGGTTTTCATGAGGCCATCTTGGGGATGATTTTTTTAAACATCACTTTCTTGGGGGCATTTTGCTTGTTCCAAGTACCAAAGTACCCCAAACATTCCAGTTTGAGAACAACCCAAAAATCGGGGGTGCTCATGTATTTTTACTGCTTATGTATTTTTTCCGTTTGGGGTAATCTGCTTATATATTTTTTCCGTTTGGGTCAAACTGCTCATGTATTTTTTCTGTTTAGGGCCAACTGCTTATGTATTTTTTCTGTTTACTGTACCCCCCAGTGCTCATGTATTTTTTCTGCTTATAACCTTTTTCGGTTCTGGGCCTGTGTAACAGTCAAACAGCAAAAGTTGTCGAGCAGAAAAAATACATGAGTGCTCATATATTTTTTCTGCTTAGTTATTTTTGCTGTTTGACTGTGACATAGGCCCAGACCCGAAAAAGGTTATAAGCAGAAAAAATACATGAGCAGGGTGGGGGTACAGTAAACAGAACAAATACATGAGTGCTCGACTGCTTACACATTATTGCCAGTTCACAATCCCCACTTGGGTGGGGACTGTAAAACGGCAATAATATGTAACCAAACATTAAATCTGTTTAACAGTCCCCACTTGAGTGGGGACTGTCAAACGGCAAAAATACTTGAGCAGTGTGTCGAGCGCTCAGTTATTTATTCCGCTCGACTATTTTTTCAGTTTGACTGTGACACAGGTAACAAACACTGTGAAACCATGTTGGTTTTCAACTGGAAAAAATGTATGAGCACCCGTTTTAAACTGATCTGGTCCACCAAACGCAAAACGGCATCCGACTTTAAAAAATAACCCCGACTTTTAAAGTTTGGTACCTCTTATTCCACGGCTTTTAAAGTCGGAGCGTATTTTTTTTCTGATGTCGCTCCGACTTGTGTTGCCGAAATAACTTTAAGCCACATTTTAAAAGTATAGGCCTTTTTTTAAAGTTTGGTACCCTTGCCGGCCCATGCTTGAAGCCAAAGTGTAAAAGTGTTTTTCATTTCATTCCGCATCTGGCATAGTGACGCTTGGACTGGTAGAGTACGTAAACTGACACTTGAAGAACCGTGCATCTTCCTGCACCAATTCCACCGATTTCGGTAACGTGGGATCCAGAACGTTATGCAACCGATCTCCATGCTCAAAAAACTTTTCCTCAAAGCACGCGGCAATTCCATTTCCACGTAAACCATTCAACAATTCCATATTTCCCAAACGCATGCCACCGCCACGGGAACGTCCCTTGACGGCCTGATTCATAATCTTATCCATGGTACATTCGCGTGGGGCATAAAAGTGTTCCGAACTCCAATACGCAATCGGAAAGTAAAATGTTTTGGCATAAAATGCTTTGGCATCGGGTACCAAGCGTCCATCACTGTTTCGAACGGTCGTGGCATCTTTGCCTTGTCCCAACTCGATGCCTTCCAAGATTTGGCCCAGCGTCATGCGAAACAAACTGTACGCATTGACTAATAAATCGGGTTGCACGCTTTCGTCCAAGGTGGGTAACGTCTCGACGACTCGCATCACGCCTTTTTGACCATGAAAGCTGCACAACTTGTCCCCAGTATTGGTGAAATGATCCGTTTCCATACAAATACTCAACGTGGTGCCTGACAAGTGATACTTGATGACTCGAAACGGGGGTTTGGTAAACGACAGACGAATGGATTGGGTCGTGAGGGCAGTGGTCCGCACGTGTATGGAATAGGGTACCACTTTGAGGGGAGTGTATCCGTAATGAATCACGGTTCCCAACACGGACGATTCGTCGGGATCCCCTTGAATCGGGTGGAACCGCACCAACCCATCCGCTTCAATTTTCACGCGAACGGTGTAAAATCGACAACAGTCGAACGCATCCACGTCTTTCCGACACACGATACTGTCTTCTTGCGTGCACCCAAGAAAACTCATGTACGCCACCGTCACATGGGGAATTTTCAACACAAAGTGGGTAGAAATACCATCGTCCACGGGTTCCAGCACCGTTTTATGATACGGTGTCAGTTGTCGGCAATAGGCTGACAAACTATCCATAAAATAATGATGGTAGCGAGGATCGATCGCCAAAACGGCATTTTTCAACGCATTGAAAGCCAAAATATTTTTGGGAAAGGCATTATGTTTGAAAAACGGGTTGAGATCCACATGGTAACTCGTGATGAAATGATACCCAAACCGTTCCACCAAGGCATGCATCGAGTCCAAGTGTAGCAAGCGTTGGGACCAATACACCACATCTTTAGGCGTCACCCACACGTCCGTACCAGGCAATTTTTTAAAGATGAGTCCCATTTTGTACCGAATGTAAATGAAAGGATCTTGTTGAAAGCATTCCACGTGGGGGAACTGGAGTTTGAGCTGAAGTAAATCCAAATGACGATAACAGGCTTCGGTCACGGGAATACAGGCTTCATTGACCACCACAAAGTATTGGTGCGATGCCCCTTGCTGTTCGAGATTCAAATGTTTCCACAAGGCCGATTGCTGGGCGTCATGAAACACGGGATCCAGATCATTGCACGAGGACACCACGGTATCTCGCACCATCATGGTCGTACGTCCCACATGTTTGGTTTCAAAGCAGCCCAAAATACACAAGTACCCCAAGTAACTATCGTGAAACGGCGGCACGGAATTGCTTTTCACTTTATTGGACATTTGGCGTACAATCATGTACAACAGGTAGGGATTGAGGGGATACGTCTGCATATTTATTTCTCGATAGCAGCCCATCGACTTTTCCACAAACACTTCCCCGTTGGCCCCAATTTCACGATGGGATTCTTGGGGAGTGGTGGTCATTTTGCCCATCGATTTGCCTTCTTTGAAATAAACCGTTTTTCGGGACAAGACGTGCAACAAGCAACCCGTTTCAATGGATTTGACCACCAAAGCCAATTTGGACTTGATCAGAGGCCAACTGCCTTCCCGCAGCGGTGCATACAGGTACTTGACAAACAATTTGGTAAACAAATGTCCTGGGCTCACGACAATTTTATTGGTCAGGGAATCAATATCAAATTGATTTTGACGGTACACGTGTGCCATGTACGTGGCCGAGTCGGTGGCATAGGGACAAAAATCAAAAAAGGATTGAACGTGGTCTGTGGATTCCGTTCCGTCGTTGCACACCATCATCATGTCGCCCCGTTTTTTGGTCTGGTGGTCGTGAATATAGTAACTCAATTCCTTTCCCCGATCGCAAGCGTCATAGGTAAACACCCGTACCAATTTCTTTTTCACCAGATGCGTTTGAGTCGGGTCGTTGGTAAAAAAGTAGGGCAATTGCCTCAAGAATCCAGAAATGATGAAAAATCCCCGTCCAATGTCCACGTCTTGAAAGGGGGCATCCGTACACGGGGAAAAGGAATCAAAGGTACGCAGATGTTGATGGCGAATGGCAAGATCCAGTTGGGATCCCAACATGATGGGAAACACATTCCGTAAGATTTTTTGGGTCGGTTGATGTTGAACCGAACAGGCATAGACGGTCCTTTCACAAACGTGTTGATGGATATCTGTGGGTCCTTCATAAATGAGCGTGCAATCCACGCGTGTATGCAAAAAATGAATGAAATTTTGCACGTGAGCATCATAGTTATCCAGAATGGGCATTTGCATTAGCGGCACATTGAGTAGCATATTTGACCCGCAAGGTATGCACCCGTTGATCAAAGGTCCTGGAACACTCTTGGCTGTACGAGTGGGCACTGTAGGCGCACAAAGACACCACTAGCGTAATGATAAACAGGCAGTACAAGTGGATTCCATGCAAGTAGGAATGGTGCATGGAATAGTTGCTTCCAAACAGGGAGCGCAAGAAGGTATGATACGACATGCCAGTTGCGCGGCTTTATATAGGGGGTGGATTAAAAAAAAAAAAAAAAAAAAAAAAAAAAAAAAAAAAAAAAAAAAAAAAAAAAAAAAAAAAAAAAAATTTTTTTTTTTTTTTTTTTTTTTTTTTTTTTTTTTTTTTTTTTTTTTTTTTTTTTTTTTTTTTTTTTTTTTTTTTTTTTTTTGACTATGTCAATTCATTTCTGGTTCCAGCTGGTAACAATTCAAACTGGTAGCCTGTCCCTTCGTTAAACTGCTGGCCAAAGAATATTTTATCGGCTGACGTTTTGACGGTATGCTTGCGTTCCGGTTCGGTACACATGCGGGCATAATTCTTTTTGGGTGCTTCAAAACTCAAAATTTCAATAGGAGATCGTTCCAGATTCTTGACAAGTCCATCCCGCGTCAAGGGTAACGGTTGACCTGTCCGACATTGGTATTTCATCACCGTCAACACGTCTTGAGCATACACGGAATCCAAATCGGGTAACAATTGTTGTTGCACCACGTTGACCATGTTAAAGTAGTGGCTGACCAACCCACATTTTTGAAACATGTACCGAATATCCGATATGCCCACGATGCAATCTGCCTTTAAATGCTGTAACAACACTTGCAAATCTTTAAAGGACTTGTACAAGACCCGATTCGGAACAATGATGAAGGAAAACGTGCTGAGGTACTTGAGTTGTCCTTGTGCATCTTTCCCTTTATGAAAAGGTCCACCCCTTTCCAAACGGCATGCATTGGGAATTCGTGCCATGAGGTCCGTGACGCTACAATTTCTCGTAAAGACGCTGGCATAGGTGTGCGTGGTGGCCAATTCAAACACTTGGGTGTGGTTGTTAAACAAATGCAATTCATATTTCAAAGCCTTATCCACATTGAAAGAAACCGTTTGGTCAGCAGCCCGTAAATGTTTGCTGTCCAACGTACCTTGGGTATCGGATTTCGTGAGCCGACAGGTCAACTGAATACCAAATGCATCACCTGGGGTGGGAAATTGCCTTCGAATGGCCAAGACAAACTGTAAGCATAAATCGGGAATCTGGGCCTTGTGGGTTTCAAAGACCCGTAAATCAGGAACGGATTGTTTCAAATGCTGTTGAAAGAAACGTAACACGGATTCCAGGGAATGGGGTTGAATGATTTGTAAAATCCGTTGGTAAATCTGTGGTTGGGCTCGTTCCACATGGCCAAACAAGGTATGAGCGGCATCCATACGTAAAGACAATTGTTGAGCTTCAACCAGCAGCGCAGTGGGTAACGTCCAACTGGCAAAAGTTATCCTGAGCTCTGGTTTATATACAATGAAAAAAAAAAAAAAAAAAAAAAAAAAAAAAAAAAAAAAAAAAAAAAAAAAAAAAAAAAAAAAAAAAAAAGTTTTTTTTTTTTTTTTTTTTTTTTTTTTTTTTTTTTTTTTTTTTTTTTTTTTTTTTTTTTTTTTTTTTTTTTTTTTTTTTTTTTGATGAAATCTCCTGAATGATTTTGAGTTGAGCTCTCAAGAAAAGATTTGGGACAATTTCTTTTTTGGTTTCATCAAACCATTGTATTTATTTTTTCAATCATTATAACTGGGATGATTGTTTTTCTTCTGATTGTTCGTCCTCTGGCTTGTCTTCAGGCTCATCATCGTCATCAGTCTTACCCTTGGTGCGTTTACGACTCGGTTCCCCATTCTCGGCAGGTCGTTTCTTTTTTATTTTGTCTTGTTGCTCCTGACGCCATTCTGCAATTTGCTTGACAGCATCCCATCCGCCCACTGCTTCCACATACGCATCTCTAGCAGCATGAATTCCTTCTTTAGGTCCTTGAAATATGGTTTCCAAGACTTCTTTCATCATGGTGGGTGAATCCATGTCCTGATACAAGGTTCGTACCGCCCGTACATGTTTCCCTTTGACTTCGTCCGGTCCATAGCGAAAGGCGTCCACATACCGCTTGGCATCATCTCCGAGAAACCCATCGACAGCAAACCAAGTCCAGACTTGCTTGGGCTCCGTAATTTTATGTAAGCATCCAACCAATTTCAGCAAGTCGGTGGGACGAACGTAATCTTTTCCCAAAATACGTTCCACACAATGCTGTTCATCCAACGTGACGGGTTTGTTGCGAGCGGTCCAAACACTTTCCAATTGGGTATGGAGTTGGGCATCCAAAAGGCAAGGTCCTTGACGTGTCGTCTCTAGAATGGTGGACCATGGCACATGAAACTGTTCAGCAACACGTTTCAAGAGTCGTATGATTAACGTTTCAAACGTCAGATGGGTGTTGTTGACATCTTGAATTTCTTGCACCAAAGCCATCGTCAAGACCTGTTGCAAAGGTGCCGTAGCTGGTGAATCCATCATTGCACCACAAGTCGAACAGCAAATGGAAGAGGCGTCCATGACAACTTGATTAGGCAGAAGCAGCAGCAAGTGGAGTGATCAACAGTGAAGAGTTGAATGGTTGGCTCTGCTAGCTACACTCATATTTATACTGATTCAAAAAAAAAAAAAAAAAAAAAAAAAAAAAAAAAAAAAAAAAAAAAAAAAAAAAAAAAAAAAAAAAAAAAAAATTTTTTTTTTTTTTTTTTTTTTTTTTTTTTTTTTTTTTTTTTTTTTTTTTTTTTTTTTTTTTTTTTTTTTTTTTTTTTTTTTTTTTTTTTTTTTTTCAATAGCTCTTGGGAAAAGTTTTGGGTGGCCAGCTCACTTGTCACTTTGCAAGACTTGTGTTTTTTATCACTAGCCAATTCCCATTGCCGGTCCAGCGTTGGGCCAAACACTATTGGTTCCCAGGCAATAAAACAAGATGACTGACCACGATACATGCTACCTGAATGCGTTTGAATGCAATGTGGCACGGGAACGGCAAAACCTTCAAAATGCTTCGGTACACTTGATAAAGTGTTTGGACGAGTTTGTGCTGGATTGTAAAGATCCAGCCATGAAACAAACAATTCAACGGGAAAGACAGGTCTTGCAAGGCTCCATCATTCAATTACATTTTTCTTTGGACCACATGAAGCAAGTCTTACGACCCCAAGCGTGGGAAACTGTTCCCGAAACCAATCTTGACGCTGATGTCCCTCTAGCCTAATATTACAGAAGAAGTTTATGTCAATAACGTTTTTTTTGTTGCGGACAAGTTATTTTTTTAAACAAAACGTGCCCCAAAACGAGTCATTCCAACCATGAACATTTGCTTGGTAAACAACTGTTTTGAGGGTTTCTTTTTTTATTTTGACATACAACTTGAATCAATTGACATAAAACCCCATGCGATTGGCATTTTTATTGCGGACGTTTTTCCGTTTCACAGTAGTTAGTTTTTAATCGGGCCGTTTTCAGGCCGTTTCAAGCCCATTTTACCCCCGTTCGACGCTCCCCTCGAGTCCTTTCACAGTCCCCACCACATCCATTGTCACATTTCTGGCGGACGGAATTTTTTATTGCGGACACGTTATTTTTTTATTGCGGACGTTTTGCATTTATAGTGCGGACGCTTGACATTTCGAGTTCCTAAACTATGACCATTGGCACAACACACGAGTCAATCGACCACTTTGGTGCTCAAATCGAGTCCCAACCATGCCAATTTACAAGTTTCTTGATGATGGAATTTTTTTATTGCGGACGTTTTGCATTTATAGTGCGGACGTTTGCATTTTCATTGCGGACGCATGGCATGTCGAGTCCCTATATTGCGGACGCTATCATTTTATATTGCGGACGCTGTGTATTTCGGGTCAATTCACCACTTTGGTACTCCACTCCCAACCATGTCAGGAGGACTGAATTTTTTTTTAATGCGGACGCTATCAGTTTATATTGCGGACGCTTGGTATTTCGAGTCCTTATATTGCGGACGCTAGCATTTTTTATTGCGGACGCTTGGTATTTCGAGTCCTTATATTGCGGACGCTAGCATTTTTTATTGCGGACGCTTGGTATTTCAGCAGGGCCCATTGGCACGACACACGAGCCATGAAAAAAACTGCATGTGTGAAATACCATGCCATTGGATTTCCATACGTCTCAAAGAAATTCCACAAGCACGTCGATCAGCATCATTGGCAACGGTGACAGCGATTCATCCAACAATTAACTGACATCCAAGACTTGTTCACGTTGAGCAACGAGTCCACCAGAGCACGTCGTGTGAAGATTAGCAGGGCAGCAACTGAAAAATGTTTCCACTGCCCACGACTTATATACCATTCAAAAAAAAAAAAAAAAAAAAAAAAAAAAAAAAAAAAAAAAAAAAAAAAAAAAAAAAAAAAAAAAAAATTTTTTTTTTTTTTTTTTTTTTTTTTTTTTTTTTTTTTTTTTTTTTTTTTTTCAATGTGCCCAGAAAAAAAGTTTTGATCAGAAATTATTTCCACCATGTGTGTGTTTAGCTCAAAGAAATATTTTGAGTGAGCACCTCAAGACTTGTGTCATGCGACGACGGTACCCTCCATTGCGCTATGGTCGCTTGATGATCCATGATGCACGGTGCCCATGTCACGAGTCTGAGCCACAGCAAATAAGCTTTGAGGACTGCACACGATTCACCCCCGCACACGGAACAAGGGTACTTTGTGTTCACAGGTGCCTCAGCCGCTGCCGATACATTCATGTATTTCTCCGCCACTCGCTTAAACTCGTCCGGAAGGTCTTGCACGTACGCATCCACGACTCTTAACACCCTCAGCATGGCAACGACGGCAAGTTCCCATTCGGGTACCTTCTTACACTGCCGAAACCAAACGGTATCCATCATCACGACGCATTCGTCTTTGTCCATGGCTATTGCTGCATTGCCACGGGGTTGATACCTGGAACGCAGCGTCAAGTGTTGCTGCGGCCCGCTCCCGTTCCATCCGGCGAATGGGACATGGGTCGCCATTGCAGCACTGAAATATTCGGTCGGATTCAT
This sequence comes from Troglohyphantes excavatus, assembly GCA_963932185.1. Lineage (NCBI taxonomy): Eukaryota > Metazoa > Arthropoda > Arachnida > Araneae > Linyphiidae > Troglohyphantes > Troglohyphantes excavatus. Next base: position 70,732,571 of record OZ010671.1, on the reverse strand, counting down.
GGTAACAACTGGAATGGAACCACTCGTTGTGTCGTCAGCTAGTGGTTCATGCGACGGGTGGTAGGGCACCCGCCATTGCGCTATGGTCGGTTCATGGTCCATCATGATACGCGGTGCCCATGTCACGAGTCTGACCCACACCAAATAGGCTTTGAGGACTGCACACGATTCGCCTCCGCACAGCGAACAAGGGTACTTTGTGTTCACAGGTGCCTCAGCCGCCGCCATCACATTCATCCTGTATTTCTCCGCCACTCGCTTAAACTCGTCCGGCAGGTCTTGCACGTACGCATCCACGACTTTTAACGCCCTCAGCATGGCAACGACGGCATGTTCCCAGTCGGGTACCTTCTTACACTGCCGAAACCAAACGGTATTCATCATCACGACGCATTCGTCTTCGTCCATGGCGATTGCTGCTATGTCCCAGGGTTGATACCTGGTACGCAGAGTCAAGTGCTGCGGCCGTTTTCCATTCCATTCAGCGAATGGGACATGGGTCTCCACTGCAGTAGCAGCAGCATTGAAGTATTCGGAACGATGCATGGCCCTCTTTTGAAAACAACGGAATGAAGAACGAAACACTAGCAACCTTAACACAACAGCAGCGACGCTATCCACGACGACAACTGAAAAATGTTGCCACGACTCACGACTTATATACCATTAAAAAAAAAAAAAAAAAAAAAAAAAAAAAAAAAAAAAAAAAAAAAAAAAAAAAAAAAAAAAAAAAAAAAAAAAAAAAATTTTTTTTTTTTTTTTTTTTTTTTTTTTTTTTTTTTTTTTTTTTTTTTTTTTTTTTTTTTTTTTTTTTTTTTTAATACATCTTGTTAAATTATTTTGGGGAGTGGTGATCATGCCTAGCTAGTTGCCAAGCCCTCGTCATGAATACATGTCCAAAAGAAATATTTTGAGCTCAAACAAATTATTTGGGATCGGGGTTGTTATTACACATTGGCGACGCGTGGTTGTTCATCAAAAAATCACTGGAAGCTTCATGTGCCAAGTGACACGGTTCCCGTCTCACGACTCTGCGCCATTTCAAATGGGCTTTGGTGACTGGACACGATTTGCGTCCGCACTGCCTACAAGGGTACCTCAATTTAAAAGGGGTCCCATCCATCATCACGTTCATGCATTCTTCCGCCGCCGCCGCTCGTTTGAGTGCGAGCGAAATGCCTTGCACGTACACGTCCACGACTTTCAACTCCCTCAGCATGGCAATGACGGCATATTCCCAGTTGAGGTCCGTCATCGGTTGCCGAAAATAAACGGTATTCATCATCACGACGCATTCGACTTCGTCCATGGCGACCGCTGCTATGCTATTGGGTTGAAACCTGGAAAGCAGAGTGACGGTCGGCAATGTCTTGTTGACTTCAGCAAATGGGCCAGGAACTTGAGCCGCCCAATCCATAGCAGGAGCGCTCGAGGTTTCGGAAGGATTCATGGCCTCTTGATACAACAGCGGTTGAAAGGACTCGTCGGGTGAGGAAGGGAGCATATGAAAATCTTTCCCACCAGCTCACGACTTTTATAGCAAGTGAAAAAAAAAAAAAAAAAAAAAAAAAAAAAAAAAAAAAAAAAAAAAAAAAAAAAAAAATTTTTTTTTTTTTTTTTTTTTTTTTTTTTTTTTTTTTTTTTTTTTTTTTTTTTTTTTTTTTTTTTTTTTTTTTGGAATTGGTGCATGAAAATATTTTGGTCATGCCTAGCTGCTGGTGTAGCCAGGCGGCTCTGTGTTGTTGTCATTTTGAAATTGATGGCAATTTTATTTTATTGAGCAACAGGAAGCAGAGAGTCATCCAATTCAACAGCCTCATCATCAACACTCGTTGTTGTTGTTTCAGGCTGGTGCTGTTGTAACGCAATGGTTCGATACATGCATTCCACAAATCGGTTGGTGAGTAACGAAAACGCCTGCATCATAAAGTCCTGGCTGTTGACGCGATTCAAATCCACATACCACACCCGATCGCCTTGATCTTGGCCAAACTTTTGAATAAACAAATACACTAAATCGTCGTGAGGAATATTTTCCATCACCACGTGCAGCTTGTCGGGTTCCGTTTGCGTATCGATTTTAAAAGTCAGATTGCCGGACGTCATGCTCAGTTGGGTCGTGGGAAACCCCATGGGTTGAGGGAACATGTCCCCCGATATTTTCACCGTCAATGCCATCTTTAATCTCCTTCCCCACCAAATCCACGCGTACCTCGATGCGTGCTGCTCGTATCCAAACTCGGCAAAGCCACCAATCGCGGCTGCCAGGCGGTCGTCAACACCATTTGCGCCATCGCTTCCCCCACTTCCAAAACCACGGGCACGCGTCCCATGTTTCTCAACACGACGACCAAGGGACCCCTGTATCCCGTATCAATCACCCCGGCTTCGGTTTTCAATTGCTTGCGCGTGACCACCGACGACTTGTCCAACACGAGTCCAATCTTGCCGGTCGGAAAGTGGAATCCGACGCGTGTATCGATTTTCACTTGCTCCCCAGGCTGCACGACCGTGCGTCGAGGGCAATACACATCGATCCCTGGGGATTGAGCGTCAAACACGGTAGGGGCAATGGCTTCTGGCCCTAGGAGAGCATATCCAATCTCCATGTGGGCAAATGGTCTGCGTCGAGAGGCCAATGGTATGTGTCGAGAGGCCAAATGGTCTGTGTCGAGAGGCAAATGGTATTTTTGATAGTGTAGAGGCAATGGTCTGTTCCAAGTGTCGAGAGGCAAATGGTGTGTGTCGGGAGGCAAATGGTACGTGTCGAGAGGCAAATGGTACGTGTCGAGAGGCAAATGGTCTGTTCCAAGTGTCGAGAGGCAAATGGTGCGTGTCGAGAAGCAAATGGTATGTTGACCGTACAACAGGCGAGAGGCAAGTGAAAATCTTTCCCACTGCTCACGACTTATATACAGACTCAAAAAAAAAAAAAAAAAAAAAAAAAAAAAAAAAAAAAAAAAAAAAAAAAAAAAAAAAAAAAAAAAAAAAAAAAAAAAAATTTTTTTTTTTTTTTTTTTTTTTTTTTTTTTTTTTTTTTTTTTTTTTTTTTTTTTTTTTTTTTTTTTTTTTTTTTTCAATAGCTTGGAAAAAATATTTTGAGTGGGGAAATATTTTTGAGTGGAAAATATTTTTCATTCACGGATAGTGTGGATAGTCCTTGTGGAAATAGTCTCTATACGTGTTACGGGGTACTCGATAGGGTGGTGGCTGACTACTCGATGATGGCGTACTGCTGGATGCAGATTGGGAACCTCTCTGCATATCGTCCCTGATGCCTTCCGATTTATCCAAAGGTCTGACCACTCCTACGGGTCGAGGCTTATTGGGATCCCTGGCTGGCCACACAAAGTTCATTTCCCTTTCTTCCTCGGGCATCACCGAACTGTCCCTCTGTGGAATTTCGTACGGGACCGACCTGTGATTGTGATGAGAGTGGCGCATCATCTTCCTCAGCTTGCTTCTTCACCGCCCTCTTCCATCCTCCTTTCCACGGAATCACGTTGGCAGGCTTCTTTTCAGGCGGTTCCCGTTCATACTTATTCGGCCTCCCGAGTCCTCGATACGTTTCACATGGAATGACGTAATCGTCTGGAAATTCCAATTCCCAAAATCCTTCCGGCGTCGGGGGTCGAGGGACTCCCCGATGCCTGCCGCACACGTGCAACCGTTCGGGACATGCCTCGAAATACTTTTCACACTGCTCGCACGTGTAGGCCTTCCTTTCCGCTTTTGACTGAGGTTTCACCTCATCAAAAGGATCAAGCATGGCAGATTGGCTGATTCAACCCGCGCTCGACTCGAAAAAATCCACACTCTTTTTCGGGAACGCAGGTCGAGTCCCGCACGTGTTGGAATTTGCACTGAGTCCTCACTGGTGTCCCAAAGGGGAAGAAGAAGCAGACAACGACCCTGTGTGGTTCCAATACAAAGGTCAAAACGTGTACTTGGTCGTGGAACCCGACTTTGGCTTTTGCCTAGATCCGCACGTGAAACAATTGGTGTTTACCAGCCACTTGGATATGGAATGGAATCCCTCCACCACGCGCGTGGTCGAATACCAAATCCCAGGTATCTATAAAAACAACAACACGGAACCCGTATCCCTCGTCGTGCAGATCCAAGACCCCCACCTCGCGTATTTAAGCGTGCTGGATTGGTCCGAACACAACCGCAACGCGTTTTGGATCCTCGAGTGTCCAGAGGAGCTGAGACGTCAGTGGTCGGGTCCTTTGCAACGGTCCAAACACAAGGTGGAAAAGTACATTCGCAATCCAACGTTAACCGAACACTATTTCGGGTGGTGGAACAAAGAATAATGAATCACGAGGAATGCCAAAAGCATACGTTCGAAACGACACTGGCACGGGAACGTCAAAACATTCGACTCGCAGCCTTTCACTTGATGGGTGGCTTGGACGATTTCTTGGAGTCGTGCGAAGACCCGTCCGTCATACAACGCGTGGAACGGGAACGCCAAGTGCTGACCAACTATATTATCCAAACGCATAAATCAGTGGACTACATCAAGCAGATTGTATTTCCCGAAGAGTGGACCACCACCGACAGACGAGATGATGAACTGGAACGGGAAACGTAATAACAAATAATCTTGGGGGACTTGCAAAAACTCTGGAACGAACGTGTTGGGTTGATGGTGGCAACTGAAGAATGTTGCCCACAGCTCCAGCCTTTATACCATTAAAAAAAAAAAAAAAAAAAAAAAAAAAAAAAAAAAAAAAAAAAAAAAAAAAAAAAAAAAAAAAAAAAAAAAAAAAAAAAAAAAAAATTTTTTTTTTTTTTTTTTTTTTTTTTTTTTTTTTTTTTTTTTTTTTTTTTTTTTTTTTTTTTTTTTTTCCATGAAAAAGTTTTTTGGGTTGCATGTGACTTGTGAAAAGTTTTTGGTTGAGTGACACAATCTTTTTTTCGCCTAGCCTCATGTGTGATTTGTACTTTGAGTTGTTCCAAGGGTATCCCGTTTCAAGGCAAACTCAAAATTTTTACAGGGGAACCGGTTCCTGGCAAATTTGACAAGTACTGTGAAACGCCATTCCCATTCGTTTCACAGTACTTGCCGTTCACCGTGCCACTTTTGGATTTCCGGTCGGGTCATTCCTATCGCTTCGAGGGTCATTCCTATCGCTTCGAGTAACTGGGTCATTCCTATCACTTCCAGTGCAATTCCTATCGCTTCGGGTAACAGGGCAATTCCTATCGCTTCGGGTAACATAGCAATTCCTATCGCTTCGGGCCACCCGTTTCCATTCGCACGCGTTGTAGACTGATCCAACTCATTAGGACTGTTTCAAGCATATTTCACAGGGAAACCATCCATCGCGATAGCAAGCCGCATGTCCATTCTTCATGCATCCCTGAGAGATTTCATGTAGGCCCGAAACCATCCAAACCCATTCCCATCATACCGCATCACTCCACAAAAGACACGAACACATTATAAAATGTTCCGTCACACGCCTATATCATGTGATTTTCATGAATCATGAAAACACACAATACAACTCAGCCGGGTGTTTCGGGTAACAGGATAATTCCTATCGTTTCGGGTCACCCGTTTCAAATCGCACGAGTTGCCGACTCTTTAGGACTGTTTCACAGGGAAACCTTCCATCGCGATACCTGCCAACGTGTCCATTCCTCATGAATCCGTGAGAGATGGAATCTTGGTAAGAAACCATTCAAACCCGTACAAATGAGATCGCATCACTCCACGAAAGACTTGAACACATTATAAAATGTACCGTCACACGCCTATATCATGTGATTTTCATGAAGCAGGAAAACACACAATGCAACTCACAATGAGTAATGAGCATATTGGGTTAGCATGTTATTAAAATCTCAAACATAAAACTGCTGGGGGATGCCAAAAATTTATTTTGTGTTTTGGGCCGCGTTCCAGAAACAATGATGGGTCAGGCCCAAAAAAATTATTTTGAGGGACCAACAACAACCAGTGGTAAAAAAGTCGGGACACAACCGTGACATGCCCCCCCCCGGCTGGAAACCAATCAATGGAATCACAACGATTGAATCGCTACTACATCAATGGGAAAATGTTTGGAACATTATGGGGGAACTCGAAATGAAAAAACACAAGGTGGTGGTCAGCTCGGCAAAAACTTTCCAGACTCAAAACCAACTGTAAAAAAAAAAAAAAAAAAAAAAAAAAAAAAAAAAAAAAAAAAAAAAAAAAAAAAAAAAAAAAAAAAAAAAAAAAAAAAAAAAAAAAAAAAAATATATATATATATATATATATATATATATATATATATATATATATATATATATATTTTTTTTTTTTTTTTTTTTTTTTTTTTTTTTTTTTTTTTTTTTTTTTTTTTTTTTTTTTTAATTGCCTTTTGAAATGAAGGTGACTGCTCCTTGTGCAAGTTGTTGCATTGATTCCAATTGATTTTCCAAGTATGCATTACGATCTTCATAGTATTGTATTCGGACCTGTTCTGCTTCTTTCAATTCCGTAATTCGGACCCGTTGTGCTTCTTTCAATTCCGAAATACGATCTTCATACTGCTGTATTCGAGCCTCTTCCGCTTTCTTCAATTGGCTTTTCAAGGTATGAATCTCTTCCGACATTATCGCAATACGATCTTCATACTGCTGTATTCGAGCCTGTTCCGCTTCTTTCAATTGGCTTCGTACCCTTTCAACGGCCGTTTCCACGGCTTCTGTCGTCCTTTCCAAATACTGCCGTTGCATTTTTTCATCGTCCCGCTCTTTCCGGCACCTTTGCAACTCATTCTCCAACTCGATACATTTGGCATGTTCATGTTCCAACTTTTCGTTGTGCGTAAACACCATGAGGGAACGTTCTGCTTCAAAATCCTTTACTATACAGGATTTCTTCACTTCAAACTCCTCCATCAACTCATGTTTGATGCTTTGAAAATCATTCACCTCCGTCCGATGCCGTTGGCCCAACTCGTACTTTTCTTCGTGTACGTTGTCCAAAAAAGAATTGCCGCGTTTCATTTGATGCACGCACCACTCTTTGTAGGGCAATTCGAGTAGAGACGGATTCGATTGCAGTACCATCACTTGATCCGGTTGATACATCCACAGATACGGACGATCGGTGGGCGTGTCTTCCGTCACATGGGCTGGCTCCAGATGCTTGGCAACAGGCACAACGCAACCCACAATAGGAATGTTGAGCGTCTTGACGGGAATGGTCCGTCTCGATCCCTGCCCTTTTACTTCATCGTACCAATACCTGGCCTTGCGTTGCTTGGCTCGAGAATGGATATAGTCACTCAAGCCGTTCTGGACCAATACAGACATGGCCACTTTGGCGTGGGGATACAACGCGTGATGAAGATAATAATGGGAATTTCCGTCATAGTCATATATTTTACCAGCCGTGCCATCACATTGCGCTTTCGATTGACTCACGTAAAACAGAGTATTGATTAACTGATGGTTGGTTTTTATAGGGATTTTCAATTTAGCTGCCGTATTTTTAACCCTCATGCACGTCTTCCACTCCTTGTCCAACTGAACGTTCTTCTCCTTGACGAGCACCATATGCCGATGATGTTTCAGAGAAGCAGGTATTTTTGCACGGGGTGTTTTGATTCCATCACACAAGCACCAATAAGGAAGCACATATACACCCTTCATACTCAAAATGCTGGCAACAAAGTCTTTCCATACGGCCGCTCTGACGCTGACGTGGTACCACATGTGGGTCTTTTGCCTAAACTGATGCAGGATGGGATGCATAAAGTCCCCTAAACCACTCTCTTCGGAGTACGACACGTGCGTGGGGAGAAAAGGTCCTGTCAGAAACGGTGGCAACAGTCCGACTTCTTTATAAAACGTCCCCCAGGCCTTGCAGGGTTTTCTTCCCGACATGCCCCGTTTTGGCAATTGTAAAAAGGATAGGCACGGTTCACAAGGTCCCGACGCCGATTCGCATGGCGGTGGTGGTAAGAGGACTTTAAAACCTTTCGGGGGTCGAAACAAATGGGGAAATTTTTCTTTGATGCACTCCATACGATGCTGGTTGATTTTGTCAGTGGTCCGTTCTGCGTATCTCCATGATAAGGCCCCCAAGCAAAAAGGGCATTGTACATCTGGATTGATCGAGTGAACACGACGAACGTGTACCGTTACATACTCACAGAGGGTCATTTCTAAACCACAATGGAAAACTGGACACTTTACATGCTTCATTTTTTTACGGCCAAACATTGTATAATAGATGCTAAGAGCCATATCAAGGTGTTTTCCACTTGCCAGTTTATCCAGACAGCAAGGTAATCCAATGAGCGCAGCAGTGTTGACCGACCAAGAACCAACTGGCAAATCCTTTGGTAAGCTCTGACTTATATACAGTAAAAAAAAAAAAAAAAAAAAAAAAAAAAAAAAAAAAAAAAAAAAAAAAAAAAAAAAAAAAAAAAAAAAAAAAAAAAAAATTTTTTTTTTTTTTTTTTTTTTTTTTTTTTTTTTTTTTTTTTTTTTTTTTTTTTTTTTGAATGATTCATGAAAAGTTTTTGGTTGGGTGTCAAAACTTTTCTTTGGTCCCTGTTTGGCTGGCCGCCTGTTTTTCCAGTTGCGTTATATTCGACCATGTATGTTCGTCCTGAAACAATCGGGCCATGTCCGTTGTCAACTCCTCCACCTCGTTCGGCCACCGATATTGCTCTCGCAGTATCTTTTTACAATCACACAGGTTACTCAAACGTGGCGTGCCATAGTCCACACTGAGTGAGCATTGCGTCAAATGGGGTCCGTGGTCGGACAGTCGAATCTTGTAATACCCACACGCAAATAACGTGTAAGTACACCTGCAAGGCATTCTCCCTCGACAATGGGCCAGATGCAAGAAATCCTTTTCTTGGTACAACGAGCCTCTGGGTGGCATGGAGGGCGGCACGTAAAACGTGGATGTCGGAAGATCACTCTTACAGATGCAATCGACACTGTTTAACGTGCAACCCGCCCGATGAATGATATCATTGTCTTTAAAGTAGTTGGGATATCCATACACATCACAACTACACAGCTCGGGCACCTTGGGACACGACGCCACGTGCGTTCCCTCCTCGGTAACCTTCAACAACAGGAACGCCACACCGCTCGTGAGGATTTGATCAAATTCTTTCCGGCATTCACACTCGAGGGGTCGATTGCATTTCAACAAGTGCAACTTGCGCGTCCGGTCATGCCAAATGTAAATGGGATGCGGTCCCAGAAAGGGATGCATCGATCCATGGTTGTTGTTCATGGCAATTTAAAAAAAATCTTGGCAAAAAAACCAAACACGTTGGTTGATGGTCGAGCAGGCAACTGAAAAATATTTCCCCCAGCTCAAGTCTTTATACCATTCAAAAAAAAAAAAAAAAAAAAAAAAAAAAAAAAAAAAAAAAAAAAAAAAAAAAAAAAAAAAAAAAAAAAAAAAAAAAAAATTTTTTTTTTTTTTTTTTTTTTTTTTTTTTTTTTTTTTTTTTTTTTTTTTTTTTTTTTTTTTTTTTTTTTTTTTTTTTTTTTTTTTGAATACATCCTCAGCTCAGGAAAAGTTTTGGGACGGTGACAAGTTGTTGCTTCAACTTTATGAAATTACAAAGTTGTTGTTCATGCCGCATTGTTTTCAAATTGGCTTTCCACGTTTCATTGGTGGAAAAACAGTCCTTTCCACGCTTCCTGACCTGGCCTGATACTTTGCTGGCTAAGCGTCACACTCACTGGACACTCGTTTCACAGTATTTGCCATACATTTACACAAGCCACCTTACACTCAAAACCCATTGTCCACAACACATGCCCAACTCCTACGCAAAGACTGTCAAACAAACGTTACACTCACAGGACACTCGTTTCACAGAACTTGCCATAGGTTGTACACAGTCCACCTTGCCACCCATCCTGCACTCGTTTCACAGAACTTGCCATAGGTTTTACACAGTCCACCTTGCCACCCATCCTGCACTCGTTTCACAGTATTTGCCATACATTTATACAGGCCACCTTGCATTCAACCACCCATGGTCCCAAAAATACATGCCAACTCCTACGCAAAGACTGTCAAAAAAACCTCGCATCCACCTTGCACTCGACACCCATTGTCCCATGCCAACTCCTACCCAAAGACTGTCAAAATACATCCTGCACTCGTTTCACAGTACTTGCCATAGGTCTCACACAGTCGGCCGAAAAAATAGTGGAGCACCGTGACCTCTACAAAATTTTTTCAAATAAGCAAAACGACACAAGTGTGGGGGGGGTAAAAATTATTTTTATTTAAACGACAAATCGATTGGTTTTACAAATGTAATGGCCGATGGTTGTATGACGTCAGGGAAACGTCTGGGGGTCGTCAAGTCCAAAGGTTCATCTTGGGGTATGGGGGGTCGATCTTGGGGTGGTGGTTGGAAACCCAATTCCATTAACATGGCTTCATCCAAAATCGGAATTTCATCATCATCATGTCCAAAAAGGAGTTCAGTCATGTCAAAGTGTATAGGGGTTGCAGGCTCCATCCAATTTGGCATGGATGGTTGCACCCTTGGTGGTGACACAACTGGTGGTTGCACAACTGGCTCGATGAATAGGGGTTGATGCACCACTGGAGGCTCGATGAAGAGGGGTTGATGCACAACAGGAGGGGCTGGCGATTGCACAGGCTCTTGATGCACCATTGCTGGCGAATACACCACTGGAGGCTCCATGAATAGCGGCTCTAGGAACAGGGGTTGATGCACAACAACTGGTGACGGAGAAGATGTTGTCAAGTCCACAGGGGTGGGGTCCTCCCACGCAGGTGAAACAGGCTCACGAGATTCCACACGCTTGGGAATTTTAAACTGTCCCCAATTCTTGTGGGTAACACGAGTTGCTGGCTGTACAACACGAGTTGCTGGTGATGATTCCACACGATCTGGTGCTGGTGGTTCTACAGGCACACGAGCTGGCTCCACAACACGAGTTGCTGGTGGTTCTACAGGCACACGCTTGGGATTTTTACCCCAATTCTTCTGTACCTGTTTTCGTTTCATCTGCCGCTCTCGAGGCATGACCATCTCAGGTGGTCGATGGGCCGCAGGGGTCGGAGGTGGCACGTTGTACGCACTCGCGCCATACGACTTGTGGGTCTTGAACGACTCCATACCAGGAATCTCCACACTATTCGGCACCACATCCACAGAAAACAGTGTCTTTTGCACGGCCATCACCACGTACCGCGTGCCCGAAGGAATGGTGTACGTGGAATGAGGCTGAAACACGTACCGTTCGTAGAGCATCTGATCATAGGCACTCAAACTCCTACGCACGGTATTGGGCTGGGAGCGGGAATTGACACTGGCAGCAGGCAGTTCATAACACACCATGGGCGCAAACGACGTTTGGAACACGTGATGCATTCCAGGATCCACAATCCAGTGCCCAAACGTGAACCCGTGCTTGACCAAGTACATGTTATCCAACCGAAACCCAAGTCGGGTGTCGGCATTCTTCATGTTGCGGTCAGGATTTTTCATGAGTTTTTTCACAATCCGGTCCCACTGTATTTCGTTGGGATCGAAATAGCCGGAATGTTTGGCCGAGTCCAAGCACCTCAAGAAATTGTCCAGAAATTTCCTGAACCAGTCCTTTGGCAAGGCGTTGTGATAAATCCTTTTATTTTCATGGGGCTCCATGAACGAAATGAAAGCTTGCACCCGATGTTGCCGGATTTCTTTTTCCCACACATCTGCATCGAAATACAAAGGCTCCAACTCTTCAGACACTCGATTCACGGGGAAAATATCCATTGCGACTTGAACGCTGACTGATGCCGACCCTCGAAAGCAGGCTTCCTTTTATAGGTCTTTCCCCCTGTCGCCAAACGCCGCCAAGCCGGTTGCTCACCAAGCCAAGTTGCTTTGCCAATGATGAAAACGTATTTCCAAGCTTGAATAGGAAAATCCAAACTTGAATGGAAAAAATCCAATGATGAAAACGTATTTCCCCAAGCTTGAATGGCCAAAAAATGATTTTGCCAATTGAAATTCCCAATGTTGAATGTAAATCAATGAAAGCCAAACGTCAGTCCAAGCTTGTCACAGGAATTCCCAATGTTGAATCGGCCAGCCAAACGTATTTTGAATACCGACAACATAAGTACGATTCAGCCACTTGAAAACCTATTCAAGTTACACAGTCACTCAAAAAATATTGGGGGAGGCATCACTGCACAACTGTTGGGAGCACAACTGAAAAACCTGTCCTACAGCTCGGGCTTATATACAATGAAAAAAAAAAAAAAAAAAAAAAAAAAAAAAAAAAAAAAAAAAAAAAAAAAAAAAAAAAAAAAAAATTTTTTTTTTTTTTTTTTTTTTTTTTTTTTTTTTTTTTTTTTTTTTTTTTTTTTTTTTTTTTTTTTTTGAATATTTTCCTGGTGTCTGGAAAAAGTTTTCATGACGAGGGTACCAAAATTATTTTGTTTTCCACTTCCCCTTTACGATAGGCTATCAGCGTGGGTCCATTGTCCAGCCAAATCACGTTTGGCACCTGGCCTTCAGTCAAACCTTCCATTTTCATGTGCCAATCGGCAGGTTGAATTGGGTGTGGCGGCGAATCCGGACGAATATCCACAGGCAACAAGTTTATTTGATTCACCACGGCTTCCAGAGCAATTCCCAGGTTTCTGTCAATGGGTGGATCATCACTGCACCGATCCATATCGATCACGAGTTCATCTTCACTGGCCTCCTCACTCTTGACAGTATCACCCTGTTCAATAGGTACAGCAGCACTCGGTGGATTGACCTGTGGACTCGAAACTGTTGAGTCACCACTCGAAACTGTTGAGTCACCACTCGAAACTGTTGAGTCACCACTCGAAAAGGGAGGCTCGGCAAGAGGAGCAGGATTCGAAACGGGTTCCTCAGCATTCCGTCGTGTAGGATCCCTACACCAGGTGACGTCTGCCACAAACTGATGAATCCAATCGGGAATGGACACATTGCCTTCCATCCCAGCAAAGAGTATTGGGGAATCTTTCACCGTGTCTGAAAACCGCTTCCGAAGCTGGACTGACCCTATTCCTCTGCAAAGCGTATCCACAAACATGTTGGCTTTGGTCAAATCTGCTTCCAACAGGCGATGGTACATGAATTCCGTGGAAATCAATTTGCATCTCAGCGTGTTGTGGGTATACTTGGGACCAGGGGGAAATACATCTTGTCCAACAACGACATGCTGCTGAAATCGGCTGGCAAAGGAATAAGGATTCTTTTTCCCCAAAAGAATGCCCAAGTCCACGATCCGCCAGTACAAGTATCCATCGCTACCCACCGCAGCGGCAAGGGGTTGGCAAAAAGAGCCAAGACAGAGGCGAAACCACATGATGCGTACACAAGAAGGCAAATTGTATGTTGGAAGTGTAGAGAGCGTACAAGTCGTCGGATGGCCAAACAGCAACTGACAAATTCCTGTCAACGCTACCAACTTATAAAGGGTTTCAAAAAAAAAAAAAAAAAAAAAAAAAAAAAAAAAAAAAAAAAAAAAAAAAAAAAAAAAAAAAAAAAAAAAAAAAAAAAATTTTTTTTTTTTTTTTTTTTTTTTTTTTTTTTTTTTTTTTTTTTTTTTTTTTTTTTTTTTTTTTTTTTTTTTTAATATGTTTCCAAAGTTTTTGAGTTGGGCTCGGCTAACCCTAATTTCAAGTTGGGTGTGTCTGTTTCACTCGGCATGCAAAATTTACATGTTTAGTCTTCATCATCAGATATGTCTGACGGGAACCATTTATCCATGTCACGATAACATTTGCCAGAGATGCTTGTATCTTGAAGCACCTTCTTGCCATCAGCAACTGCCGAATTGTTTTGTTCAGCTGCCGAATTGTTTTGATCAGCTGCTGAATTGTTTTGATCAGCTGCCAAATTGTTTTGATCAGCTGCCAAATTGTTTTGATCAGCTACCGAAGTGTTTTGATCAGAATCCATTCTGAACCACACCACAAACTCGTCGTCAGCCTCCACACTTGCATCAGGATGCATGTCGACATCTGCCCGATCATCAGGTATGGAGGACGAACGGTCTGGCGTGGGTGTTAAATCCCCCTCATCATAGGGAATCATGCTGTCGTCGGGATCCTCTTCCGTAGCCATCTGGTAAAAAACCGGTTCCCTTTGATCAAACTGCTTCTGGAATCCAGACGCAAGGGTAGAACGGATGGAACCCATTGTAGAACCCTGACTGGGGAATTGCAAAAACGTGTAACACGAGTCGAGTGGTGAGGCAACTGGTGAGAGCGGTGTCCAAAAGGAAAGGCAACTGGTGAGAGCGGCGTCCAAGAGGCAAGTGGTGAAAATCTTTCAGAGCCCCGCCTGTTATATACCCAATGAAAAAAAAAAAAAAAAAAAAAAAAAAAAAAAAAAAAAAAAAAAAAAAAAAAAAAAAAAAAAAAAAAAAAAAAAAAAAAAAAAAAATTTTTTTTTTTTTTTTTTTTTTTTTTTTTTTTTTTTTTTTTTTTTTTTTTTTTTTTTTTTTTTTTAAATTCTTACAAATGATTTTGAGTTGGGAAATTGAGTTGAGCTCGGAATGATTTTGAGTGAATGATTTTCATCCTACTGTATTGGGTTTGTCAAAGTGATAGTATTGCGGATGGACTCTCAAGCTAGGCCCCTCTCAAGCTAGGCCCATATATTCTGAAAGCGACCGGAAAGCGTTCCATCCACGTCGTACAGTCACACTTGCAATAGTTGACGGCCTTACACCTCCAGCAAGCCAATCCTCTGACCAGGTCTTCGGGAATCGGGAAACATCGCAACTCGCAACAATATCGAGGGGTGGACTTGCGCTGTTTGACCAATTCCACCAGGCTCCCATTGATGCGAGTCGTTCGAACCGGTGGTTGTGCCAACAGCACGTCCCGTTGCCGCGTGACACACAGACAGAAGCACTGGTCTGGACACAACAGGCAAATGTGGCGTGCGGGTTGAATACACATGTAATCACAGCAATGCAGGTCCCTCAATTTTTGCATGTACGTGGGGCAACGACAGCGACAGTAACCAAAGGACCGACATTTCTTGCACGCCATGCCATCCACCTGTGTTTGAGGGACTGGAAAACATTTCAAGGGACAGCAATATGTCTTTGGCATACTTGACACAAATTCTTTGGCACACGAGATGATGACCAACCAGCAAGTGAAGGCTCTGCTCACGAGTCCTGACTTATACAGGCTTTCAAAAAAAAAAAAAAAAAAAAAAAAAAAAAAAAAAAAAAAAAAAAAAAAAAATTTTTTTTTTTTTTTTTTTTTTTTTTTTTTTTTTTTTTTTTTTTTTTTTTTTTTTTTTTTTTTTTTTTTTTTTTTTTTTTTTTTTTTTTTTCAATAGTTACAAATGATTTTGAGTTGGGCTTGTTGGGATTTCAGTTGAGGTTGTTGGGAATTTGAGTTGAGCTTCAAGTAGTTGGGAATTTGAGTTGAGCTTCAAGTAGTTGGGAATTTGAGTTGAACTTCAAGTAGATGGGAATTTGTGGTTATGGTCTCGTGGTCGACACCATCTGTATGGCATTCATCGTCGTGCCCCGCTCGGCTTGTTTCATTTTGTTCTTTAACATGTCCAAGCCTCGTTCCAATTCCCCGATAGCCTCCACGTATCGTTCGTACAGCTCCTTGTACATGCCACTCAGCGTATCGTTGTATTCTTCCTGAACTCTGCCACAGGTGACCAGACACGATTTGCACGGCTGTACCATCTGCGGAACAGGTGGATACGTGGATTGCTGCAAACCTCGCATGGTACGTTGCAAGGATTTCAAATGTTCCGCTTCCTTCAGAATCACCTTGAGAAGGGCCACGTATTCCAAATGAATCGGATGGGCCGCTTTCTCCCGATCTCGATGACACAATCGGCCGTGCCGAATGTTACAGTCCACCAGCAAATTGGTAAACAGCTTGGAAGGGATCCGCACATCCTCCTCCTCAGCCATGGTGGTCAATCAGATGGCACTTGATAAAAAAAATAGCACAAGGTAACTTGAAACACGATGTACTGTTCGAGGTGGTGGCTGGCCGTCATCTGGAAAAACTTTTCCCACAGCCCTGAGTTATATACCCAGTAAAAAAAAAAAAAAAAAAAAAAAAAAAAAAAAAAAAAAAAAAAAAAAAAAAAAAAATTTTTTTTTTTTTTTTTTTTTTTTTTTTTTTTTTTTTTTTTTTTTTTTTTTTTTTTTTTTTTTTTTTTTTTTTTTTTTTTTTTTTTTTTTTTTTTTTTTTTTTTTTTGAATCATTCAACATGATTTTTGAGTTGAGCCAGTTGAGAGTTTGAGGTGGGCTTCAAGTCATTAGCCCTCCATGACAAGTTTTTCCAAGTTGTGTGCTGTTTTTTCAAGCTATCAGGATATGTTCTTCTTCACCACTCCGTTGTAACCGCCGGTTCCCATCAGCACGCTTCCATTTCTGCTGAGCGTCTCGTGGTGCCGTATCGACATATTCCAGCAGGGAATCGAGCCACGCTTGTTCCCTGACGTAATTGGCCAGTTGAAAGATTTGAAATTGCACCGGCAAGTGTTGCGAAGAGGGCACATTGTCCACGTACTCGACAGGTAGCTTGCGATCGTACAAGAAATGCCAGGTCGGTCCATCGTGCGTTCCCAAGATGGCTGGTCCGTGATGATGCGTCGGTAAACAGGTTGAATAAAAGAAATCCACCAGAAACGTGTCGAGGTAGTCGAGCGGCACGTGAAATCCAGAGCCTGAAGAGCAGTTGACACCAATCGTCACGTGAAATTCAAAATTGATGGTATCCAGAAACACCAACTGGTGGGGCTGGCCATCTTTAAAATCAATCAACACGACGTAATCCACCATATGAATTGGATTGAGCTTGTGAACGGGTAAGTCATTCATGATGTCGGGCTTGAAGTGCAAATGGCAAAACTGGCTCAGGGGGTCTGACTTTTATAGAACGATTCAAAAAAAAAAAAAAAAAAAAAAAAAAAAAAAAAAAAAAAAAAAAAAAAAAAAAAAAAAAAAAAAAAAAAAAAAAAAAATTTTTTTTTTTTTTTTTTTTTTTTTTTTTTTTTTTTTTTTTTTTTTTTTTTTTTTTTTTTTTTCAATGTGTCTCCAGATTCTTTTCAAGACTGCCAGCCCAGATGTTGGCAACCCAATTTTTTTTTTAGTGTTGTCTTTACAATTACATTTCGCTAGCCGTGGTTGGCCTTTGGATTTCCACTTGGAAACCATTTCAAGTCACTGGCCAACGTTGGATTCACGAGAACCTTTTCATGCCAACATTGGCAATTTTCTTGTTAAGAAAAATATGTTTCACATAACGTTTCCACCCAAGGTTGGCTTCATGATGGACCCAAAAAAATGGGAGAGAGTCTTTTTTTGAATGCATAAGCATCCAAAAAAAGACTCTCTCCCATTTTTTTGGTGTTCAAGATATGAGGGTGTGTCTGCAGGTCGGACAGGTATTGTGATTGACCAACCATTGAAAAAGGCATTCCGAATGAAACACATGTTTGCACGTGGTGGTATTGCGTGTAATGTACAGGTTTTCCAGGCAAATGGCACACGTTTCCGTGGTTTTGAAATACGAGTCTGGCCACGGATAGCTGTACACCGAAGCCATCAGCATGTCCCCCATCTCTTCAATTTTTTCCAGGGCGAAAGGGAAGGGTTTCAGAGTCCAGGAATAGGCCAGCAGGTGATAGAGATTGGGTAGTACCTGGTCCATGTAGACGGCTCTGAGGGCAGGATACGGGCTCGATTCATGTTTCGGGCAAAGGGGTTCCAGGTGCTCGGCGCGCATGTTGTTCCGGAACTGCCAGTAGGCCACATCAAAGACGAAATCAATTTTATCAGGTCCATCCCCGGGTACCAGGTCTCGAATGAAATCAAACACGGTAAATTCGGAGAGGTGTCCGACAGGCACGACATCGGGGGTCTGGATCTTGTGCAACACCGCACTGGCATTCAACATGAAGACTGTAAATTCCATCATGTCTTGAAACGACCTTGGCACGTAGGCCTGGATCGCAGCATCTCGATACGTGTCGCATGGAAACATATTTTGAATAAAATGATGCGTGCCACTCGCTGCGGATCCTTTTTATAGTCGTAGCTGCCGTGTGATTGGCCAGTGGGTATTTGACGTCATGTGAAGGCAACACCAACCATGGAAGCCAACGTTGATACTGTTGCAATATCCTGTCAACATTGGATAGCCACTTGAAATGAAATTCATGTAAAAATGAAATTCCTGACCAACGTTGGAAGCCTTCTTAAGCGAAAAGAATATGATTCAACGTTGGCAATCTTCTTGTGTAAAAATATGTTTCATAGCGTTCCACACCAAGGTTGGCTTTAGGATGAACCCAAAAAAATGGGAGAGAGTCTTTGAATGCATGAAGGAATTTTTTTAAAAAAAAATTCCTTCAAGCATCCAAAAGACTCTCTCCCATTTTTTCGGGGTGGGGCCAAAAAAAGTCAATAGATGATATAATTTCTGCACGCCGGACAGGTATTGTGATCGCTCAGCCACAGGAACAGGCACCTCGAATGAAACGAATGGTGACAACAGGTGGTGTACCTTTCGATATAGAGGGTGTCGAGGCATATGGCACAGGGTTCGGCACTGCTCAGGTAGGATTCTGGAAACGGATACCTGTAGATGGAAGCCATCAGCAAATTGCCCAACTCTTCCAGTTTCCCTTCTGGCAGGGTGAAGGGCGTCAAAGTCCAGCAATGGGCCAGCATCTTGTATACGTCGGGCAGAACACGATCCATGTAAATGGCTTGGAGGGCAGGATGGGGATAGGAGGCATATTTCGGACAAAGTGGCTCGAGGTCGTCAGAGTACAGGTTGGCCTGTAATTGCCAATGCGCCACGTTGAACAGGTAATATTTCTCGTCGTACCTGTCAGGTAACAGCTCCAGAAGGAAATCATACAGGTCCGACATGGGCTTCACAGCAACACCATCATCGGGGGGTGGTTGGGCCTTGTGTAAATCCGCACTCGCATTCAACATGAATGAAGTAAATTCCATCAAGTCATGAAAAGATTTCTGCTTGTAGGACGTAATCTCCACATCTCGATACGTATCGCAGGGAAACATGTTTGCAAATGATGCCTTCCACTGGCTGCAAGTCCGTTTTATACTCGCAGCTGGCGTGGGATTGGTCCGTCGGCCTTTGACGTCATCTGAAGAACGACACCAACCATGGAAGCCAACGTTGGATGCACACGAAATGGAACTTCGAGTGATGCGATTGGCCAGTGGGTATTTGACGTCATCTGGTGGGTGGATCCATCATGAATTCAAAATAACCAACGTTGGATTGGGGGAAAACTTGTTCAACATGTCATTTTTTAACACCCAAGCTCGGCAAGTTTCTTGCAAACAATTGCCAAGTAGGATTACCAAGGTTGGCAAGTAGTTTGACCCAAAAAAATGGGAGAGAGCTCTGCATATACAAGTGTAAATCACCTGTATATACAGAACTCTCTCCCATTTTTTTGGGTGAAAAGAAACACAACACGGTCATTATTTTTTTTTTATTTACAAACAGGGTTTTTTACAGGTATTCCTGTCCATATTTGTCTTCGTGTAGGTTTTCGGCCGCTCTGAAAGCCAACAGTCCAGCATTCTGTTTCGGGCCCATCAGGTACCAGTGGTTCCCAAGCACACCTGCCCCCAGGAAATGGACCGTCCCTTCCGGCATGACGGGCTCCAGGTAGTGGTAGGTCGCCATGTCCAGGCATCCAATGTGTACCACATCTCCTTCTTCCTTCTGCAGGTGAGTCGCGTAGAATTCGTGGCTCAGGTAGTGGGCCATGTCGTTCAGGTGTACCATGTCGGTATGATCGATCCCATCGCGGTTGTCAAAGGGATTGTTGGGGAGATTCCAATTCTTCAGCACGTCTGAATAGCCAAAGCGTAGGGAACTAGGGCTCGGCTCCACAGCCATCTGCACGTCGGTCGATTCAATCGAATTGAACACGATGCGGCGAGGGACGAACGCCCCCTCGTGCCACATGAATTGAGCCGTAGCAACAAAATCGAGTTGATCCATGTCGAGTGTTTGGTCCCAATGGCAAGTCGTCTGGCGCTTATATACTCTAGACGAGTGCCAAACCATCCCGCCAAATATTTTTTTAAACGCCAAATCATTTCCCAATGTTGGTTTGAATAATTTTTTTCAAATGTTGGTTTGAAACAAATCATTTTTTTCCAATGTTGGTTTGAAACCATTCATTGGAATATCTTTGAGCCAAGGTTGGTGTCGTTTGAATTTTTTTTTAATGCGGGATCAATTCAATGGGATACTGCAACACCTTTGAAATGCCCCCCACCACGGCCAAGTACCGATGGCATCGATCCAATTTGCAAAAAGGACAAGTCCCAATCACATCCAAATCCTTTTCCATCATAAATGTTCGGATGGTACTGTCGTCGGGTGTCATCATTTTCCACCGTAGTTTAGTCACTCGATCGGTAAAACACAGCCTCCCCACTTGCATTCTCAGAACGCATTCCATTACTTTGACGTGCAAGTCATTGGTATTGTCCATGGAATACGTCATGAAACCGTTGGTCAAAGTAAATCCCTTGTCCCGGATACAGAGGACAGCCATACATTTAGGATGAAAATGAACTTGCATGTCTCCTCCCGACACGACCAGTTTACGGGCTTCCGGGGGAATCCATGGACCGGTCGGCAATAGCAATTCAGGTTCCCGAATGACAATCTTTGCAGGTGGATGACGGGAAGGTGGACATGATTTACGGTAGGGTTGACGATAGGCTGGCCGACGGTAGGGTCGACGACGATAGGCTGGCTTGCGGTAGGATGGCCGATGATAGGGTTTTCTTTCATGGCGAGGTTCACGAACAGGTTCACTGGACATAGGTGGCACAAAGACAGGTGGCGGTGGGGAAATCGGCCGGGGTGGTGCATCCCCACGCCAATATTCAGGGGTCATTGGCAACGGGGACAGCGATTCGTCCAACAAGTAACTGATATCCATGACTTCTTATTCAGCAAAGAGCAGCACGCCGGGTCAGGCAACAAGTGTGAAAAGTTTCCAAGGGGTCCGACTTTTATACACACTCAAAAAAAAAAAAAAAAAAAAAAAAAAAAAAAAAAAAAAAAAAAAAAAAAAAAAAAAAAAAAAAAAAAAAAAAAAAAAAAAAATTTTTTTTTTTTTTTTTTTTTTTTTTTTTTTTTTTTTTTTTTTTTTTTTTTTTTTTTTTTTTTTTTTTTTTTTTTTTTTTTCATATACTAGTCACTCAGAAAAAGTTTTGGGGAGTGACCAGAAATTTTTTTGTCACCATGTGTTTTCAAAATGACATTTCAGACACGGTTTCAGTTCATAGTGTTTCTGGCCAATGGTTTCTTGTAAACAACTCCTCAGGCCTACGTTGGATATCCCATTTGAGTCATGCCAACGATGGACTTGCACTTGTAAACAAAATATTTCATGTCCACCAAGGTTGGCTTATGACTTGACCCAAAAAAATGGGAGAGAGCTTCCGAATGCCACATGTGGCACCCGAAAGCTCTCTCCCATTGTTTTGGGGTTTTTTTGAAATGAAACACAACACCATTTTGACAGGGGAAAACAGACATTTATTCACAAAATAGGGTTTTTTACACTTCCCAATAGGGATCGTTGGTAGACTGCCGGGCCAAAAACACTTGTTCGGCCGCTGCCATGGCAATTCCGTTGGCATCTGCGTTTCGACCCATCATGTATACAGAGTCCTTCATGACTTTCGGGCCCAGGTACTGCACCGTTCCCTCGGGGAAAAGGGGCTCCAGGTACATGAAGGTGGCCATGTCCACCGTACCCACCGTGGCACCCGCCCAGCCGTTGCAGTTGAGTATATTGTCATAAAAGTCCCGAGACAGGTATTTCGGCAGCTCGAGCACAGGGACGGGGAAGAGGGTTTCGTCGTCCGGAATCTCTTCGAACGGGTTGTTGGGCACCAGCTGGATATTCTTCTGAATGTCTTTATAGGTAAATCCGGTGAGGGACTCTTTGGCCGGCTGCACGCAATACTTTTCCTTGGAATCGTACACTGCCACAAACACCAGGTGTCGAGGGACCCAGTCACCACCGTACCACATAAATTGCGCATGGGCAACGAAATCCATGTTTGGATGCATGACTGCTTTTTGCTCTGACTGCTTTTGCTCGAGACTGAATGATTGTGGCTGCCTTATATACTGTCTGTCTGGCTCAACGCATGCGCACTGACACAAGCTGTGTTCTTGTGAGGGATTGACTATGTCCAAGCTTGAAAAGATGCTGACCAAGCTTGATAGGATACCAAACTTGAAATGGAATAGTCTGACCAATGTTGGAAAACTATTCCAAACTTGAAATGAGTCAGACCAACCTTAATGGCTTATCGATTTCAAAGCGTTAAAACTTTCACAAGGAAATTTATTTCAATTACGATAAGCTTTCAGCGTGGGTCCATGCTGCAGCCAAATCACGTTTGGCAACTGATTCAAACCTTCCATTCTCATGTGCCAATCTTCAGGTTGAATCGGGTTTGGCGCTTCTTCACAATCTTCTGTTGGTTCACTGGAATCTGGCCTATCAATCACGAGCTCATCGGACTCAACAGATGCATTACTGAGTACCTGTTCAATTTTGATAGGTGCAGCACTCGAAACTGTTGGATCACCAGTCAAAAAGGGAGGATTGACAAGCGAAACGGTTTCTTCACCACCATTCTGTCGAGTAGGATCCCTCAACAATTGGACGTTTGAAATAAAATGATGAATCCAATCTGGAATGGACACATTTCCATCCATCCCCACCAAAAGTACAGGGGAATTCTTCACCGTGTCTGAAAATCGTGTCTGAATGTTGACAGACCCTATTCCTCTGCATAGGGTATCCACAAACTTGACGGCTTTGGTCAAATCCGCTTCCCGCAGGCGATGGTACATGAATTCCGTGGTAATCAATTTGCATTTCAGATTATTGTGGGTATACATGGGTCCAGGGGGAAATACATCTTGTCCCGTGATGACATGCTGAGGAAATCGGCTGGCAAAAGCATAAGGATTCTTTTTTCCCAAAAGAATTGCCAAGTCCACAATGCGCCAGTACAAGCGTCCATCGGTACCTACTACAGCTGCGAGTGGTGGGCAAAAAGATCCAAGACGTAGGCGAAACCACATGATGCACCAAAAAAAAAAAAAAAAAAAAAAATCCTGAAGTGTTCGTATGGCAGCTTGGGCAAACAGCAACTGACAAATTTCATTCAAAGCTCTGACTTATAAAGGCTTCAAAAAAAAAAAAAAAAAAAAAAAAAAAAAAAAAAAAAAAAAAAAAAAAAAAAAAAAAAAAAAAAAAAAAAAAAAAAAAAAAAAAAAAAAAAGTTTTTTTTTTTTTTTTTTTTTTTTTTTTTTTTTTTTTTTTTTTTTTTTTTTTTTTTTTTTTTTTTTTTTTTTTTGTTCGTGTGGCAGCTTACGAGTCGTGTGATGGGCAAACAGCAACTGACAAATTTCATTCAAAGCTCTGACTTATAAACCATTTAAAAAAAAAAAAAAAAAAAAAAAAAAAAAAAAAAAAAAAAAAAAAAAAAAAAAAAAAAAAAAAAAAAAAAAATTTTTTTTTTTTTTTTTTTTTTTTTTTTTTTTTTTTTTTTTTTTTTTTTTTTTTTTTTTTTTTTTTTTTTTTTTTTTTTTTTTTTTTTTTTTTTTTTGAATCGTTCCCCATAAGAGGTTGAGCTCAAGATCATTTTGGCCAGTTGCTGTTGGTCACTCGTTCCAGTCACAACATTGGTGTTGTTGAAAAAAATCACAAGTCCAATATGATGGTATTTCTTTGGTTAAAATCCATAACTCTGGAAGTTTTGGGTCAGGATCGTCGGGAATCGTTTCTTCTGAAGCGCCTTGCCATTCCACATCCAACGGTACCACTCTCAAGTCTGTCGCTCCATGACAACCGGATCTGATATTTTCACTTTGAAGAAATTTACCAAGTCCAAATGGGATTTCTTTGGAAAAATCCATCACTGTATTGGGCCGAATCCATCAAATGAAGCGGCATGAAGAGCAGAGTCCATCCGTCCAAAGTGGTCCACTGGTGGAAGGGTCTTTACAGTTGAAGCATCAGGCAGCAAGTGGCGATTGCCCAGTTTGCATGGCACTTATATACAGGAAATTCTCGCCAAGGCGCCAAGTATTCTTGCCAACTCGCCAAGTATTCTTGCCAAGGCGCCAAGTATTCTTGCCAACTCGCCAAGAATTCTTGGCAACGTGCCAATTCGAGGGGGGCTTGTTTCAGTCAGGCATGTTGGGTATCGTTGGACTCGTATGGAGGTTGGCTTTCATATAATGGCCCAGTGGACCACCTCATGGACCACCCACTTCCGGTTTATACTTTTCAACGTTACCTATGGCATGTTGGGCATCGTTGGACTCGTATGGAGGTTGGCTTTCATATAATGGCCCCGTGGACCACCTCATGGACCACCCACTTCCGGTTTATACTTTTCAACGTTACCTATGGCATGTTGGGTATCGTTGGACTCGTATGGATGTTGGCTTTCATATAATGGCCCAGTGGACCACCTCATGGACCACCCACTTCCGGTTTATACTTTTCAACGTTACCTATGGCATGTTGGGTATCGTTCGACTCGTATGGAGGTTGGCTTTCATAGAGTACCATGTGGACCACCTCATGGACCACCCACTTCCGGTTTATACTTTTCAACGTTACCTATGGCATGTTGGGTGTCGTTCGACTCGTATGGAGGTTGGCTTTCATATAATGGCCCAGTGGACCACCTCATGGACCACCCACTTCCGGTTGACACTTTTCACCGTTACCTATGGCATGTTGGGTGTCGTTCGACTCGGAATGAAGAGCCAAGTCGAACTAAAAATATGGGGACCACCTCAAGGACCACCCACTTCCGGTTTAAAATTTCAAGTCCACCACTATGGCATGTTGGGTGTCATTCGACTCGAAATGCTTGGACCAGTTGAATGAACTTGACGAGGACCACCTCATGGACCACCCCCATTTCCGGTTTCACTCTTATTTCAAATTCATGTGTCGTGTTGGGTGTCCCCAGACTCGTACGGACCCGTACTATTGAAAAAATGACCTCGGACCACTCAAAGACCACCTATTTCCGGGATTTTAAAATGGTCCTGAGTGGGTCATGTGGGGTATCGACACACTCGTGATGACAAATGCTCTCGGAAAACATGTATGACACATAGGTGGTCCCGTTTTGACTTTTTGGAATTGCTTCCAATGCGGCATGATGGGTATCGATGGACTCGGGAGATGGAACTGATGGCAACCCCATCTTCCTTCTTCACTTTCATGCATATGGGGACAAAACACCATTTCCGGGTGCCCGTTCTCGAGAAACACATCAAACGAACCACATGGTCGGATTTCAAACAACGTCCTCTTTCGTTTGCCGCAAACGGCGAGTCGATAGCTCAATCGGTTCTCGAGTTATGAGCCCAAACCTGACAATCTGGAAATCGAAACTCGTCCTTTCGAGCCAGTGTTCATTGCCGCAACTCCAAACGTTTCATGTATCCCGTAACCCTTTTCGATAAGCTTTCGAATGGTGCAAGTTTCAAGTCGATATCTGAATTTCCGGTCGAGTTATGGGCCAAAACATCAAAATCGAGAAACCGATTTTCGGGGTTTTCGGGTCCATTCAAACCTCTGGCCGGGCAAATCACACCGTCCAGAGTGTAGAGTGAACCGCCACGCATCTTTTGGTGCAAGTTTCAAGTCGATATCTGAATTTCCGGTCGAGTTATGGGTCAAAACACCAAAATCAGGAAACTGATTTTGGGTTTTTTCGGGTCATTCCAACAGCTGCCTGTGTCAATCATAGCGCCACACGTGTACAGTGAACCGCCAGGCATCTTTTGCCACCAGTTTCAAGCCGATAGCTGCCTGGGTTGCCCAGTTACAGAGGATCATAGCACTCCACATAGTTCACATGTTAACCCTCTTATACTGATGCCAGCCGAATGCCTCCTTCCTCGTGAATCCATGAGAATGGAAAAGTAAGCCCGAAACCATCCAAACCCATTCAAATCCTATTGAATCATGCCACAAAAGACACGAAAACATACACAAAAGTACCGAAACAAGCCTAAATCCCATGTTTTTCGTAATATGCATGGGTCACAAGGTAAGGGACACAGGAGCGTGAGATACTATATTGGGTTGATACATTCATTTTTAACCATTTCAAAAAATACAATGGAAAAATGTTTTGGGTGGGACTCACCAAAAAAAACTTTGGGGGGTGTGAAAATTTTTTTTGGGGGGCAACCAGGGGTTGTGAAAAAAAACTTTTTTGGGTTGTGAAAAAACTTTTTTGGGTTTGGACTTGCAACACCAGATGATGGGGACCCCTCGATTGAATTGTTTGCTGGGAAAACCGAATCACAACGATTGAATGGTTTGGAACGACATGAAAATCACGAGACCAAAAAGTTTTCACCAAGAGGATAAAAAAAAAAAAAAAAAAAAAAAAAAAAAAAAAAAAAAAAAAAAAAAAAAAAAAAAAAAAAAAAATATATATATATATATATATATATATATATATTTTTTTTTTTTTTTTTTTTTTTTTTTTTTTTTTTTTTTTTTTTTTTTTTTTTTTTTTTTTTTTTTTTTTTCAGTCTGGACAATCCATGTTTGATTTTGAAATGAACGATACTGCGCCTCGTGTGAGTTGTTGCAACGTTTCATTTTCCCTTTTCAGTTCCGCAATACGATCTTCATACTGCTGTATTCGAGCCTCTACCGATTTCACCAATTGGCTTTGTACGTTTTCAACGGCCGCAATACGGTCTTCATACTGTTGTATTCGAGCCTTTTCTGCTTTCCTCAATAGGGCTTTCAAGACGTTATTCTCTGCCGTCAACTGGGTTCGTACCGCTTCCACGGCTTCGGCCGTCCTTTCCAAATACTGCCGTTGCATTCTTTCAGCGTCCCTCTCTTTCAGGCACTTTTGCAACTCATTTTCCAATTCGAGGTACTTGGCATGCTGATGGTCCATCTTTTCATGCACAGACACCGTGTGGGAACGTTCCATTTCAAGAGCCTCTAACAGGTTGGATTTCTCTTCTTTAAACAGTTCCATCAACTCATGCTTGATACTTTGAAAGTCATTGACGTCCGTTCGATGCCGTTGGCCCAACGTGTACTTTTCTTCGTGTATGCATTCCAAAAAAACATTGCCGTGATTCATCTGGTGCACGTACCACTCGTTGTGGGGCATTTCGAGCAGAGATGGATTCGATTTCAATACCAACACTTGATCCGATTTATACATCCGCAGATACGGAGAATCGGTGGGAAGAGGCTCGTCTTCGGTCACTCGAAGCAAATGGGAAGGCTCCAGATGTTTGGCAACAGGCACAACGCAACCCGAAATAGGAATGTTGAGCGTCTTTAAGGGAATGGACCGGTCCCGTCCAGTCCCTTTGACTTCATCGTACCAACGCAATGCCTTGTGTTTCTTGGCTCGAAAATCGATATAATCCTGCAAGCCGTTCGGCACCAACGTGTACATGGCCACTTTGGCGTGAGGATACATCTGGTGATGGAGATAATAATGGGAATTTCCGCCGTCGTCATCCGTTTGACGAGCCGTGCCGTCACATCGTGCTTTCGGTTGGCTCACGTAAAACAATGTATGGATTAGCTGATGGATGGTCTTGATAGGGATTTTCAATTTCGCGGCGGTGTTTTTAACCTTCATGCACGTCTTCCAATCCTTATCCAACTGAACCTTCTTCTCCTTGACGAGCACCATATGCCGATGATGTTTCAGTGAAGCTGGTAATTTGTCATGGGGGTTTTTACTTCCATCACACAAGCACCAATAAGGTAGCACATAGACACCATTTTTATGCAAAATGTGCTTTACAAAGTCTTTCCATGCGGCGGCTCTGACGCTGATGTGGTACCACATGTGGGTCTGTTGCATAAACTGGTGCAGGATAGGGTGCATAAAGTCCCCCAAACCACTCCATTCCGAGAATGACACCTGCGTGGGGAGAAGAGGTTCTTTCAAAAACGGCTGTCCGACTTCTTTATAAAACGTTCCCCATGCCTTACACCGGCTTCTTCCCGACATGCCACGTTTTGGCAAATGTATAAAAGGTAGGCACTCTTGACAAGGTCCCTGCACCGTATCGCAGGGGGGTGGAGGGACATGAACTTTACGACGTTTCGGTTGTCCAAACAAATGGGGAAATGTGTCTTTTATGCACTCCATACGATGTTGGTTGACTCTTCCAGTGACACCTTCTTCAGGTCTCCATTTGAATACACCCATGCAAAAAGGGCATTGGGTAGTTTGATCGACACGGTGAATACGATTCACGTGTTCCGTTACAAAATCACGGAGGGTGATTTCTAAATCACACCGGGGACACTTGACGAGCATCAGTTTTTTACGACCGTACATTGTATTATAGGTGCTACGACCCATCCTGAGGTCCACTTGTAAGTGTATCCAGACACCAGGTACTCCAACACTAGAGATGTGTCGACCGCCGGAACAACAGCAACTGGCAAAACCTTTGCCGAGTTCCGACTTATATACAGACTGAAAAAAAAAAAAAAAAAAAAAAAAAAAAAAAAAAAAAAAAAAAAAAAAAAAAAAAAAAAAAAAAAAAAAAAAAAAAAAAAAAAAAATTTTTTTTTTTTTTTTTTTTTTTTTTTTTTTTTTTTTTTTTTTTTTTTTTTTTTTTTTTTTTTTTTCAGTCTGTATATAAGTCGGAACTCGGCAAAGGTTTTGCCAGTTGCTGTTGTTCCGGCGGTCGACACATCTCTAGTGTTGGAGTACCTGGTGTCTGGATTTTTTTTTTTTTTTTTTTTTTTTTTTTTTTTTTTTTTTTTTTTTTTTTTTTTTTTTTATCCTCTTGGTGAAAACTTTTTGGTCTCGTGATTTTCATGTCGTTCCAAACCATTCAATCGTTGTGATTCGGTTTTCCCAGCAAACAATTCAATCGAGGGGGTCCCCATCATCTGGTGTTGCAAGTCCAAACCCAAAAAAGTTTTTTCACAACCCAAAAAAGTTTTTTTTCACAACCCCTGGTTGCCCCCCAAAAAAAATTTTCACACCCCCCAAAGTTTTTTTTGGTGAGTCCCACCCAAAACATTTTTCCATTGTATTTTTTGAAATGGTTAAAAATGAATGTATCAACCCAATATAGTATCTCACGCTCCTGTGTCCCTTACCTTGTGACCCATGCATATTACGAAAAACATGGGATTTAGGCTTGTTTCGGTACTTTTGTGTATGTTTTCGTGTCTTTTGTGGCATGATTCAATAGGATTTGAATGGGTTTGGATGGTTTCGGGCTTACTTTTCCATTCTCATGGATTCACGAGGAAGGAGGCATTCGGCTGGCATCAGTATAAGAGGGTTAACATGTGAACTATGTGGAGTGCTATGATCCTCTGTAACTGGGCAACCCAGGCAGCTATCGGCTTGAAACTGGTGGCAAAAGATGCCTGGCGGTTCACTGTACACGTGTGGCGCTATGATTGACACAGGCAGCTGTTGGAATGACCCGAAAAAACCCAAAATCAGTTTCCTGATTTTGGTGTTTTGACCCATAACTCGACCGGAAATTCAGATATCGACTTGAAACTCACCAAAAGATGCGTGGCGGTTCACTCTACACTCTGGACGGTGTGATTTGCCCGGCCAGAGGTTTGAATGGACCCGAAAACCCCGAAAATCGGTTTCTCGATTTTGATGTTTTGGCCCATAACTCGACCGGAAATTCAGATATCGACTTGAAACTTGCACCATTCGAAAGCTTATCGAAAAGGGTTACGGGATACATGAAACGTTTGGAGTTGCGGCAATGAACACTGGCTCGAAAGGACGAGTTTCGATTTCCAGATTGTCAGGTTTGGGCTCATAACTCGAGAACCGATTGAGCTATCGACTCGCCGTTTGCGGCAAACGAAAGAGGACGTTGTTTGAAATCCGACCATGTGGTTCGTTTGATGTGTTTCTCGAGAACGGGCACCCGGAAATGGTGTTTTGTCCCCATATGCATGAAAGTGAAGAAGGAAGATGGGGTTGCCATCAGTTCCATCTCCCGAGTCCATCGATACCCATCATGCCGCATTGGAAGCAATTCCAAAAAGTCAAAACGGGACCACCTATGTGTCATACATGTTTTCCGAGAGCATTTGTCATCACGAGTGTGTCGATACCCCACATGACCCACTCAGGACCATTTTAAAATCCCGGAAATAGGTGGTCTTTGAGTGGTCCGAGGTCATTTTTTCAATAGTACGGGTCCGTACGAGTCTGGGGACACCCAACACGACACATGAATTTGAAATAAGAGTGAAACCGGAAATGGGGGTGGTCCATGAGGTGGTCCTCGTCAAGTTCATTCAACTGGTCCAAGCATTTCGAGTCGAATGACACCCAACATGCCATAGTGGTGGACTTGAAATTTTAAACCGGAAGTGGGTGGTCCTTGAGGTGGTCCCCATATTTTTAGTTCGACTTGGCTCTTCATTCCGAGTCGAACGACACCCAACATGCCATAGGTAACGGTGAAAAGTGTCAACCGGAAGTGGGTGGTCCATGAGGTGGTCCACTGGGCCATTATATGAAAGCCAACCTCCATACGAGTCGAACGACACCCAACATGCCATAGGTAACGTTGAAAAGTATAAACCGGAAGTGGGTGGTCCATGAGGTGGTCCACATGGTACTCTATGAAAGCCAACCTCCATACGAGTCGAACGATACCCAACATGCCATAGGTAACGTTGAAAAGTATAAACCGGAAGTGGGTGGTCCATGAGGTGGTCCACTGGGCCATTATATGAAAGCCAACATCCATACGAGTCCAACGATACCCAACATGCCATAGGTAACGTTGAAAAGTATAAACCGGAAGTGGGTGGTCCATGAGGTGGTCCACGGGGCCATTATATGAAAGCCAACCTCCATACGAGTCCAACGATGCCCAACATGCCATAGGTAACGTTGAAAAGTATAAACCGGAAGTGGGTGGTCCATGAGGTGGTCCACTGGGCCATTATATGAAAGCCAACCTCCATACGAGTCCAACGATACCCAACATGCCTGACTGAAACAAGCCCCCCTCGAATTGGCACGTTGCCAAGAATTCTTGGCGAGTTGGCAAGAATACTTGGCGCCTTGGCAAGAATACTTGGCGAGTTGGCAAGAATACTTGGCGCCTTGGCGAGAATTTCCTGTATATAAGTGCCATGCAAACTGGGCAATCGCCACTTGCTGCCTGATGCTTCAACTGTAAAGACCCTTCCACCAGTGGACCACTTTGGACGGATGGACTCTGCTCTTCATGCCGCTTCATTTGATGGATTCGGCCCAATACAGTGATGGATTTTTCCAAAGAAATCCCATTTGGACTTGGTAAATTTCTTCAAAGTGAAAATATCAGATCCGGTTGTCATGGAGCGACAGACTTGAGAGTGGTACCGTTGGATGTGGAATGGCAAGGCGCTTCAGAAGAAACGATTCCCGACGATCCTGACCCAAAACTTCCAGAGTTATGGATTTTAACCAAAGAAATACCATCATATTGGACTTGTGATTTTTTTCAACAACACCAATGTTGTGACTGGAACGAGTGACCAACAGCAACTGGCCAAAATGATCTTGAGCTCAACCTCTTATGGGGAACGATTCAAAAAAAAAAAAAAAAAAAAAAAAAAAAAAAAAAAAAAAAAAAAAAAAAAAAAAAAAAAAAAAAAAAAAAAAAAAAAATTTTTTTTTTTTTTTTTTTTTTTTTTTTTTTTTTTTTTTTTTTTTTTTTTTTTTTTTTTTTTTTTTTTTTTTGAAGCCTTTATAAGTCAGAGCTTTGAATGAAATTTGTCAGTTGCTGTTTGCCCAAGCTGCCATACGAACACTTCAGGATTTTTTTTTTTTTTTTTTTTTTGGTGCATCATGTGGTTTCGCCTACGTCTTGGATCTTTTTGCCCACCACTCGCAGCTGTAGTAGGTACCGATGGACGCTTGTACTGGCGCATTGTGGACTTGGCAATTCTTTTGGGAAAAAAGAATCCTTATGCTTTTGCCAGCCGATTTCCTCAGCATGTCATCACGGGACAAGATGTATTTCCCCCTGGACCCATGTATACCCACAATAATCTGAAATGCAAATTGATTACCACGGAATTCATGTACCATCGCCTGCGGGAAGCGGATTTGACCAAAGCCGTCAAGTTTGTGGATACCCTATGCAGAGGAATAGGGTCTGTCAACATTCAGACACGATTTTCAGACACGGTGAAGAATTCCCCTGTACTTTTGGTGGGGATGGATGGAAATGTGTCCATTCCAGATTGGATTCATCATTTTATTTCAAACGTCCAATTGTTGAGGGATCCTACTCGACAGAATGGTGGTGAAGAAACCGTTTCGCTTGTCAATCCTCCCTTTTTGACTGGTGATCCAACAGTTTCGAGTGCTGCACCTATCAAAATTGAACAGGTACTCAGTAATGCATCTGTTGAGTCCGATGAGCTCGTGATTGATAGGCCAGATTCCAGTGAACCAACAGAAGATTGTGAAGAAGCGCCAAACCCGATTCAACCTGAAGATTGGCACATGAGAATGGAAGGTTTGAATCAGTTGCCAAACGTGATTTGGCTGCAGCATGGACCCACGCTGAAAGCTTATCGTAATTGAAATAAATTTCCTTGTGAAAGTTTTAACGCTTTGAAATCGATAAGCCATTAAGGTTGGTCTGACTCATTTCAAGTTTGGAATAGTTTTCCAACATTGGTCAGACTATTCCATTTCAAGTTTGGTATCCTATCAAGCTTGGTCAGCATCTTTTCAAGCTTGGACATAGTCAATCCCTCACAAGAACACAGCTTGTGTCAGTGCGCATGCGTTGAGCCAGACAGACAGTATATAAGGCAGCCACAATCATTCAGTCTCGAGCAAAAGCAGTCAGAGCAAAAAGCAGTCATGCATCCAAACATGGATTTCGTTGCCCATGCGCAATTTATGTGGTACGGTGGTGACTGGGTCCCTCGACACCTGGTGTTTGTGGCAGTGTACGATTCCAAGGAAAAGTATTGCGTGCAGCCGGCCAAAGAGTCCCTCACCGGATTTACCTATAAAGACATTCAGAAGAATATCCAGCTGGTGCCCAACAACCCGTTCGAAGAGATTCCGGACGACGAAACCCTCTTCCCCGTCCCTGTGCTCGAGCTGCCGAAATACCTGTCTCGGGACTTTTATGACAATATACTCAACTGCAACGGCTGGGCGGGTGCCACGGTGGGTACGGTGGACATGGCCACCTTCATGTACCTGGAGCCCCTTTTCCCCGAGGGAACGGTGCAGTACCTGGGCCCGAAAGTCATGAAGGACTCTGTATACATGATGGGTCGAAACGCAGATGCCAACGGAATTGCCATGGCAGCGGCCGAACAAGTGTTTTTGGCCCGGCAGTCTACCAACGATCCCTATTGGGAAGTGTAAAAAACCCTATTTTGTGAATAAATGTCTGTTTTCCCCTGTCAAAATGGTGTTGTGTTTCATTTCAAAAAAACCCCAAAACAATGGGAGAGAGCTTTCGGGTGCCACATGTGGCATTCGGAAGC
The DNA here is from genome assembly GCA_963932185.1 of Troglohyphantes excavatus. NCBI lineage: Eukaryota > Metazoa > Arthropoda > Arachnida > Araneae > Linyphiidae > Troglohyphantes > Troglohyphantes excavatus. The sequence goes on along the minus strand of OZ010671.1, from coordinate 70,698,932 downwards.
TCTCTCCCATTTTTTTGGGTCAAGTCATAAGCCAACCTTGGTGGACATGAAATATTTTGTTTACAAGTGCAAGTCCATCGTTGGCATGACTCAAATGGGATATCCAACGTAGGCCTGAGGAGTTGTTTACAAGAAACCATTGGCCAGAAACACTATGAACTGAAACCGTGTCTGAAATGTCATTTTGAAAACACATGGTGACAAAAAAATTTCTGGTCACTCCCCAAAACTTTTTCTGAGTGACTAGTATATGAAAAAAAAAAAAAAAAAAAAAAAAAAAAAAAAAAAAAAAAAAAAAAAAAAAAAAAAAAAAAAAAAAAAAAAAAAAAAAAAAAAAAAAAAAAAAAAAAATTTTTTTTTTTTTTTTTTTTTTTTTTTTTTTTTTTTTTTTTTTTTTTTTTTTTTTTTTTTTTTTTTTTTTTTTTTGAGTGTGTATAAAAGTCGGACCCCTTGGAAACTTTTCACACTTGTTGCCTGACCCGGCGTGCTGCTCTTTGCTGAATAAGAAGTCATGGATATCAGTTACTTGTTGGACGAATCGCTGTCCCCGTTGCCAATGACCCCTGAATATTGGCGTGGGGATGCACCACCCCGGCCGATTTCCCCACCGCCACCTGTCTTTGTGCCACCTATGTCCAGTGAACCTGTTCGTGAACCTCGCCATGAAAGAAAACCCTATCATCGGCCATCCTACCGCAAGCCAGCCTATCGTCGTCGACCCTACCGTCGGCCAGCCTATCGTCAACCCTACCGTAAATCATGTCCACCTTCCCGTCATCCACCTGCAAAGATTGTCATTCGGGAACCTGAATTGCTATTGCCGACCGGTCCATGGATTCCCCCGGAAGCCCGTAAACTGGTCGTGTCGGGAGGAGACATGCAAGTTCATTTTCATCCTAAATGTATGGCTGTCCTCTGTATCCGGGACAAGGGATTTACTTTGACCAACGGTTTCATGACGTATTCCATGGACAATACCAATGACTTGCACGTCAAAGTAATGGAATGCGTTCTGAGAATGCAAGTGGGGAGGCTGTGTTTTACCGATCGAGTGACTAAACTACGGTGGAAAATGATGACACCCGACGACAGTACCATCCGAACATTTATGATGGAAAAGGATTTGGATGTGATTGGGACTTGTCCTTTTTGCAAATTGGATCGATGCCATCGGTACTTGGCCGTGGTGGGGGGCATTTCAAAGGTGTTGCAGTATCCCATTGAATTGATCCCGCATTAAAAAAAAATTCAAACGACACCAACCTTGGCTCAAAGATATTCCAATGAATGGTTTCAAACCAACATTGGAAAAAAATGATTTGTTTCAAACCAACATTTGAAAAAAATTATTCAAACCAACATTGGGAAATGATTTGGCGTTTAAAAAAATATTTGGCGGGATGGTTTGGCACTCGTCTAGAGTATATAAGCGCCAGACGACTTGCCATTGGGACCAAACACTCGACATGGATCAACTCGATTTTGTTGCTACGGCTCAATTCATGTGGCACGAGGGGGCGTTCGTCCCTCGCCGCATCGTGTTCAATTCGATTGAATCGACCGACGTGCAGATGGCTGTGGAGCCGAGCCCTAGTTCCCTACGCTTTGGCTATTCAGACGTGCTGAAGAATTGGAATCTCCCCAACAATCCCTTTGACAACCGCGATGGGATCGATCATACCGACATGGTACACCTGAACGACATGGCCCACTACCTGAGCCACGAATTCTACGCGACTCACCTGCAGAAGGAAGAAGGAGATGTGGTACACATTGGATGCCTGGACATGGCGACCTACCACTACCTGGAGCCCGTCATGCCGGAAGGGACGGTCCATTTCCTGGGGGCAGGTGTGCTTGGGAACCACTGGTACCTGATGGGCCCGAAACAGAATGCTGGACTGTTGGCTTTCAGAGCGGCCGAAAACCTACACGAAGACAAATATGGACAGGAATACCTGTAAAAAACCCTGTTTGTAAATAAAAAAAAAATAATGACCGTGTTGTGTTTCTTTTCACCCAAAAAAATGGGAGAGAGTTCTGTATATACAGGTGATTTACACTTGTATATGCAGAGCTCTCTCCCATTTTTTTGGGTCAAACTACTTGCCAACCTTGGTAATCCTACTTGGCAATTGTTTGCAAGAAACTTGCCGAGCTTGGGTGTTAAAAAATGACATGTTGAACAAGTTTTCCCCCAATCCAACGTTGGTTATTTTGAATTCATGATGGATCCACCCACCAGATGACGTCAAATACCCACTGGCCAATCGCATCACTCGAAGTTCCATTTCGTGTGCATCCAACGTTGGCTTCCATGGTTGGTGTCGTTCTTCAGATGACGTCAAAGGCCGACGGACCAATCCCACGCCAGCTGCGAGTATAAAACGGACTTGCAGCCAGTGGAAGGCATCATTTGCAAACATGTTTCCCTGCGATACGTATCGAGATGTGGAGATTACGTCCTACAAGCAGAAATCTTTTCATGACTTGATGGAATTTACTTCATTCATGTTGAATGCGAGTGCGGATTTACACAAGGCCCAACCACCCCCCGATGATGGTGTTGCTGTGAAGCCCATGTCGGACCTGTATGATTTCCTTCTGGAGCTGTTACCTGACAGGTACGACGAGAAATATTACCTGTTCAACGTGGCGCATTGGCAATTACAGGCCAACCTGTACTCTGACGACCTCGAGCCACTTTGTCCGAAATATGCCTCCTATCCCCATCCTGCCCTCCAAGCCATTTACATGGATCGTGTTCTGCCCGACGTATACAAGATGCTGGCCCATTGCTGGACTTTGACGCCCTTCACCCTGCCAGAAGGGAAACTGGAAGAGTTGGGCAATTTGCTGATGGCTTCCATCTACAGGTATCCGTTTCCAGAATCCTACCTGAGCAGTGCCGAACCCTGTGCCATATGCCTCGACACCCTCTATATCGAAAGGTACACCACCTGTTGTCACCATTCGTTTCATTCGAGGTGCCTGTTCCTGTGGCTGAGCGATCACAATACCTGTCCGGCGTGCAGAAATTATATCATCTATTGACTTTTTTTGGCCCCACCCCGAAAAAATGGGAGAGAGTCTTTTGGATGCTTGAAGGAATTTTTTTTTAAAAAAATTCCTTCATGCATTCAAAGACTCTCTCCCATTTTTTTGGGTTCATCCTAAAGCCAACCTTGGTGTGGAACGCTATGAAACATATTTTTACACAAGAAGATTGCCAACGTTGAATCATATTCTTTTCGCTTAAGAAGGCTTCCAACGTTGGTCAGGAATTTCATTTTTACATGAATTTCATTTCAAGTGGCTATCCAATGTTGACAGGATATTGCAACAGTATCAACGTTGGCTTCCATGGTTGGTGTTGCCTTCACATGACGTCAAATACCCACTGGCCAATCACACGGCAGCTACGACTATAAAAAGGATCCGCAGCGAGTGGCACGCATCATTTTATTCAAAATATGTTTCCATGCGACACGTATCGAGATGCTGCGATCCAGGCCTACGTGCCAAGGTCGTTTCAAGACATGATGGAATTTACAGTCTTCATGTTGAATGCCAGTGCGGTGTTGCACAAGATCCAGACCCCCGATGTCGTGCCTGTCGGACACCTCTCCGAATTTACCGTGTTTGATTTCATTCGAGACCTGGTACCCGGGGATGGACCTGATAAAATTGATTTCGTCTTTGATGTGGCCTACTGGCAGTTCCGGAACAACATGCGCGCCGAGCACCTGGAACCCCTTTGCCCGAAACATGAATCGAGCCCGTATCCTGCCCTCAGAGCCGTCTACATGGACCAGGTACTACCCAATCTCTATCACCTGCTGGCCTATTCCTGGACTCTGAAACCCTTCCCTTTCGCCCTGGAAAAAATTGAAGAGATGGGGGACATGCTGATGGCTTCGGTGTACAGCTATCCGTGGCCAGACTCGTATTTCAAAACCACGGAAACGTGTGCCATTTGCCTGGAAAACCTGTACATTACACGCAATACCACCACGTGCAAACATGTGTTTCATTCGGAATGCCTTTTTCAATGGTTGGTCAATCACAATACCTGTCCGACCTGCAGACACACCCTCATATCTTGAACACCAAAAAAATGGGAGAGAGTCTTTTTTTGGATGCTTATGCATTCAAAAAAAGACTCTCTCCCATTTTTTTGGGTCCATCATGAAGCCAACCTTGGGTGGAAACGTTATGTGAAACATATTTTTCTTAACAAGAAAATTGCCAATGTTGGCATGAAAAGGTTCTCGTGAATCCAACGTTGGCCAGTGACTTGAAATGGTTTCCAAGTGGAAATCCAAAGGCCAACCACGGCTAGCGAAATGTAATTGTAAAGACAACACTAAAAAAAAAATTGGGTTGCCAACATCTGGGCTGGCAGTCTTGAAAAGAATCTGGAGACACATTGAAAAAAAAAAAAAAAAAAAAAAAAAAAAAAAAAAAAAAAAAAAAAAAAAAAAAAAAAAAAAAAAAAAAAAAAAAAAAAAAAAAAAAAAAAAAAAAAAAAAATTTTTTTTTTTTTTTTTTTTTTTTTTTTTTTTTTTTTTTTTTTTTTTTTTTTTTTTTTTTTTTTTTTTTTTTTTTTTTTTTTTTTTTTTTTTTGAATCGTTCTATAAAAGTCAGACCCCCTGAGCCAGTTTTGCCATTTGCACTTCAAGCCCGACATCATGAATGACTTACCCGTTCACAAGCTCAATCCAATTCATATGGTGGATTACGTCGTGTTGATTGATTTTAAAGATGGCCAGCCCCACCAGTTGGTGTTTCTGGATACCATCAATTTTGAATTTCACGTGACGATTGGTGTCAACTGCTCTTCAGGCTCTGGATTTCACGTGCCGCTCGACTACCTCGACACGTTTCTGGTGGATTTCTTTTATTCAACCTGTTTACCGACGCATCATCACGGACCAGCCATCTTGGGAACGCACGATGGACCGACCTGGCATTTCTTGTACGATCGCAAGCTACCTGTCGAGTACGTGGACAATGTGCCCTCTTCGCAACACTTGCCGGTGCAATTTCAAATCTTTCAACTGGCCAATTACGTCAGGGAACAAGCGTGGCTCGATTCCCTGCTGGAATATGTCGATACGGCACCACGAGACGCTCAGCAGAAATGGAAGCGTGCTGATGGGAACCGGCGGTTACAACGGAGTGGTGAAGAAGAACATATCCTGATAGCTTGAAAAAACAGCACACAACTTGGAAAAACTTGTCATGGAGGGCTAATGACTTGAAGCCCACCTCAAACTCTCAACTGGCTCAACTCAAAAATCATGTTGAATGATTCAAAAAAAAAAAAAAAAAAAAAAAAAAAAAAAAAAAAAAAAAAAAAAAAAAAAAAAAAAAAAAAAAAAAAAAAAAATTTTTTTTTTTTTTTTTTTTTTTTTTTTTTTTTTTTTTTTTTTTTTTTTTTTTTTTTTTTTTTTTTTTTTTTACTGGGTATATAACTCAGGGCTGTGGGAAAAGTTTTTCCAGATGACGGCCAGCCACCACCTCGAACAGTACATCGTGTTTCAAGTTACCTTGTGCTATTTTTTTTATCAAGTGCCATCTGATTGACCACCATGGCTGAGGAGGAGGATGTGCGGATCCCTTCCAAGCTGTTTACCAATTTGCTGGTGGACTGTAACATTCGGCACGGCCGATTGTGTCATCGAGATCGGGAGAAAGCGGCCCATCCGATTCATTTGGAATACGTGGCCCTTCTCAAGGTGATTCTGAAGGAAGCGGAACATTTGAAATCCTTGCAACGTACCATGCGAGGTTTGCAGCAATCCACGTATCCACCTGTTCCGCAGATGGTACAGCCGTGCAAATCGTGTCTGGTCACCTGTGGCAGAGTTCAGGAAGAATACAACGATACGCTGAGTGGCATGTACAAGGAGCTGTACGAACGATACGTGGAGGCTATCGGGGAATTGGAACGAGGCTTGGACATGTTAAAGAACAAAATGAAACAAGCCGAGCGGGGCACGACGATGAATGCCATACAGATGGTGTCGACCACGAGACCATAACCACAAATTCCCATCTACTTGAAGTTCAACTCAAATTCCCAACTACTTGAAGCTCAACTCAAATTCCCAACTACTTGAAGCTCAACTCAAATTCCCAACAACCTCAACTGAAATCCCAACAAGCCCAACTCAAAATCATTTGTAACTATTGAAAAAAAAAAAAAAAAAAAAAAAAAAAAAAAAAAAAAAAAAAAAAAAAAAAAAAAAAAAAAAATTTTTTTTTTTTTTTTTTTTTTTTTTTTTTTTTTTTTTTTTTTTTTTTTTTTTTTTTTTTTTTTTTTTTTTTTTTTTTTTTTTTTTTTTTTTTTTTTTTTGAAAGCCTGTATAAGTCAGGACTCGTGAGCAGAGCCTTCACTTGCTGGTTGGTCATCATCTCGTGTGCCAAAGAATTTGTGTCAAGTATGCCAAAGACATATTGCTGTCCCTTGAAATGTTTTCCAGTCCCTCAAACACAGGTGGATGGCATGGCGTGCAAGAAATGTCGGTCCTTTGGTTACTGTCGCTGTCGTTGCCCCACGTACATGCAAAAATTGAGGGACCTGCATTGCTGTGATTACATGTGTATTCAACCCGCACGCCACATTTGCCTGTTGTGTCCAGACCAGTGCTTCTGTCTGTGTGTCACGCGGCAACGGGACGTGCTGTTGGCACAACCACCGGTTCGAACGACTCGCATCAATGGGAGCCTGGTGGAATTGGTCAAACAGCGCAAGTCCACCCCTCGATATTGTTGCGAGTTGCGATGTTTCCCGATTCCCGAAGACCTGGTCAGAGGATTGGCTTGCTGGAGGTGTAAGGCCGTCAACTATTGCAAGTGTGACTGTACGACGTGGATGGAACGCTTTCCGGTCGCTTTCAGAATATATGGGCCTAGCTTGAGAGTCCATCCGCAATACTATCACTTTGACAAACCCAATACAGTAGGATGAAAATCATTCACTCAAAATCATTCCGAGCTCAACTCAATTTCCCAACTCAAAATCATTTGTAAGAATTTAAAAAAAAAAAAAAAAAAAAAAAAAAAAAAAAAAAAAAAAAAAAAAAAAAAAAAAAAAAAATTTTTTTTTTTTTTTTTTTTTTTTTTTTTTTTTTTTTTTTTTTTTTTTTTTTTTTTTTTTTTTTTTTTTTTCATTGGGTATATAACAGGCGGGGCTCTGAAAGATTTTCACCACTTGCCTCTTGGACGCCGCTCTCACCAGTTGCCTTTCCTTTTGGACACCGCTCTCACCAGTTGCCTCACCACTCGACTCGTGTTACACGTTTTTGCAATTCCCCAGTCAGGGTTCTACAATGGGTTCCATCCGTTCTACCCTTGCGTCTGGATTCCAGAAGCAGTTTGATCAAAGGGAACCGGTTTTTTACCAGATGGCTACGGAAGAGGATCCCGACGACAGCATGATTCCCTATGATGAGGGGGATTTAACACCCACGCCAGACCGTTCGTCCTCCATACCTGATGATCGGGCAGATGTCGACATGCATCCTGATGCAAGTGTGGAGGCTGACGACGAGTTTGTGGTGTGGTTCAGAATGGATTCTGATCAAAACACTTCGGTAGCTGATCAAAACAATTTGGCAGCTGATCAAAACAATTTGGCAGCTGATCAAAACAATTCAGCAGCTGATCAAAACAATTCGGCAGCTGAACAAAACAATTCGGCAGTTGCTGATGGCAAGAAGGTGCTTCAAGATACAAGCATCTCTGGCAAATGTTATCGTGACATGGATAAATGGTTCCCGTCAGACATATCTGATGATGAAGACTAAACATGTAAATTTTGCATGCCGAGTGAAACAGACACACCCAACTTGAAATTAGGGTTAGCCGAGCCCAACTCAAAAACTTTGGAAACATATTAAAAAAAAAAAAAAAAAAAAAAAAAAAAAAAAAAAAAAAAAAAAAAAAAAAAAAAAAAAAAAAAAAAAAAAAAATTTTTTTTTTTTTTTTTTTTTTTTTTTTTTTTTTTTTTTTTTTTTTTTTTTTTTTTTTTTTTTTTTTTTTTTTTTTTTTTTTGAAACCCTTTATAAGTTGGTAGCGTTGACAGGAATTTGTCAGTTGCTGTTTGGCCATCCGACGACTTGTACGCTCTCTACACTTCCAACATACAATTTGCCTTCTTGTGTACGCATCATGTGGTTTCGCCTCTGTCTTGGCTCTTTTTGCCAACCCCTTGCCGCTGCGGTGGGTAGCGATGGATACTTGTACTGGCGGATCGTGGACTTGGGCATTCTTTTGGGGAAAAAGAATCCTTATTCCTTTGCCAGCCGATTTCAGCAGCATGTCGTTGTTGGACAAGATGTATTTCCCCCTGGTCCCAAGTATACCCACAACACGCTGAGATGCAAATTGATTTCCACGGAATTCATGTACCATCGCCTGTTGGAAGCAGATTTGACCAAAGCCAACATGTTTGTGGATACGCTTTGCAGAGGAATAGGGTCAGTCCAGCTTCGGAAGCGGTTTTCAGACACGGTGAAAGATTCCCCAATACTCTTTGCTGGGATGGAAGGCAATGTGTCCATTCCCGATTGGATTCATCAGTTTGTGGCAGACGTCACCTGGTGTAGGGATCCTACACGACGGAATGCTGAGGAACCCGTTTCGAATCCTGCTCCTCTTGCCGAGCCTCCCTTTTCGAGTGGTGACTCAACAGTTTCGAGTGGTGACTCAACAGTTTCGAGTGGTGACTCAACAGTTTCGAGTCCACAGGTCAATCCACCGAGTGCTGCTGTACCTATTGAACAGGGTGATACTGTCAAGAGTGAGGAGGCCAGTGAAGATGAACTCGTGATCGATATGGATCGGTGCAGTGATGATCCACCCATTGACAGAAACCTGGGAATTGCTCTGGAAGCCGTGGTGAATCAAATAAACTTGTTGCCTGTGGATATTCGTCCGGATTCGCCGCCACACCCAATTCAACCTGCCGATTGGCACATGAAAATGGAAGGTTTGACTGAAGGCCAGGTGCCAAACGTGATTTGGCTGGACAATGGACCCACGCTGATAGCCTATCGTAAAGGGGAAGTGGAAAACAAAATAATTTTGGTACCCTCGTCATGAAAACTTTTTCCAGACACCAGGAAAATATTCAAAAAAAAAAAAAAAAAAAAAAAAAAAAAAAAAAAAAAAAAAAAAAAAAAAAAAAAAAAAAAAAAAATTTTTTTTTTTTTTTTTTTTTTTTTTTTTTTTTTTTTTTTTTTTTTTTTTTTTTTTTTTTTTTTTCATTGTATATAAGCCCGAGCTGTAGGACAGGTTTTTCAGTTGTGCTCCCAACAGTTGTGCAGTGATGCCTCCCCCAATATTTTTTGAGTGACTGTGTAACTTGAATAGGTTTTCAAGTGGCTGAATCGTACTTATGTTGTCGGTATTCAAAATACGTTTGGCTGGCCGATTCAACATTGGGAATTCCTGTGACAAGCTTGGACTGACGTTTGGCTTTCATTGATTTACATTCAACATTGGGAATTTCAATTGGCAAAATCATTTTTTGGCCATTCAAGCTTGGGGAAATACGTTTTCATCATTGGATTTTTTCCATTCAAGTTTGGATTTTCCTATTCAAGCTTGGAAATACGTTTTCATCATTGGCAAAGCAACTTGGCTTGGTGAGCAACCGGCTTGGCGGCGTTTGGCGACAGGGGGAAAGACCTATAAAAGGAAGCCTGCTTTCGAGGGTCGGCATCAGTCAGCGTTCAAGTCGCAATGGATATTTTCCCCGTGAATCGAGTGTCTGAAGAGTTGGAGCCTTTGTATTTCGATGCAGATGTGTGGGAAAAAGAAATCCGGCAACATCGGGTGCAAGCTTTCATTTCGTTCATGGAGCCCCATGAAAATAAAAGGATTTATCACAACGCCTTGCCAAAGGACTGGTTCAGGAAATTTCTGGACAATTTCTTGAGGTGCTTGGACTCGGCCAAACATTCCGGCTATTTCGATCCCAACGAAATACAGTGGGACCGGATTGTGAAAAAACTCATGAAAAATCCTGACCGCAACATGAAGAATGCCGACACCCGACTTGGGTTTCGGTTGGATAACATGTACTTGGTCAAGCACGGGTTCACGTTTGGGCACTGGATTGTGGATCCTGGAATGCATCACGTGTTCCAAACGTCGTTTGCGCCCATGGTGTGTTATGAACTGCCTGCTGCCAGTGTCAATTCCCGCTCCCAGCCCAATACCGTGCGTAGGAGTTTGAGTGCCTATGATCAGATGCTCTACGAACGGTACGTGTTTCAGCCTCATTCCACGTACACCATTCCTTCGGGCACGCGGTACGTGGTGATGGCCGTGCAAAAGACACTGTTTTCTGTGGATGTGGTGCCGAATAGTGTGGAGATTCCTGGTATGGAGTCGTTCAAGACCCACAAGTCGTATGGCGCGAGTGCGTACAACGTGCCACCTCCGACCCCTGCGGCCCATCGACCACCTGAGATGGTCATGCCTCGAGAGCGGCAGATGAAACGAAAACAGGTACAGAAGAATTGGGGTAAAAATCCCAAGCGTGTGCCTGTAGAACCACCAGCAACTCGTGTTGTGGAGCCAGCTCGTGTGCCTGTAGAACCACCAGCACCAGATCGTGTGGAATCATCACCAGCAACTCGTGTTGTACAGCCAGCAACTCGTGTTACCCACAAGAATTGGGGACAGTTTAAAATTCCCAAGCGTGTGGAATCTCGTGAGCCTGTTTCACCTGCGTGGGAGGACCCCACCCCTGTGGACTTGACAACATCTTCTCCGTCACCAGTTGTTGTGCATCAACCCCTGTTCCTAGAGCCGCTATTCATGGAGCCTCCAGTGGTGTATTCGCCAGCAATGGTGCATCAAGAGCCTGTGCAATCGCCAGCCCCTCCTGTTGTGCATCAACCCCTCTTCATCGAGCCTCCAGTGGTGCATCAACCCCTATTCATCGAGCCAGTTGTGCAACCACCAGTTGTGTCACCACCAAGGGTGCAACCATCCATGCCAAATTGGATGGAGCCTGCAACCCCTATACACTTTGACATGACTGAACTCCTTTTTGGACATGATGATGATGAAATTCCGATTTTGGATGAAGCCATGTTAATGGAATTGGGTTTCCAACCACCACCCCAAGATCGACCCCCCATACCCCAAGATGAACCTTTGGACTTGACGACCCCCAGACGTTTCCCTGACGTCATACAACCATCGGCCATTACATTTGTAAAACCAATCGATTTGTCGTTTAAATAAAAATAATTTTTACCCCCCCCACACTTGTGTCGTTTTGCTTATTTGAAAAAATTTTGTAGAGGTCACGGTGCTCCACTATTTTTTCGGCCGACTGTATATAAATGCTAAAAATCAAGATAATGGTATCTTTAAACGTATACTTGCGCGATTTTGAAAATTCTGTGACGTAGATTGCAAGCAAACAGACAAGCTTTCTTGAATGGAAACAGTAGTGCTTGTGTTGCTGTCATGTTCAACTTCACATTTGTTCTTTTTATTAAAGTAATTTAAAACTGAATTTTGTAAAATTCGCTTCATTTTGCTAAAAAGCAGAGCAGACGAAGATAAAATCAAAGACATTAATGGCTAACCTATGACCCCTTCCCTCCTATCTACAGGCCTATAAATTACGCAATTGTTCGGCGCCAATAGATTACACAATACTACATTTTAACGCATTTTATTAATACCGGATACTATTTTAATGTAAAAAGTTGCAACTAGTCATAAATAAAAGAAGGAGGTTTGATCTATTTTTAGAATTGAAGGTCATACAGTTGCATTTTTCTATGTAAAGAAAATATATGCTATTTCTTTTTCCGAAAAAAATAAAAACAGAATGAGTAATGGACCTGGATTGAGTAAGCAATGAGGCACCAATCAATGGATTAAATTAGCAGCTGTCTGTCTGGAAATCTGAAAACAAAGCTCCTCAATTTAGATAGAGAATTTATTTTATTTTTTAAATGTTGAATTTTTTTTAAATAATAACGATACCACATTCGTTCAAAAAAAATTTCACTTGACTTTCAATGGAAGGGGTTTGAACCTTAGTAGTGGGAGGAAGTTGGGGTTCAAATTTTTTCCTTTGTTCGGCAATGCAATAGAACAATTGACTTGTAATATAGTTTTAAAAAGTGCAATATTAAAAAAGTGCGGGGGCAACATCAGAAAAAAGTGCGGGGGCAGCCGCCCCCCCTTGCCCCCCCGAATCGCCGCCACTGCACACAGGTGCCCCTTCTTCAACAGGCCCAGGCCCAATCCTCTTTACAGGGCCACATTACCGAATAGGTCAATGCAAACAGCACTTAAAAAATTTCTGAGAACCCCCAAATCATGTACGACGCATCAGAGGCAGGGCTGTGCTTTTGTAAAGGTGTCAAACGTGAGGTAAGACGCTGGTAAGACGCAGGGCCCTATGCGAAGGTAGCCTCGAGAATCCATTAACTATAATATAGATTTAAGATTTATAATATTTTTAATAAATTTTAAGATTATTATTGCTTAGGAGAGGAGCTAAACAAGACACTCGAAAATTAAACTCTGAGTTTAAGTGCATAGAAATGCGTAAGAATGGCATTTTCTAATCGTTATTTAAAATAAAAAAAATGTAGCAAAATGGTCTAATCTAAATTATTAAAAAAACGTGTTTAGAAATTGAAAGAAAGATTAACTTTTTTTCTTGTTGACACAAGACTCCCATCCAAAACACGGGACCCTGTGTCACAGAACTAAGGGAGAAGGAGGGTATTCATATAAAGAATAAGTTGTAATTTTATAGTATTCCTCTATGCTATAAAATTATATAACTTATATCAGTGGCGGCGATTGGGTGGTAAAAGTGGGGGGGGGGGGGCAAGATCAAGACGAAACAAGCGGGGGGGGGGGGGGGTATAAAAATGTTGACCGCCAAAACAATAAATATTGCATATTTATATATTTACTCTCTAGTTTGAGTTATTTGAAGGAAAGGTTGCTAACTTAAAATAAGTGCGAGACGCCCAGGTCGATTATTAACCCATTACCGATTATTTCCCAATTTTTTTTTGGAAGGATACGGACTGTTGCAAGAATCTAATTAACATACTTATTGACCGACCTCCAAAGGGATAGGTATCCTTTACATTTGTATCAGTATTGAAAAAGAAATAAAAGAAATTTCCCCTCCTCACCCTTTCAATCCCTAGGAAACTTCCTGCAGCAATACAATTCTACATTTGTGGTGTGACTTTTGGGACCCGGAGAAAAATACTTACAGTTGCAAACTTTATAATAGTGCAGGCACGTAGGTACAGATTTCATGGGAATTCAGTGACTGAGCAACGAATTTCTTTAGGCATCTGTCGTCTACCCCCCCCCCCCCCCCCTGCCCCCTCACCTAGAGGGAGAATCCTTAACCTCACAAAAATCAACAAACATCTCTCCCAACCCACCACCACTTTTTTTTCTTAAAAAATTATTAATTTTCGTTCAAGTAAACAGGAATACGTTGCAGATAAACAACATCATCAGTTATCATTGTCATTAATTATATTTAAAAATTGTCAATAACTATTTTAAAATTAATAAATCACTCCCTAATTATGAAATAAATTTAAAGAACAAATTTAAAGTTTGAGATTCCTTGTAATATCTGTTTGGTAATGATTAAGAAATTTCCCATCTTAACGATTCAAAATTTCCGGCTTAACGCCGCCGGATGCCCAGCTCAGGTGTTATTCTCGTTACCTGACCATTGTTCAAAAATATGAAGCATTGTTCCCGGGTTTTTCCTTCGAGATGGGCCCCGAACCCGAATCGTCAGCAAAGCCCAATATGCAGCTCTAGTGCGACGTTTTTAACCAAATCAAACTTAACGATCGAAATTCCCAACTCAACAGCGCTAAAAATTCCCAGTTCCAGCTTGTCGACATTTTCAACTATTTTTATAAATTAGGTAATATTAAACAGTTTTCGGTTTATTGCACGCATGTTACAATGCAGTGTCCGTTCAGAGGTCTGATATAAATTTAATCTTACAAGTTGGACAATTTATAATCTTCCCTATCATTTGCTAATAATATAAATTTTCTTTGGGCATAAATTTTTCCAACTCGGGTTTGTAAAAATCTAAACTAAAATCATAATAATCTCATTGTCGAATTATTATTACTATTCTTTTTAAATGGATATTTTGGGAAAAGCAAAAACACCTCATCCGTGTATGAATAAATCAATCTTTAAACAAAAGTTTTTTAAATATATCTATTCACGGTTAAATTAAACTGTACCCTTGTTACGCATTTGATGAAGTGCAATAATAGTCCAAAGTTACGAATATCAATGATTACTGAGATTGAATTAATTTTCCAATAATAATTTGAAATTAAATTATAAATTGAACAATTAATGCTAAATTAAATTAAAGTACAATCGCATAATATGAATGATGTAAAAGATTTCGAAATATGATATATAAATGTTACAAATCAAGATAATGGTATATTTAAACATATTAATTGCGCGATTTTGAAAATTTCGTGGCGTAGATTGCAAACAGACAGGGGTGCCCACAGGGGGGATGATGGCGCAAGGTGCGCCATCAAAATTTTGGGGGGGGGGGGGATTTTTTTACATAGCTTTTTTATAATTATTTTGTTTTAGGGGGGAAATGTTTTGGAAAAAAAATTATTTAATTAGTATATTACATTATATAATGTGCCTTCAATCACTGGAATTTCCAGCGAATTCGAGAAACGCCTCTTCGGCACATATAAGCTGGATGACATTGTAAAAAAAATTACGTACACGTTTACTCATCTTTGTCCGGTTCAAACATTCAGAATACACTTCAGTGCTATGATTGAAATTAAAAAACGCTGTGAGGCAATAAATTTTCCATTAACAAGAATGTATATAAAAAAAAAATATGAAGAGTGCTACAAACTCAGAAACTGGAATCTCATTTCATATCCTTATATCATAAATTACGATTACATTACAAAACATCTAAGCAATTGCTGCAACAATTTAACTTTTCCGCTTGTGATGAGGCATACGTTTTTAAAAAAAACTGCAATGAAGCAGACTGTCTCCTCATCTCAATAACACGTGTAACATAAATTACGATTTTTATATACAACTATACTAGAAACTAATTACTTCCATTCCATACGTTTGTTTACTAGTAAGTGTAGACGATTTTACTGTATTTGGGTTTCGTCTTGGCCGGTCGAATCAGTTTTAATAACTTCAATGGTGTTACAGCAAAAGAACAGATAATATATTTCAGTCAACAAGAATGCTTAGTTTTTCTGAACTTACTGTTGAAATGTGGAGAAAAGTTACAATTATTTAAATTGTAAAAAAGAAAAAACCTTAATGAAAAGTATTTTCTGAGTTTGAGAAACTGTAGTGGTAAGTGGATAAATATTTTACGGCATTTTTAAATTAAAGTTTAATTTTATTAGGTTTCTTACAATTCGATAAAATGAAGTTTTTGCATTCAATAGTCATATTTAAAATATCCAAATATAAGAATGGGGGAGCTAAATTGTCTTCCAGTGTTCAAAAAGGGACACAACTCGTTCAACCTCAAGACAGGTTTGTAGTTAGACAATATTTCCAGGGTGGGCATGGGAAAAGAAAGTAAATAGTTTTGTTATTTATTTTCGTAGCCCCTTATAAAACTCTTTATAAAGTTATGTGCAGTTAATCAGCTCAAAAACTTCATTTTAAGTACATTATAACTCTCCGCTTTTTGACATTGAAAGTTTTACAAAATAGTAAAGGTTTTGTAAATTACTTTTTAACGTGTAATAATGCTTAGATATTGAATAATAAGCTTTAAAATTAAATTAAATAATAAAAGAAAGAATACCCTTGTGAGCATGGAGAATTGAGCCAGAAACACAATAACTTCATGTTAGGTTAAATAAAGATAACGAAGGGAAAAGTTCGTCAAATGGGGTTGTAAAAACAACATGCTCCAAATATGGAAATCATATTGTGATATGGCTCTTCGAGCGAAGACCACAAAATTTCATTTAAGCTGCAAATACTTCATTATCTGTTGCCAGTTTAGGTTTTTGTTGGCCCGCGAAAACACCTGCTCTTTTGAGTATTATCTAAATTTCTCGAAAAACAAGCGAGCGATTTTTTCCCCATACTTTTTGTACAAATCAACTCAGACGCAGACCAGCCGGCTCGTATCACCCTTTTTATTTTTATTTAATTCTAAAAATAGATCAGACATCCTTTCTTTCATCAAATGACTATATGAAAATGTTTACATTAAAATGTAGTATTGCAAAATCTATAGGCGCCGAACGCGTCTGAGCATTTTTGGCGTTATTTCGATAATAAAACTTCTTGTTTTATTACTCTTTGTGATTTGCGGTTTTGTTCCGGTCGAACCCCCCCCCCCCCCCCCCAACAATCTGGAACCCTTAAAAGTTGGGAATTGCAAGTTTTAAAAATCCCAGATTTCGGAAAATTTAAACCCAAAGAAATAGCAAATAAAAGCGAGAGAAGATTAGATTGTCCAACTTGTAAGATTGAACTTAAATTAGACTTCCGAACGGACACTGCATTGGATGTCACACTGGAGCTGCATACGATAGAAAAGATATTCGTAATCATAGGCGTAGGAAGTAGGGGGGCTGGGGGTGCTCGAGCCCCCCAGGAATTATTTTGAAGGGGCTCAGCCCCCCTAATATTATACTTAAAAAAAATACTTAAAAAACCAATCGGTGAAATAGAGAATTCCTACAAAGAGGCATTCGAAAAGAAGCGCCCCTTATTTATTCTAAACGTGTTTTAAAGTGGGGGGAATTTGCTTTGAAAGGTACAGGCGAGGACAGTGAGTTCCTTTCTCAACTGTTTCCAATCGAAGACGACTTGTACATGTCATTAGTTATATGTCACCTTTTGTGAGAAACACCAGAAAATTACCTGTTTGCCGTCAACAGCTGTACTTCGTTTGCAAAATGCTACCGGCATCTGGTTACTCGACCAGCCATGTCGGTAGCACCCTGGGTAGCACGGTCTTCTTCAAGACATGTGAATGGCCACCAAAGCTGGGAATTGTATAGTTCGTTCCCATTTGTTTGTAATTTACTGGCTCTCACCCTTTAGTCGATTTTAGCTGATTGATGATCTCCCCATTGTGAATGACAATGTATGCATGTGTAGACAGTTTTCTATATAGGCTTTTCTGAAACTTGCCCCTAGGGGCCGAAGTCATGGAAGCAACAAAAAAGAAATCCCTGGTGAGATCTTGGAACCGCATTACAGTTTCTTTTTTTAGCGTAAAGACAGCAATTTTAGGAAGCATTTCTTTTTACAAACGAATGATAGTAGATTTCTTCTGTCAGCATATTCCTCTGTGTTGTCAGTTAAGTAATTTTTTCTGCATTCTAAAAGTCAATTAAAAATAATACCATCTTTTCTAACGATAAATGTAATTATGCTTATATAAATTGGCAGTAACTCTAATTATAATGATGTTTAGTTTTGTTATACACTATTAAGTGAATAACATTAAGTATTGTATTCATTGATAAGTATTGTATGTAAGTCATTGTAGAATTAGTGTAAGAAAAATGTGTATTTACATAAAGTCTAAATTGTTAATTATTTTATTGCATCAATAGAATACTAGTTATGGTTTATTTCATTTCAGTAATATTTGAACTGACAAATTTATATGTTTTCACAATAATATCTAATTTTTTTTTTTGTACTCAGTATACTCTGGCTTATTTTTATTTTTTTTATATATTTCGTCCTTTCTTAAATGTCAGAAAAGCATAAATATGATAGTTTAGTTTGAAAACTACTTATAAATTTATCAATTTACACAGCTAAAATATAAACGTAATTTCAAGTATTTACATAAATGTCTACAACGCTAAAGCTTTAAAGAGTAATTTTAAGAATAATGTAAAAATGCGTTTTTAAATAAAAAAAAATATTATTATGGACATTTCATAAATTATAATCGTATTTCCCATAATTTTATTCCCTTTGAAGTAATAAAAGCCATCAGATTCATGCACTATTTTCTAATAGTTAATATAGTTGAAATTTCTTCGTTTAGAAAATTACATTTTGTTAAAGAAAGTTAAATAGAGACGAATTCCTCAAATCTGAAAAAAATCATATTGTAGCGTACAAAACGGACATTTGAAATTATTAATAAAATTTTCCTGGTTACATTATGTTCTAAAGCTATCCAAACAAAAACGGATACAAGTTAAAACATTTAACAAGTTAAACACTTGTTTGTAAAAAATTAAAGCATTGATTGTTTTTTAATTGTTTAATAGCTCGCAACTCCGTACTATTTTATATTGTAAATAGATTGAAAAAAAAAATTCAGCCCCCCCTGAAAAAAAGAAGTTCCTACGCCACTGTTCGTAATTATGACACTCACTTTTTCTCTCTAAATATTCAAATATATAATTAGTTTTATTTTTTAAAACTTTAAATATTATTACACGATTTAAGAACATGCATTCGATTCATTGATCAATTATAGAGATGCAACAGCAATTGAGATGTTGAAATACAAATAATAATTACTTCATACTCAGAGTCAGTTTGTGCTAAACAAACAAATATTGTGTATTAAAATTTGTGTTAAGTGAATGGTGGCTTTAAGCGGGTAGACTTCATTTTTAAATAAAAATATGATTTCACGTATCTAAAACTTTCACATAAATTAACAAATATTTTATAGTATACGCAGGACACTACAAAAGTTTATCAAAAGATATAAAAATGAATATGAACTGTTTAGCTTCAAAGATAGAAAATTAGAATTTGGTTTATCGGGGGTTCGCATTGGCCACGGTTCGGAATCTATCTTGAAGGAAAGCCCCCAAAAAACCGCCCCGTTTTTTTAACCATGGATCAACATACTCAAACTATTCCATTTGTCTATAACCCCATTAAAAATGCTTTCTAACGGCCTTTGATTTGTATAATTTGATACCATGACCTCAAACAGAGCCGAAAAAGCCAAATATTGCAATATAGAGTCAAATAGGGCTAGAAAGAGTCACGTAAAACCAAATAGCGCCAATTAGAGCGAAACAGAGGCAAATAGAGACAGAGCTCAAAAGAGTCAAATAGAACCAAATAGAGCAAAAAAAACAAATATTTCCAAATAGAGCCAAAAAAAGCCAAATATTGCCAAATAGAGCCAATTAGAGCAAAACAGAGCCAAATAGAGACAGAGCGAAATAGAGCGAAAAAGAGCCCCAAAAAAGCCAATTATAGCCAAATAGATCGACATAGAGCAAAAAAAACAAAAAGAGCCACATAGAACCAATTAGAACCAAATAGAGTCAAAGAAACTGCCTCGTTTTTTTAACAATAGATCAACATACTCAAACTATTCCATTTGTCTATAACCCCATTAAAAATGATTTCTAACACTCTGTGATTTGTATAATTTGATTCCATTACCTTCTCTAAATAGAGCGAAATAGAGTCAAACAGAGCGAAAAAAGCCAAATATTGCGAAATAGAATCAAAAAGAGCCGAAAAGAGCCATATATAGAACCAAAATAAGCCTATTAGAGCGAAACAGAGCCGAATAGAGACAGAGCCAAAAAGTGCCAAATAGAACCAAATACAGCCAAATATATCCAAAAAAAGCCAAATAGAACCAAAAAGGGCCACATAGAACCATAGAGCCAATTAGAGTGAAACAGAGCCAAATATAGAGACAGAGCTAAATAGAAACAAAGCCATATAGAGCGAAATGGACCGAAATAGAGCCAAATAGAGCAAAAAAGTGCCAAAAAAAGCCAAATACAGTTAAATAGAGAGGAATAGAGCCAAAAGAGGCAAAGCCAAAAAAAAGCCAATTATTGCCAAATAGAGCCGAACAGAACCCAATAGAGCAAAATAGACCAAACAAAGCCAAATAGAGCGAAATGGACCAAATAGAGTCAAATAGATCCAGAAAGAGCCACATAGAACCAAATAAAGCCAATTACAGCGACACAGACCCAAATAGAGACAGAGCCAAAAAGTGCCAAATAGACCAAATATTGCCAAAAAAAAGAGCCAAATATTGCCGAATAGAACCAAAAAGAGCCACATAGAAATAGACCAAATAGAGCCAAATAGCGCGAAATAGACCAAATAGAGTCAAATAGACCAAATAGAGTCAATTTGAGCGAAATAGAGCCAAAGAGAACTAAAAAGAGCCAAATAGACCAAATAAAGCGAAATAAACCAAAAAATAGCCAAATAGAGGGACCTCCGGACCAGGGTCGTAAACCAAAACACTCCTGATAAAAATAGAGCCAAGAAACAGACCCAAGAAAACTGCCCCTTTTTTTAACCATTTACTCAAACTATTCCATTTGTCTATTATAAACATTAAATTTTTCTATATTGTCTGATATATTACAACACTCTAAATATATACCATGGTCGCAATTTATTGCGAAAAAACTAGCTCTTCTCCATGCTACAATTACAATGCCATTTAAAAAACAAAACAAAAAAGGTCAGTCAAAAAGTTAAACAGCCATTCCTTCCACAGGGTTGCGTAATACTAAACTTATCAATATCTCCAAAGCTGGAATAATTATCGCGCCAAGATACTTTTTCCTCCAATAGGCACTGCACTGCGTTCGGGAGATGCTAGTAGAGTTCAGTGGACGTCCCTGGATAAAGGAAGTAATCCGTGTTTTGTTTAAATAACGGTCTTCTTCTTCTTTGAGTGAAACTCCCCCATTTTGCCGGGTCTTCCCTTCGAGATAGACCCCAAACCGTCGCTAATAGCCCACTGTGCAGCTCTAGTGCGACGTTATTTAACCAAACCAAACAAAAGCATACTGATCAAAAATAAAAATTACTGAAATTATAAAATATTTAGATATTATTTTATCCATTATTTACTCACTAATCAATCTCAAAATCTAATGAAAACCCTAAAATTTTAGAAAAAATTAATTTTCGCCGAAAATTGTAACATTTAGAGAATTTTGAATGGCAGCTTATATCTTCCTTATATCCAATAATATTTTTGTATTTAGAAACATAGAATAACAACAATGTCAATTAGATAGTGTAATTGTCAAAATTAAACAGAATTAACCATGTATACCACTGTTATTTCTCTAAAACTCCTTAACCTGATTGTGCGTAATCAAAATGACAATAGATTATTTCAGTGTTTATCCTTTTGTGTTTGCATGTTATTATTTGTTCAAGGTAATCTTTTGTTTAATTCTGGTTTTGATACTATGTTTAATAAAAAGCTCAAAATTAACGAACCTGGAATTTTTTTTAGCTTTATCTTTTTTAATTGGTTTAGCCGAAGTGTATTTAACTGTTTAGGAATACAATATGTCGTCATTGTTTAGAAAATAAACAACGATCCAAACGCATACACTTTGGGTTAATTCCTAGTGTCCGGTGCAATCGCCAAATGGGATTGGGCGATAAAGTTTATATTTTGGCAACCCTACTTGATGCGTGCGAAAATATGTTGAATGGCAAACCTAAATTTTTTACCTCTAGCTTGGTTTCTCCTATTTCTGCCATTTTCGAATCGACGTTTGGTTCGGGTGGTTGGGCTTTTGATTTTTCTTAGCTACGGATGTTTACGCGGACAACGTTTATTTGGATAGCAGGTATTTTTGGAAATTGGAGATGAAAGGCAAACGTGCTGTGATTGAATGGTGTATGGATGCCGGATTGTTGTTCATTCATAATCCTGTTCATATCGGTGGAGAGCATGTCGTTGAGATTGACGAGTCGAAATTCTGCAAACGCAAGTACAACCGGGGCAAGCATGGGGAAGGCCAGTGGGTGTTTGGAGGGATTGAATCCGGTACCAACAAGCTTCATAGTTGCCATTGACGACTGGAAATCGGAAACTTTACTCAACGTTTTGCCTGGATCCGTTATTGTTTCCAATTTTCATATAAAATGTTGATTTAACGATCAACGACTGCCCGGAGGATTGCCTGTAAGCACCATGATCAACTGCCCAGAGGGGGGTCATTAATGTAATAATGAGTAGCCGGAGACCACAAAATCGACGGCAGGAGTTTGTGACTTTAAGCACGCGGTACGTGTGTGCACTTGAAGAGTGCCGTCGAAATGCCCCAGACGACTGCCCGAAGGATCGCCTGTAAGCATCATGATCGACTGCCCGGACCAACGCAATGTCTGCCATTTTGATTTGGCGAAAGAAAAACATCATTTTTACCTTGGCGCCAATTTTTGAACTTGGTGACAACGGGGCACCGTACACTAGGAATTTACCGTCTGGGTTTATTCCTAGTGTCCGGTGCCCTCGCCAAATGGGATTTGGTGAAAAATGATTGGGCGATAAAGTGCTTGGAGTGCTGTCGAAGTGCCCCAAACGACTGCCCGAAGGATTGCCTGTAAGCACCATGATCGACTGCCCGGAGGGACATTGTTACCTTTGAGATAGGCGCCGAACTGCCACCAACAGCCCAATATAAACTCTAGTGCGATGATAATTAACCAAAGCAAAGCTTCGGAATCAATTCTAAACCGTCGTCATTAGCCCATTGTGGAGCTCAAGTGCGACCAACGCAATGTCCGCCATTTTGATTTGGCGACAATTTTTTTTTTAATTTTGTCCTTGGCGACAACGGGGCACCGTACACTAGGAATTTACTTTAATCTGCTTTGTGCAATCATGTGTTGATTAATTCGCATTTTTAGAATTGAAATTGTGAATTTCATCTTTGGCAATACTTTAACCATTGGCGACTTTTTTTTTGTCCTCAAAAAATGTGAACACCAGAAAATTCTTTATATTACTTCTACTCCTTAGGACCAAGTTGCAAAAAGTGGCGACATGCATAGTCCGCCTGAGATTTTGGAAAAGGAGCTGCAGACATTTTTACACAAGTTGGTCTTAAGTACTTTTAGAACACAAGCAGTATAATGATTTTTTCTCATCAAACGTTGTGGTGAAAAGAAAATTGCCAAATATTTATATTTCTCATCATTTCAACACTAAAAATGTGAATTTACACATAAATACACAATGGTCAAAGCACAATTAAAGAAATCAAGCAGCATCTTGCAAACAGTTTTAAAGTCTGTGCTCTAATGTCACAAACTCGTAACATTGATTTATGGCCCTGTGCAATTTTGGTCTCCAGCACACGACTTTCGACAACTAAGTATAGCAGCTGGTATCCCCTTCAAGCAGTCATACTTATAGTCAAACCTGCGAGCAGTAGATTGTAGCATCTCGTTATGTCAACACAACACCTTATCAAGTAGATGTTAATACTTTCATGCTTCAAAAAAAAGTTCAAATGCATAAAAATACCTTGTTAAAAAACACCTCATTTTCTGCACAAATTCTAATACAAAATAATCGATTAGCAGCACCCTCTTTTCATTGCTTTGGTCTATTGCTTGAAAAGTTAATCTTTAATGTTTTCAAAAGAATTTGCTAATACTTAGCAATTGCATTTAAAATATTTGCCCTGACTAAAACAAGTCATACATATTTAAGACAAACAGCTGCAATAGAATTCAAATTCAAGAAAATTCTTTAAACGAATCGAAACGTTAGTTAATATAGCCACATATCAACAATTCAAAACAGAGTGGTAGGAATTCCTGCACATATGATTTTCATGACGTAATCAAATATGTGGTTATTCTACTGTGTGCGCCCTTTAAGCTGAGCCTTGTCATCAAAAACATCGCTTAGAGGTTGCCATTTCCATATGTTACCGTTACTTGGCGAATGCCCTGAAATGTGACCAGAAAAGTCATTAAACTCCTTCCATGTCATACTTTCCTTGCACTACTTAAAAATTCAAAAATAATTGGAGTAGAAAATATAATTGAGTAAAAGAATTTCCTCTGAATAAATTTTCCTTGTCAAGTTTGAATCAATTTGTGAACTTGAATTTATATATTTTAGGGGTATATTTGCTGTCATAAATGTAATTAACAAAATCCACAATTTTAGAAATGATTTTCTGATGTTAATTCTTTTAAATTTCCCTAAGTGTATAGTAACTAAGGACCATGAATATAAATTTTATTTTGGTAGAAAAAATGCCAATTACCAATTTTACATCTGTAAACCCATGTAATTCAAAGCATTTACCCAGTTTAAATATTATATGAATTCAAAATGGCTCACCTTGTATATTATAAGTTTACACAATGTTCTGAATTATTGCAAAACTACACCCGCCTCCATTAAAGTTTGTATATATGCCCATCCAAGAAATAGATGGATAAGGGGCCGTTCGTATTATATCTCACTTGCATTTAATAAATTTTGCAATTAATTTAAATACCCCAGTTAATCTTAAATGAAATCTAAAAGAATATTTTGAAATAAATTATTAGATTTATTATTTTTGTACCATATTAATATATATATTTTTTAATAAGAATGTGCAATTGCAACCCAAATTTAAGGTTGCCATCCATACATCAGGAAAACCTGGAAATGTGAAAGAAAATAAAAATTATCTTAACAGTTGGAAAAAATGATAATTTTTATGATTTTCTAAAAAAAGTCCAGAGAATTTTTCTAAACTTTTTTTATGAAGTTGCCATGTATAGTATGATGTTGCTTCCACTGTTATTGATGTAATTTTCTTTTCATATTTTTCTTTCTTTTTTTTTAAAATGATAATTTTCCATTTTAATTGTTTTTTACACACAGTTCATTTTTATGCATTTCAATAGGGGGGAAATCAGCTCTTTTTTTTTCTCTGTATTTCTCAGTCGAGATTTTTTTTGAAAACTTAAAAAAATTATGCAAAACTGGATATTACACGAAAACCCTACAAATTCAAACCTGTTTTCTTTTACAGGTGACGTGGAAGTCTGTTACAATGTCCAGCCTCCATTTTTTGCTAATGCCGAACATAACTGTTCTTTGGTATGCAGTCTCAAGTTCGAGTATGTTGTGTCTGGAGTACATAATGAAGAGCTTGCATTGTGTGTTAAAAGTAAGTCTTGTGATTTTTTAAAAGTTTTGTTTGACCTGAAACTATGTGCACTCATACTGTTTTTGTGCGGTGGATAGGGACCGCATAAAAAAAATTCGCACAAAACTTCACAAGTAACAATAAAAAAAATAGTTTTCGCAACACAATTAATTTTTTTTTATGCAGGGGATAGGGACCGCATAAAAAAGTTTCACATAGAAAATAACTCAAAACCTTACGAAATAACTAGGAATTGCTTTTTTAAACGAAATCAAGACACGAGGCTTGACAGCTACTTGGAATCTCGCCAAACCTTTTGGAATCTGATTTAGAAAATACACATGCGAACATTTTTAAATATTTTATTTGCATATGTACTTATTTTACACATACAAAAATTTTCAAAACGTATAACCATTATCCTTCGTAGTCTGACAATACACGAACTTGGTTCAAAATCGCTTTCGTCACTTGAAGATACTACCTCGCACTCGTTTAGAGTTGACTTTTTTTCAGTTACTATGTGGTCAGTGATCAGTTTTTGCTGTTGTTTCACTAGACGCTTGTATATATCTCGGTAGCCAGATAATCAATTATGTTCCAATTTGATTGAAATTTTCATATACCGCACAAAAAAAGTTGCAAAAAAAAAATCGCACAAAAACAGGTTTGAGTGTATATGAGTTTCGTTATCCTTTTCCCATCAATCGTTATTTTCTGATTAATCAAAATTACTGATTGGTATTTATAATATATAATCCACATTTCCTACATATCGATGTTTTATTAGTATAATAAGTACAGTAGCAATAAATAAACACAAAGATGTGTACCTTAAATTTACATTAGGAACTGGAAAAAAGAAAAATAGGTAATATCCTAATTGTAAATTGATTAATTACAAATTTATTTGCATTATTTTCCCAATTACAGACCGAAATTAAAATTTGACAATTATTACTCTAGCATTCCCTTACTAATTATTAAAGGAATGCCTTTTCTAGAGCTTAAATTCTAAGCCTTATAAATCAATATACCTAAAAAAAATTATCCCCTAATTAAAATATAAAGTTTTGTTTGTTAAAATATAAAGTTGCAATTTTAAGAATAATCAACAAACCTCCACCTTATAAAGAAACTTATATAATTTAAAATAGATTATACAATTTGTTTATTATTTTTTATATTTGAAAGTGATGCACTATGACAAAACAATAAAAAATAGGAAACATGACTAAATGACAAACATATTTTTATAAGTAGCCAAAACGCAAAAATTCAAAATTAATGGCTTTGTTTGAAGTCATAGATAAATATGTCCTATTTATATGCTTGATTATTTAAATGTAGCTAACAAATGGAATTATTTTTTTAGCAAATTTTACCAAACGTTAATTAAATTAAACTTTAATTTAAAAATCCTGTATAATATGTATGCTTACACAGCACAGTTTTGTAAAGAGAAAAAAAAAGCATTATTTTTTAACAACTAAAGTATTTGTATTGCAGGCTTCACATTTTAATGCTGAAACATATTCTACAATTATGTGATTTTTAAATGACTTTGTATGTATTAGCAACCATTGAATATAATTCAAAATTGCAACTCATCAATAAGGTTTAGTCAGCAAAAAGATTGAATAATAGAATCGATCTTCACTCTTTGTGGAGGAGAAAAAAAAAATCAAACCATTTGCGCACCATACATATCTCTAATTCTAAATAATGTCTTAAATGTAGTGGCATGGGGGTATCATAATTTACTTATTATATCATTGTGTTTACATAGCTTTCAACAGAAAGGAGATCACTTCTGCTGATAAAGTTTTGAAATAGGATTCATTGCTAAAGTGTAAAACGAATGTTTGAGTTTTTATTCGGATAATGAGCAACTATTTTATTAACATCCTATCTCGACGCACCCTCACTTCTGACAAGCTTGACTTTAAAAAGTATTTCTTTGTCAAAGGGGGTGCACGATAAATCTGATCGGGGTCCAAAGTCCCGACGTCTGTTGAAGGCGTTGGGTGCCAGTTCAGGTGTTCCCTCGTCATCTGACCATGGTTCTAAAATAACGAGGTGCATGTATGAATGTGTGTGTGAATGTGTTCCCGAGTCTTTCCTTCGAGATTGACCCCGAACCGTCGCCAATAGCCCACTGTGCAGCTCTAGTGCGACGTTAATTAACAAAAACCAAACCAAACTTTGTCAAAGGGAATTCTGTTTTTATCAGTAGGATCAGTTTCTGTTTTTACTCTTGCTCGCCACCATCGCAATTCTTCTGGAGTTGAGAGTGGCACTTTTGGCATACTGAGAGTTCTTTTGACTAATCGTAAAATTTATTCATCACAAAATCGATCAGTTGTCAAATCAAATAATCGTCAAACCAAAAATTACATAATCAAAATCACAATTTTTTAATTCCGGATTTTTGATGAAAATTGTATCATAGCCCAAGCGTACTTCTAATATTCTTAAATATATTGTTCTTTACTGTAACCAAATACAGCTCAAGTGTTGTCTTCATCATTTGACCATGGTTAAAAATTACGTGTAGTTTTCCCGTTAGGATTGATCCTGGACTGTCGTCAACCTACAAATGTTTCTTCTATAATAATCATGGTTTTAAAGTTTTTTTGTTTTTTTAATTTATTTTTTATAAGAAATGCTAAACAAAATACTCAACTCTTTTTACTTTGTTCATAGACACTTCAATTGCTGTTTACTGCAAAAATCACGTGGATTGCCGCCAGCACCACATAGGTGCATTCTGTAAGACAATCCCATGCCTTTGCAAAGCCGAGCAAAGTTTAGAAGAATCTTACATCATTCGCTCCTCAGTTCGGATGCCCAAAATAAATACTTGTGTTGGTAAGTATACCTTGGCCTTCTTATACATTTTATTCGAGACAACTCCTTACATGTTAAAGAACGTTTATAGTAAAATAATGTTTTATTTTGCAGTTCCTTCAAGACATGTGAATCCTGACCTTCCAATTGTTCCTTTTCCTTGGAGGACGCTTCTTTATGTGGCAGCCATAGTCTTCCTGTTTGCCTCCTGCCTGGTGTGCCTGAGGTGGTTATCTCCATTGTAAGTGCTTTTTTTATGCGATTTTATTTCAGCCACCCTGTTGTTTTTGGTATCCTCAAAATTTATAATTCAAATGCAATCAAAGAGTATAGGAAGAAAAGAGGGACTATTACCCCCATTTTGGATATAAAAAATATCTGTTATATTGTGTGTATCGTAATGCCAAAACATTAGCGTTGCAGTTTTGTTGTTGTTTTTTTCAGATTGTATCGTATAATCCAAAAGTACAGCTCCTTTTCCTTTACATCTCTATAGGCATTGCTTAGAGCTGTTTTGGTTCTTGTACTAATCGATAGAGGATCTTTCTTAATAGGAATAAGTGTGAAAAAGGCTATTTATGAACAAAGACAGTCTCAAACAGCTAGTATAAAAAATTATTTATTAAATTGCTAACCATATATAAATAAAATAATTTACACTGATGCTGACTGACCAGGTACAAATATTTAAAGGGGAAGACAATACCTGAAGTGTCATCAGTGGCATGTGGCGCAAGGCTTGCAATTCAGTTGACAAAAAACATGAAAAAAGGTGAAGTGGACATCCAGCAAGTTAGACATCTTCACTTAATTGTCATCAAAGGAATCTTTCGCACAAACACAACACAATACAGCTACTGCCGCACAACAAAACCGACTACCTCCAAAGCCTATATGGGGCTAACACACTGCGCTCTTAAAATGATGACGGTGAGAGAGAAACTGGCTGAGAGGTATGAACGATCTCGTAATAAATAGTCTAGTGCATGTGCACTGGCTGGCTGCCGAAAATGATATCTTCTTAAGTCAGTATGGCCAAAAGCGATGCCATAACCAACCAACCACGCGTAAACGTAAATAGAAAATTTTATCTTCACAAGTGAAAAAGTAGAACTGTCTTATTATTGCACTCACATCTTCAATTATGATTGTTCAATTATTTATTTATGGTAAAAAACAGACACACAAAGACAACAACAAAGTATTGACTTAATTTTTGATTGAACATGTATAAATGGTGCTGGACGTTCAGTAATTGTACACACAAGTTGATTACAAATCACATCCAATAGTGTGAATATACATTAAAGTTATTCAGTTTATTTAAAAAGCTACTCCTCAATGTAAATTATCCCCCACCAATTTAGAATAGTCGCTTGATTTTGGTTATTTATCTCCTCTAGAATCAGGTCAATGCAGCTAAAGCGAGCCACCAGAGAGAGCCGAGAGAGACAGGCGCCTGCTGATAATGCCAGCCTGTTCTGCTCAGCCTCGAATCCCAGCGAAAGTGCCTCCACGCCATTCACATACTACTTTCCCAGGGGAATGCCCCGAATCTATCGGGCAAGCCCAAGGAGCTCCCAGGGCACAGCCAGGGTGTCATCTAGGGCACGCTACGTTACATGCGCCCAGGCTGAAGGGAGCGTATCGGGCACGATTAACAACCAGGATAAGCCACCTCCCTATGAAACAGCTATACAGGTATACTTTTGATTTAAATCAAAGACTGACATGGAATTTTTATGCAAATTAGAAGAAATCCTATTACTTTTTAATTTGTTTATTAATGGATTTCAGTGAAGGATTTTGAAGCTTATTAATATTATAGTGATTGTTTCTGTCCATGTTATTTTTCTTAACAATTTGTCCCTTTTTCCACAAAAATTTATAATTTAACTTTCTATTTTGTCATATTTTGGAAATTATTTCCTAAAAGTGTGTACCAAAAGTATCCTTTAAAGTTTTAAACAAATAATAAGTGTGTATGTTATTCAATAAATTAAGTAAATTTATTAGCCTGTATATTTTCAGCAATCGTACTATTTTTCATAATCCAGGAATGAACTTAAAATTAAAAGCCAAGGAATTTTATTTTAAAAAAAAATTCAACTAATTTTTCCTTTTGCCAATAGCATGCCTGGCTTTAAGACGGGATGAAAATGACCCCTAAAGAGTAATGAAATTTTCCTAAACATTTTAGATAAAGGTGCAGAATCATATTCTTTCCATTGCCATTGGGGTAATTTTATATATAAATTTTAAAAAATATCAGGAACTTAATTTTTATTAATTTTAAAGTATTTTGGATTTGTTTTATTGTTATGGAATTCAATATTAATCTTTGAAATAACATTAGATTTTCATGCATTTCTGAGACAATTCTCTGAAAACTCTTAAACAAGGTAGTGTTCCCAGGTCTTTCCCTTGACATAGAAAATATAGTATAACCAATAACCCATTGTGTAGCCCTAGCACAATATTCATTCAACCATCCACTCTTTAGGTTTTTGACTCAGTGTTTAAACTTTTGTAGCTAATTTAGATAAATGATAAAATAAATCCCATTTTTATAAACTATCAACACCTCCTTTCGCTCAAATATCAAAATGAAATTAACAAAATTTAGAAAGCTGGGCCTTCACCTAAAAATATATAAAAGCAATACACTGTTACTTTCCTTCTCTTCAATCCAACAAATATCTTAAATGTAAGGCAAATAACTAATAAAACTCAATAAGTAGCGTAAGTTAAGAATTGCCTTTTAAAATACTAAGATGGTTTTAAATAGCTAAATTTGTTTTGTCATTTTTGCTAAATTGACTAAAAGGTTTATAAAATTAAACATGACATGATATTTAAATGGCCTCCGAGAAATTTTATGTTATAAATTGTTCTTGCGTATTTTTTAGCTGCCTCCTCCTGCATACGAAGACGTAGAGCGTGCAATTATCGAAAGCGGTGATAACTTCCGCCGCAGCAGCCAACGCGTGGAGGTGCATGCAGCGCCCCCTTCCCGCAGCTCCACGCAACCTGTTAATCCTTTATCCTAATCTCCATTGGAATGGGGAAATTGTTTGTATATATATTATTATGTTGTGCGAATCAAACACGGGACTTGTCCGTTCCTTATTTTTAAAAATCGTTTTAGTTGTTTCGGTAGTTGATTTAGATTTTGTGTTGTTTAGATTTGGTGTGTATGTCTTGGATATATCAACGAAACTTGTATGTGTTTTGAAGAGTCGCAGCGTTTTATGCTAGTAACAACATCAAAGTACCAACAAAAGATTTCAATTTAAATCTGCCTTTTACTGTTCTTTGTTATAAGAAAGTATTTTAATAAGAGACTGTATTGTGAAAAAAAATTTCGAATAAAATATGTAGGCAATAAAACAAGGGTTTTTATAAAGTGGCAAGTAACGAATAACGAGAAGCTACATATTTTTGCTTAAATATTGCTGATGGTTGTGTTAAAGTACTTTATACTCCTAACAATCTAAAAACAAATTATAATTTACAATAGATTTTAATAATTAAGCAATGCATATTTTTTTAGACTTTTATAACATTTATTTTGCTATGCAGCTCAGAGAATTTCAGGGGCTTTGAGACCCCCTTAACATTCTTTAATCTACTAGATGAAGACAAGGAATATAACTAAGCAATTATAATTATACTTAATTAACTAATTTATTATTAATTTTAAACTACTGATAAACTAAGGATATACAACTGTATTAATATTTAGCATAGTAATGCAATGTAGCTATTACTAATTAAACAAAACTAACATAATTTTTTTTAATAATATTGCAAGTCATTAATTTAGATAACATTTATTCAAATTTACAAAGACCCTTCACTACTATATTCTGTGTACTCATTTATTTTTTGTTTATTTGATTTAACTTATGAATTTTTTAATGATTTTACCAGTTAAAAGCCTTATTTATGAAAGTAGGAATAAGTTATAAAAATATACTAACCATTAATTGATAAAAAGTCTTTTTAAAAATATAAACACCCTTAAAAAATTTTTCTTTTTTTAAAATCGTACTTTTGCATTTAGTTGTAGAATGAATTTTATATGAGTAGTTTGGATTCAAAACTCACGATCTTCAGTACACTCTCAGAAAATGTAAGGTAAGGCAATATACCTCTAAATCCATACCTGGCAACTTGTATCAATGTAAGGATTTTGACAACTGTATTATATGGTTGTAAGTTTAGCCTCTGAAATTGTCTACATTTCAAGGGAATTTTTTTCCATCTCAAGTGTTTTAACCTTTTAATGCATCATTTTAAAGTTGTTTTTAACTTTCATGCTATAACAATTCAAAGTTAATGCGTTAAGTTAATTTCATGCTGTAACAATTAAATAAACAATTTTTTCATGAAACATGCTTATTTTTATAAGAAACTATACAAAATCTGTGAAATATTTAATATTGTGTGGTAATCCATTCAAGTTTGTTGATTAGGCAGCTGAAAACTCAAGGAATATTTTAAGTTTTGTTTTACCAACTTATACAGTATCATCATTGTAAATGAAGGTTAAGTCTTTTTCATATTAAGATGTATTACTTTATTAAGCATGTAAAGTGAATATTAACATGTTAAATGATAATATATTAAGATGTTAAATTTTTCTGATATGATAAAATTCCTATTTCTAAATTAAAAATATATTTTAATAAAAATATTTAAAAATTTCAGCTTTTTATACAAATATTGACTAAGCAATTTTAAAAAGAAAACAAGTGAAATACTAATTATAAATTTCCTATGTTGTAACATTTCTATTTATGAATTAGATAACTAAAATATTAGATATTTAAGATTAATCTGTAAATGCATATTTATAAAGTGCTGTGTAGTTCTTCAGGGTGGCAACATAACCTGGAAATCAGGGAATTATTCAAAATTTCACAAAAAAATCAGGGAAATTTTAAAATTTAGATAATTGAAACGGCAATTATCGTCCATTATGCCCGTTATTCTCGGTAGTGTTATCAATATTTCCTTTTAGTTCTGAAAAAGGATTTAAAAAAAAAAAAAGCGTGGTTATGCGTATTTTGATATTTTCAGTTTTATTTTTGTTAAAATATAAACAACTGCTGGAGGGAGAAGCAAAATGCATTGGACTTTAGATTGTAAGCAACATGCGAGGGGCTAATGAATATGCGATTTATTAAAGATTGAAATAGGAAATATGAAGCACATATAAAGCATTTAAAATTATCTCTAAAAGAAATAATTGGAAAAACTTGCATTTTTTGCATTATCTGCTTCTAGAGAACATGTGTAATTACTATTATGCCTGTTGCAATTGTATAATTTGCGTTGTATCCATAAATTATTTTAACTGAATAAGTATTGCTTATAATTTTTCATTTAGAATGCAATATATTTATAGTATTATTGTAGCATGGATACTTGTTTCTATACAAGGCATGTATTGCAACATTTCTTAAAGTAATTGTAAAATCAAGGTCATTTTTTTGACACCATCAGTGAACTTTTTTTTCCAGAATTTTGTTGCCACCCTGTTCTTCCAAATTTATTTTCGACTCATTGTAAAATTGATTCTTCGCAAAATCGATGAATCGTCAAAGTGTTGTGTACTGCATTTCCTAAAAGTTTGAATAGGCAATATATTTAACAATGCCACAAGTTACAAGAATCTTTATATACTTTGTTTTATAAAATGAGCCCTTTTTGCCTATGAGAATGCATGTATAAACGCATTTGTTTTTCAATGTAATATGGGGTCCAAATGTGTTCTCACTGTGTAAAAATTTTATAGACTTTACAAATTATTTATTGCATACATTCCATTTTTTTACTGCTCAAAATTTTTTTCGAATTGAAAAGAAAGTGTTTTAATCATTTTGTAAAATGATGTCATTTTTGGATGATTTTGTAAAAGGACGAATTAGGTAATTTTAGCTCTCCTATTATTAAACAATGCTCAAGGTTTCTTTTATTTTGTATCTAAAGTAACTGAATAATTGTATGCTTGGTGTCTGTACAATGGATCTTAACTACTTCTACAGTTATGCAATTTGCTTACAAAATTGTGAGATTTTTTTAAGCAGTGCATGCATTTCTATTTTTAAGGCGAGTACAGGCTGTCCATATAATATATGCAGGCACGTAGGTTCAGGGGGTTCAAACCCCTCCCATTGTAAGTCAAGAAAAAAAAATTAAAATTCGAATTACTATAAAAATAATTTAAGAAACTAGAAAAATTTTACTTTCTCGTATTATACTTCTTGTAAAGTTGATATTTTCCGGCGGTCCTACCCCGGAAAACATTTTTCAAAAAGCTTTAAATACATGTTTTGAGGCAATTTTTATCTCCAACTAAGGTTCAAAAGACATCATCGGGTTCATTTTCTAGCATTTTGATTTCGGCAACAAAGGGAAAAGATCGCCAAACGGGGCCTTATACACAAAACCGTATATTATTCTAAACAATGATTCTCAAAACATAAATTTTTTCTCTAAATTTATTTCATAATTAGGGAGTGGTATTTACTAATTTTAAAAATAAGTAATGACTGGTATTGGTAACTATTTAATGAAAAATAAATGAAAACTGTTGCTGTTACGGTATTTACATGTCAACGTATTCCTGTTTACTCTTTAAAAAATATTAAGTTTTTTTTTTAAAAAAAAGTGGGGGAGGGTGTTTATTTAGGGATTCCCTTCAACTCTTGTTGGGGGGGGGGGGGGGGATAAGTAACCTAAAGAAATCCGTTGCTCAGTCACTGAACCCCTCCCATGAAAAATCTATACCTAACGTGCCTGAATATATGAATTAAAACTGTTCAGTATTAGCTTATAAAATCGTACAGATTGAAGGTATTTTTTAATTTGACAAATATGTACTATTTTAAGAGTGCATCAAGAACCTTCCAAAATATATATTGCAAATGAAAGGTACAGGGGATGAAGGCGCAATGTCAACTAAAATTATTCTTTCAGAAAACAGGTTTTTATTTTTAACAATTCGCTTTTTTCTTCAGTATAGCAAAACTTTTCCTGTCATTTACACTCGATATAACATCTGTATTGCCAAAAGGAAACTGCAGTTTAATAGTTCTCTTCGTATGCAACCTCATATTTAAGAAAAGCTTGTCATTGCACCTTTACCCCTGTACCCTTCATATATAAAAATATTTTTTTTTCTTGGAAAATTTACTTCATAAAAGTTGAGCTATTTTTCTAAGATTAAGTGAATTATCTTTTTTTTTTATTTATTTATGTCACTTCAAAATTTCTGACTTCATTCAATACTACCCGACTTCACTGTGAACAAAATTGCCATGTAAATATATAATTTTTTTTTACTATTTCCAAAAGTTTTGCTTTCGAAAAGAATAAGACAGTATTTACCTACAATATATGCTGTTGGTCAATATTTTAGCAAGTCTTACATGCTATGTGATTTTTAATTTTACAATGAATTATGTATGGATCTATAAACAAAAGTTGAAAAGGACATTTTAAGTAAGATGTTTGTTTGTATTTTAACCCAGAAGTCAAGTTTATATAAAACAGTATCATCTTTGTAAATGGGAGAATTAATGTCATGATTTTTTATTGAGTTGCTCAATATGCCTGTTACTAATTTTTACATTTCTCGTGATAAAAATACTATTAGTAATGAAGTTTACAATTTCCAAGTAGTACAAGTCCAAAAACTCACTTGGCACATATTAAGTGGAATGACATTCAACACATTATTTTTGTAACCTATTAAGCTTGAGCCACAGCACTTGGCCAAATGATAGATATAGTTACCATGGAAAATAGTATTAGTCCATTTTCAGGTTTTTGTGATTTATGCCACTTATTTGCATTTCATTTAATGAATATACTTAGAAGAGAAATAAAAAATTAGTCGAGCTTTTTATGTGTATTTCTATAAATCAAACCGAGTCGAGCTCATCACAAAACAAAATATTTCTGAATATCTACAGCATCTTCCTTATATTGACTAAAGTATTCGAATTTTCACTTTTGTATTATTGAAATATATACAATGTTTTCCAATGAAATTGAATAAAAGTATTAAATATTTTTTTTTTGTATGGCAGCTAGAAATAACAGATCTTTTGCTACATGTATGTTGAGAAATTTCTGATCGATGTTTTTAATATAAAAATTGTATTATCTCGGAGTTTAGTACATCACATGCATTTTATGGTACATTTCAAAGACAGATATGTGATAGCCTATGAAGAACTTTTTCAAATTTTCTTTTGTACTTAAGGAAGTGTATCTATGTAAGTCTGTCTTATGAAAATGTGATTTTTTTTTTCATTTATATATGGTAACTACCAATTTGTATTTAGAGCAGTATCAAAATAAAGGTTTACTTATACATAAATGTCTTTTTATATGTAACTGAATGCTTAACATTGGTGGCCTAGTGTGTGTAAAAATAAAATATTTATGGAAGGAAGTTTGCAAATTGCAATTAAGATTATTCTTTTAAAGAAAACATTGGTGAATTGAAAATTGATTAAACTAACTTTTCAAAGTTCAGTATAATATTTAAGAGGAATAATCAATATTTAGTTTGAATAAAATATCTTATATGGAGGCCTCGGAGTGAACAAAGTCCAAATTTGAGGAAATGCCATCATAATACAGTACGTAATTTTTCAGGCTTAGTTTAATATTTCACTGTGAGGTGCCAGATAGTTCTGTTTCCTTTTGTTAATTCAATAGTTATTTGGATTTGAAAACCTTTTTTTCTTTTTTTTTTCAAATTGGACTTCGAATTTATTTTAACTATGAGCCCTCCATATATAGATGTGTATATCTTGGTCCAGATTTGTAACCTGCACCCGTTCTTTGTATAGGGTTAAATTAACACAGAAGAAATAAATTAAATTTTTTCATCTTCAAATTTATTATCGTATCTGTCAGTTTATATTTTACTTTTTAATGAAAATATATACAAATAGGTACAAAAAATGGCTTGTTTTTCAACAGTAAAATGCCTTTTAAAGCCAATAATTATGTTTGGAATATTTCTGCTATAAAACAAGTAAACGTACATCAATAACCTATTCAGTTGAAATCGGAAAGCTTCCATTGAAATAGTGTAGTGTTAAAAGCTAATGGTCTCTTTCAAATGGAAGTTTTTGAAAATGCTTTTACAGGAATACATCAAGCAAGTAAATTTTAAAATTCTGGCTTTCAGGTACAAAAAGTTGACATTGAATAGTTCCTATGTATAAAGTTTCAGATTCCATGCAGTATGTTTTACACTCAAACTCTTTATTTTATTATTATAGAATTGAAACAGACAATTAAATTCTGTTTATTTATAATATCTTGCTTGCAATTCAAATAAGCTTCAACACTATATAGAAATACACATTTATTTACAGTAACTTTTGAGACAATGTATTGACCCTTCATAAATGCATTAAAATTGACAAATACTATGATCAAATTATCCACTACATTTGGCTCTGAGAGTAGCGATGGCTTCCAAGTTCATTATGAAGATGAATCGCAACACTGTTAGCTAAAAAGCAAGTAACATATTTAATGTAATACACTAGCACAAAATTACTTGATTACAAAAAAATTCAGTATTTAGATGTTGTTTAAAGCGCTACATGTGATGAAATTAAAATAGGTCACTCCTATAGTAAAAGGATTACTTGTTTTTAAAATTTTGACACCTTCTAAATTTAAACATGAATTTCGTTGACTTTTAAACCTTAGGTGAACTACTATGTTAAACGAAATCATTAGAGTAATTTTCATGTAATGCCCAATAAAGGAATTGAATGATACCAAACCTTTACAATGTTAGTTTTCTTTTTTTTGCTAACCATGTCACATTCTATATGCAGTGTTCACTCTAGGCGTTTTTTGAAGGGCGGTCCGCCCTGCCCGCCCATTTTTATCTTAGCGCCCTCATGCCCCTTTTTAGCGCCCTCATGCCCCTTTTTCAAAAATGCCGCCCCTCTTGCCCTTTTCAGTCAAGCACAAGCGTCTGCTTCCCTAACTGTCTTTAAAAAAAAGCATCAATTAAATTTTTTTGTGTGTAAATTGGAATTAAGTGAATTATGACAGTAGAAAAACAAACTCCTTTTTAACTATGCGTGT
The DNA here is from genome assembly GCA_963932185.1 of Troglohyphantes excavatus. Classification (NCBI taxonomy): domain Eukaryota; kingdom Metazoa; phylum Arthropoda; class Arachnida; order Araneae; family Linyphiidae; genus Troglohyphantes; species Troglohyphantes excavatus. Next base: position 70,660,962 of record OZ010671.1, on the reverse strand, counting down.
TGTGCAATCGCGATGATTCCGAGCACAGGGCATTCTACGAATCCTATTGGTTGCATGTGCCCACATATGAAATACTAAGTTTTTTTCTGTGTTTTTTTAAAGAGACACAGAAAAAAACTTAGCATTTCATATGTGTGTTTTAAAGAGAAGATGGTTTGGGGTGTATTTGCAAGATTATAAATTTTTTGTTACCAAATTTTAGATTTAAGTTGCCTTTTCATCAGTTTTGTAAGGAGCCTGATTAGGGCTACTAACAGATTTGGTTTTTATGGAAAAAATTAATTTTTAAATGTAAAATTCGAGATAGGCCTCGAACCGTCAACCAACTTATCGGAACTTTTTTTATTTGGTCAAGGGTCCGATGTGTCAATGGTGGCCACGCTCACACCAAACTTTTTTTTTGAAAGTGCCCTTTTAAAAACAAAAAGTGCTTTTTCAATAACGGGGTGCTCTTTTACTACCAACAGCGCCCTGCCCCTTTTTATTTATAGATTGAACACTGCTATATGTACTAGTAACTTGAACAGCATACATAGGAAAATTGAATGGGGCTTTCTCTTTTTAACTCTATAGCATGCAACTCGTATGCACACATAAGTATGATAAAACTAAAATATTTTCATTTACTTGCAAATAGGAATGGCTAAAATAACAAAATATTTTCCAATACCCACAATATTTAAATACTCGCAATAATGCTCACTAGTGGATGGTCAGAGTGTAATGTCTTGGAAAACAGATCATGTGACATATCATGAAAATAAAACCATGCATTTTGTTGTTCAATAAATCAACTAATTTTTTAAAGAAATTGCTACGATGATCTATTTTTTTTTTTTTACAAATCAAGCGCAGTAATTACTTGAATAGAACTTGTCTGAGGGATCATAAGTTAGAAAAAGTTTTCTTACATAAGCGAATCATTCTTCAAAGATGTCATACATACCATAAGCAAACATCAAAATACCTAATTTCAGTCAAAACGACACAGTAGTTTTAGAGAAAAACTCTCACCGTTAAATTAGTAGGATGTTGATTTCTTATCAAAATCAAGTCAATCATTCCCGGATTTAAGAATTTTTGTGGGAAATAGCAGAAAGTTGCATGTAAATGTACACTAGATTTTATTTAAATACTGAAAATCTCTTACCTCAATTACAGAATTATTACTAAGTTTGTACTTGCTTCCATTCAATACTGGTTTTCCATCGACAAAAATTGGTCTTCTCCCTTCATTTATTATGTAGAAATCTCCAACGTTATCCAACTTGATAAAACCTTGTCTACGCGAAATTTTTCCTGACGGACCTTCTAGCGTAAGATCAATATCAACACGAGTATCGGAACTTGGTCGCCCAAATGTAACCTGAAAAAATGTTCGGAAATCGGAAAGAAAATTACAATTTAATACACCATGCTTATTAATGCTGCATTTCAAATTCTGTACAATTATTTGAGGCAAAAAAATATTTTTCAGTTTTTAATACATAACGATTCTCAATCTAAATAACCGTGAATAATCAACAAAGTTTGTATCAAATGAATAGCCTAGCCGCAGTTATATCCATAAATGGAAAAAAGTTATATTTTGGTATGATTAGATACTTCATCAATTAGGCTTCCATTTGTACATTACAACGAAGGAGAAAAATAAACAGTTAATTTACTACTAAAATCTTCAAGAAAAATATTTCATGGTATTGAAAGCAATTAACAAATTTTTTCGTAATTTTCTCAAAATAATTCAAAGTAATATAGCTTCTTTTGCACCTGGGTACCGTGCATGTTAATATATCTGCAAAAGAGCGTAAGAGTAATGCTTTACAAAGCTAAAAAAAAGGCAAATTCTAAAAACTAAAACATCAATGAATTTTAAAAAAAGAAGCATGCCTCAATATTTTTCTTGGAAATTTTAATGCACACACATAAAAAAAGCGTTTTTGGATTTAAAAGAAAAATATATAGAAATTTCAAATACTATAAATCAAAGAGTAAAAAAAATCTTTTGTAATCTAAATGAATTATTGTTAATAGATATTAATAAATAAATCCAAAATATATTAGTGTGAGCCGTATGTTTTGGCTTTGACATTTAAAGATACGGTATACAAGCCTCGCAACAGGTCCCTTTTTTCCCTAAAAGTCCTTTTTGTTACTTAAAGTACTTAAAAGTCCTTTTATTCAGAATATGGTCCCTTTTTCCCTTATTTTAGCAAAAATAATTTTGTCCACCCTTTATGACTATAATAACACATTTGCGGCCCTTTCTACTCATTATTTAACCATTTTTTTTATTATGTAATGGTCATTATATTCATGTTCGCATATCTGTTAAATCTGTTGCAAGGGTGTTGCAACTCTCGAATATCATTAAACCAGAAAAAATCTTGCTGTTTTGTTTTTACAAATGTAATTAATCACATTAGTGTGGAATGTGGGCCTAAATGTAAACTGTCCTTCCAGGACCACTGGATCTTGTTTATGCATTGCATCAAAATCAAATGTAAATGATGAAAATTGAATTAATCTTGAAGACTAAAAAATAGCAGGTGAAAGTGTAAATTGGAATTACGTAATTTCCCAGTACCTCATATTCTAATTAAGCAAATACTATTCGACTTTACTTTTGATTTGATACTTTACTTTTGATTTGAAAAATAGACATTTCCTGTAGTAAGTAGGATCCCTGCTAAATTTCAAGAAATTTGGCCAAAATTAAAAAAGTTACAAATATTTTGAGATTATTACGAAATTAATTTAAAAAAACATTTTCGCACTAATGTAGTAACTTTTTTAATAATGCTCGAATTTTTTTCAAATTTGGTTGGAATAATGCTTGAAATAGTGGAATGCTATGTAGTTTAAAAAAAAACTGAATTAAAATATTTTTTCCAAATTATAACTAGGGGTACTGGAAAAAAGAGTGAAATAAAGGCAAAACGATTTCTTATTTCCCGCGGTTTCGTACACGTAAAAAAGGGTCTTTCATCGTTTCTTATTCCACAAAACAGTACTGTCAAGCACAAGATAGGTGATAAAATAAAAAATGTTAAGAACTTTTAGTGAACAAAAAATTACATTTAAAGCTCCTTGTAAATAAAAATTAAAAATAATGAGTTCTTAACAAATTTAATATTTTCTGGGAACCTAGTTACAGAGGGAAACATAACAAAGAACCAGTAGTCTAAAACAAATATAAAATACTAAATATTATTTACTGTACTCACCTCACGCGACTGAATTAGATATCTCACGATTCTTCCTTTTAAAACGGCCAAAGTTTTGCTATCAAAGTCTGGAATGCTTACACCTGCAAAACAATTCCAAGTGAGTTTCAGTTTTCAGTACCAATTGTTGGATAAAGGGGTGAGATTTTGCCTAAGCAAGATACGGTACCTCAAAAGATCAATTGACTATTCTTAAAAGAACAAAAACCGTCATTTTAAACATTTATCTTACCTGTTACACAATCAACAAGAACTTGCCATTTTGGAATTTCATTTTCTAATTGCTTGATTTCACCCAAATGTTTTCTGTTGATGCCGGCAGTTTCTAAATGATGAACAAGATAAAACAAATAAATTGTAATTTTACCAAAATGAAAGATTAGGGTCATAATGTTCTGAATTTTTTTAATTACAGAAATTGTTCTATTTTTTTTAATAAAAATTTTACAGATTTTGGTGATTTAAAAAATAATTTTAATAGGCAATAATCAAGCGACCCGGTCGGGCTCGCAACGCTAATCCAAAAAAAATAAAAAAATAACGCCAACTCGTCAAAGCAGCCAACAAGAAACGAACGCCCGACAGGACTTAAGCTTATATACTCTGCACAACTTGTAATGTTAAACCGTGTTCGTAAAACAGAGTCCGGAAGCCGAACTACATTTCGTAAAAAAATAAAACCAGTATTGGTGGAACCGTATTTGTGAAACCTTTAATTTAATTCAAGAATATTATTTTTTCATTGAAAATCAACGGAGATACGAAGTTTTTTAATTTGCGCAAAGTTAGTTGATTTGTCACTTTTTTAAATTATGAAGCCCAAATTTGTAAGTCGAACTATACACTACATTATTGAACCGATTCTTTTGATTAATAGCTTATATGATAGCTTTATGGCATCACAAGGTCCTTTTGTTACTTTTATTTTAAAATATTAATTATTTATAAGTTTAATTAGCTAAAAAAGTAATTAAATCCTAAGAGCCAAAACTCTATGCCACAAGGCGATTAATACCCAAATATGAAGTCCTTCGACTGTTCTGTCGCCAAACAAATTGTGTTTTAGAACGGCTTAATAAAAGTTAAAATTATCGGTAAGTAATACGCTCTACAAAATAAAAATTGTACCATCGGAAAGATAAAAAATCTCTTTACTCGATGCAAAAAAATCATTTCACTTGGACAATTATTAATAAAGATAGAAGCATTTCAAATAACTAACAAAATTCAAAATTTTCTCCCATTGTCATTCACTTTTCGCCGGGCCGTAAATAGCAACCGTTGCCTGCGCTCCTCAGTTTGATGAAGTGAGTGACGTCAAATCCAAGGAGCGGGAGGGAAGGGGGGGGGGGGTACTGCTTTAACTGTGAAATAAAAACTACGAGATATCTCGTAGACGAACGTGTTAATTTAATCCTAATTTTTTAATACAGCGTGTGGGATAAATTATTCCTTGAACTATCGGATTAAACTAATGACATGGAAAAACAAATAGTAATTTTTAAAAAGTTTAAATGGTGATTGGTTTGACATTCTCCGTAAGGTGGGTATGAAAAAAAGGACTGATATCCTCCAAAAAAACTTTAGAAAAGTAAAAAACGCTAAGCGCGGCTCCCCCTAAAAATATCTTCGAAACTGTGGCTAAAAAAGTTGTGATATAAAAAACAAACAAGCCAATTGCACTAGGGGGATCAACCCTGCACACCCTCTCACTAGCCTTCTCCCGGAAAACAGCTGCGCTTTCTTTTCTTAGCTTGGTTAAAATTTTATACACACATAAAATTTTAACCGAGCTAAGAAAAGAAAGCGCAGTTGTTTTCCGGGAGAAGGCTAGTGAGAGGGTGTGCAGGGTTGATCCCCCTAGTGCAATTGGCTTGTTTGTTTTTTATATCACAACTTTTTTAGCCACAGTTTCGAAGATTTTTTTAGGGGGAGGGGCGCTTAGAGTTTTTTACTTTTCTAAAGTTTTTTTGGGGGATATATATATACACACCTAAATACCACAATACCTAAATAGTTAAATTCTTGCATAACATAACATAACATACATACATACATACATATATTAAAGTAAAATATAAAATCTCATACAGCAAATATAGTTATATTAAAAATTTAAATATATATAACTACTTTAAGTAATAATATATTTGATAGTTAATTTCATGTTTTTAAAAAGAAAAGTAGCAAAGCAGTCAATTGCATAATTTTTTTTAAAGTTTTTTTTAATAAACAAATTTAGATTTTATTTTTTTAACAATGTATATATTTTATTGTAGGATACTTCTTACATGTTTATTTGTAATTAAACCAATGAATGAAATAAACACAAACCTTCATCTAATGCAGTATCTTTCGGAAATCTGAAAAAAATTGAAAATAATTATAAAAGTTATTTATGAAAAGGCATATAACAAATTTTAGATTAAAAAAAGCTTACTGTAACTCTGAATCATCTAATAATTCTTCTGTATCGGAAAAAGTGACAAGGTTTTCTGCAGGCAATGGTTGATGACCTGAAATTACATACAAAATACATATAACAGTGTTCATAATGATTTTTAGAATGTTCAATGCAAAGTTGTGTTTGCATTAAAATCAAATATTTTTAAGAAAAATAATTTAAATGACAGTCATTTAAATGACTTTTTAAGAGCCCTCTGTAACTTGAAAGCTTTTAAGGACCTTTTGAACAAAAATAAGGAGTTTTATGGACATAAAACCAAAACAAGGAGTTTCTAAGGACTTTTAAAGACTTCGTGCAGGCAGGATAGCTTTGTCTATCTTTTGTCTTGTAAATATGCAAGTATCAGTATAATAAAAAAAAATTATGAATTTAAAAAATAATAAATAATTTTTTATTTTATTTTAATTAATTATAATTTTGCAATAATGGTTTTCTTATAGATTAAAATTGTTCTCTTTTGAATAAAATTTAAACCCAGCAGTTGTTATTTTAGGTAAAATTAAAAAAAAAAAAAAAAAAAAAAAAATGTTAAAACCCACTCGGGTTTTTTTATGGGCCTTTTTTTAAAAACTTGTTAAAAACTTGTTAAAAACTGTAAATTATGACATGTTTGTTTTAATATTGACGTTCCTTAATGATAGAAAATATACTTACCACCTTGTTCTCTTAGAAGGTTGTAATGCTTCATTTGGGACCAATGTGCTTGCAACCCTTTCGCCGTTCTTGTAGATAAAAACACAGATGGATTACCATCCAGCAAGTGTTGAAAGGTTTCCAAAGAGCTATTCATCTTTAAATAAATATTCAAAGTTAGAACAATTCAAAAACAGCACTTTTTTTTATTATCAAAACTCACATTCTGTGAAGCATTCTACTCGACTTATGTAACAAAGCAAAAGACTTCCCTTTTAATTAGTGCAGTGGTTTGACTCAAAATAACCTTTTTGATATTTCTTGGCAGGTGTTTAATCTGATATAGGTAACATAATTTAATCTTTAACGCAACTTATATACAGATTTCCCTTAAACTGATTATGAGATGACCTAAAATGATGTTTATTCAAATTTTGAAAAATACCAGTAGCGCCCTTTTTGAGCAATTCTTAATCCATCAAAATAAAACAATAGCAGACACTGTGTTTAATTCTTATGCTAATCTTGTTGTGTTGCCTTCTTTATACATACATGTAAAATCAAGTTTGACATATAACATTACCAGTTCTTGCGTTCTGCAGAAAAATAAACAAAGATATTTCTTAAGAACCACTTCTTATGAGATAAGGGAGAACCCTTAGAATGTGCAGAAACCCTAAAACTCAACATTAAAATTTTAACCCAAATATAATTTGTTCATTACTCTATGTTTCATATAGGGTTCCCAGAAAGTAAAAATTATTCAAATGCATTATCTAACTTTAAGTGTAGACAGAGGTCTGCAACATTTGTTCCCTGATAGACTTACTTGTATAAATTTTCTCAATTATCACATACTATATATCCACTTTTTTTAAGAGATCAGATAGCTTTCAAACTCTTCAGGTAACCATATTAAATTTCCCGTACTTTATATTGCCATGTGCGCTTTTCCTTTTATAAATTATGTTTATTTTTTTTAATTAGATAAATTGATTCAAATATGAGAAATCGGACAATAAGAAAACCAAACATTTATCAAATAGACTACATAAAAAATTTTAAGAAAGAAAAGTTTAAATTACCGTTGATCATAAATAAAGAATTTTAAGAGCAAAAAAATAATTAGAACAAAATGAATTTTAAGAACTAAATCAGAACACTGTTTACATGGGTCTTAAGGACTTCTACTTTTTTTAATCCTAAAATGGCTTACTAACTAGTAGAAAACAATTTGTGAAAAAATAAAAGTAATCTTACTGTAACCATAGCAGAAATGATTCTTTCTTCTTCTTCACTATACAACACTTTGCTTTGAATTTGAGTGATAATTTCAGGGTTTAGTTGTTTAATAGCAAATAATGCAGGCCTGCAATAATCAATTAAATATAAATAAAATAGTAATTGGAAGATTGTATTAATATTAGTAAATAAAATTAGTGAATAATTAAATATAAATCAAAGACACAAATAATATCTTAAGAGACAGAATATGGTTTAAAAATTCAAATTGTTGGTTGAATGTAACAAAATAGAATAAAATCCCAAAAGCAAAATAGTTGTTGAAACACACACATGCACATGCACTCACTCACTCACGCCCACCCCTTTTTTTTAAAGTGCCCCTTTAAAAAAAGTAGGGATGAAACGGATATCCGGTAACTATCCGGTATCCGGCCTATCCGGCTGATTTTTAACTATCCGGTAACTATCCGATATCCGGAAGTAAAGTGCCGGATATCCGATTTACCAAGCCGGATATCCGGATGAATAAAACATCGAAGATTTTTTTTTTGTGGTGATCAATTATCTTGGTTTAAGTATTTTCCTGAAAATTCTACCAATGTAATCACAGCGTGCAGATTATCTCTTGAATTTTTCTCGAGCTATTTAGGTGGGCAAGGAGTGCGTTTCGGACTAAGACGCGGTGAGTCACACAGAATAAATAGCAAGAAAGATATGCAGCAGACATTCGAAACACGCTACTATAGTACGCCACTATAGTGGAGTATCTTCGAGTTTGAACAATTCACATAGGAGGTGGTGTGTACAGTGCATAGCTACATCTCTGTTCGTTGTATATTATAATTTGTTTTATTCTCCAGTCTAAAAGTTAGTTTCAACATTTAATTATGGCGCAATTTAGATCAGCAATTCGAAAATATTTCAAAATTACATTTTCAAACGCATTGTACAATACAGATCTGGCCGATTTACCTCGAGAGTCCTTAAAAAACCCACTTTTTTCAAATTTTTAACTTTAAAATTCTATTAATTTTTTTTTAACGAATCGTTATGGTGGAGGGTCATAACATCCCACAACTAATATAAAATTGAATTTAAAAATAAATTTCCTTAAAATTTTTAAAGCAAACTTAAGTTTTTATCTTTGGAATGAAAGGGCATATGGTAAAAATACAATTATTCAGAAATTGAGTTTAAAGTGTACAAAACATACGCCCATTGTTAGCAGCACTCTAGAATAACCCTTTGTAAAAAAAAAAAATGTTTATTCAATCTTGGTGTCATTTTAAAGGTAAGGAATTGGAGAATATTATAGAATAAAAATTATTTTGTAATTTTTGACCGATATCCGTTTTTTCTGGTGTGTATGAGTAGATAATTTCATAAAATAGAAACTGCCGGATATCCGATCGGATATCCGGCAAAATCTAGTTCGGATATCCGATATCCGGTTTGTAATGTGCGCCGGATATCCGATATCCGGTATCCGGCAAAATCACTATCCGGTTCATCCCTAAAAAAAAGAAGTGCCTTTCCATAAACGGGGTGCCCTTTTTCTGCTAACAGCGCCCTGCCCCTTTTTATTTCTAGAGTGAACACTGTAATTTTATAAGCAGGGTCCGAAATTAACGCTAGACCCCTAGACATTGCGAATGTTTTTTCTGGTAGTCCAATAAAATAGTCCAGTAAATTTTAAACTTACCAGACCTCTGGTCTTGTAAAAATAAATTCAAGTTACCACAACTCTTTTACTACAGGATAGCTAACGTATATACACCTGTATAGACTGAGAAAGTTAAGTCAACATTTTCTTTCAAAAGTAGGGGGGGGGGGGGGGGGGGGGGTCGGCTTATATACATGTGTCAGACAAAATTATAATATAATTTGAATAAAATAGGAAGAGGAGGGTAGATTGGATCACAGTTGGATTGGAGAATCTGCACCGATCACATTTCCCTCACCCGAGACACAGTGTGCGCGACATGTGCTAACTGAAAAATAGAACTACTCACATAAATAAACAATTTAGTATATATTTTGATTATAACTTAATTGGTTTGTAGAATCTGTGAAACCAGTATACTTTACTTTAATAGGATTTTGGATAGAAGACTAAGAAGTTCATATCGTGTAAAGCAAATAACATTACTTTAAAATCAATATCTTAAAAAAATGTGAACATTTATTGGGTCTATTAAAAAAATTCCCAGGTCTTTTAAATCACTGCTAGGCTGGTAGTCTAGTGTACATTTTCTTAATATCATGCCCTGATAAACAATTAATACAAAAATCTTACACAATAAAAGTAATCCATACATCAGTTGGTAGATATGAAATAGTAACCTTATATTATATCAGGTTGGAAAAAATATATATATCAGGTCCAAAAACAATACTTACTTTGAAATAGTTGCATCATACAGAAGAGAATACCATCGCTCTTGCACTTCTCTCAGCAAAAAATTTGAAGAGAATTTCACACCTCTGTGAACTATTTCCAAGTCATTTGTCTAAAATAATATTATAAGAAAAAGTTATTGAAATATGATTTTTATTTAAGTAAATGTTTGGTTATAGAACATGCTGTGGAATAAGCATTGCTGCATTATTAAACATTTCTAATTTCTTCCAATGTTTTGTGTGAGTAACAATTCTTTGCATTTTAAACTTTATTGTCACATGAATGATATCATTTAATATAATCAAAATTAAAATTTACAATGCAAGAATGACATATTTTGGCCAACAAGAATTTATATTTTTTGAAATTTTAAAGATCTATCTGTTACTAATTTAATTTGCAAATAAATCGAATATATTTTCTTTAAAATGACACTATACAATTTTGAAACAAAAGTTTTTTTTTTTTAAATGATTCCCGTAAGAGTTTTATTACAAATAGTGATGTTGTAATCATCTGTATAAAGTGTAAATTTTATACTAAATAAAATATTCAAGATGTTCAAGTGCCTCATATTGATTGTTTATATATATCAACATATAACAGAAGAAGGAATTAACTTTTCTTATAAGACAATGTTTAACATAAAAAATACTCCACATGATTTAATTTTTAGATATGAAAGATAACTATTTACTTATCATGTGCATTTGGGTTGCTTGCTACAACAAACAAAGAAACATATTATAAGTAATACATTGTTTATCAATCACTAAAAAAAATTCGGCTTCAGCAATTGTACTTGAATGCGATACTAAACTTGCCTTTCAGCTATCAAATTTACAAAAAGTTTATTATATAAGCAATTTAACTTAAGCGAACTAAAAGTTATTCTGTTTAAAAACTAAATATGCTATGCTTAAAGCTATTGTAACTAAACAACCTATATAAAAACTCGTGATATGTCCCCAACTTATTCTCATGGAAAATTACAGTGAATTTCCATACAAAATACATTATAAATAATCTCCGATTAACAAAATAAATTATACAAGATATAAATGGATTGTTGTCAGATGAGTTTAGTGATGCCCAGAATCGAACCCAGGCCATTGTAATAATACATCAATACTTTAGTATCAATATAAACAATAGCTCAAGCCTGTGAGTAGGTTTTATTTACATGCATTAAGAGAATTTCAGATGCTAAAAAAAATGCATCTGTTCACCAAGTAATTTTCTACTTTGACACCTATACTAATGTTTTATAATTTATTGATAAGAGGCCAATTTTTATTAAAAAATTATATTTTGTAATCTAGAAATAATTAAATTAATTTTGTAACAAAACAAGAATTTTAGAGAAACTGGGTTACTAAATCTGTAGATTAAAACAATAATAAGTAAAATTATGAATATAGTCTACAATAATAAAACAGTGTTTGTCTGCAGACAGAAAATCCCCAACATCTATTTGTGTATACTATTTTGCACTAGAAACATTAAACTTTAGCTTGAAATCATGCTTTTAAATGTTTAGGTTTTATTTTTTAATAAATTTTTAAACCGCCAAAGGAAATTATCTTTTGTTTTTATTGGCAGAACTGTAAATTGCCAGAAAGTTTAAAAGATTGATAATATTGAAAATTTAAAAAAATTTCAATATTATCAATCATTTATATCTACTCAGCAAAATGTTTATAGGTTTCAAAAATTACATATTGCTCGTTAATATTGAATAGTTAATTGAAGACGCCCTTAGTTAATGATGTGCCCTTTGACACTAGTATAGTGAAAATTTTCATACATTGTTTGCATTAGTTAAAATAATACCATAAGATGGTAAAAGTGTAACAATTTAATTATAATTGGTATATAGTAGTTTTTAATTCTTTACAAGCAATATTGTTAATATTTCTCAGAATTTAAAAATAAAAGCTCTTTTATGTATAGTAATAAAATAATCACAGTAGTTTTTTTTTTTTTTTGTACCCTCACTATTCAGACTAAAAGATTTGCCATTTACATTATTTTTAAATCCTATTCAACCCAATGTGTTATTGTCATTAATTTGTTTAATCTGTGCTTCCAATATATGTACTTATTTGTACTTATAGTTATTTTTGGTACCCTCTGTGGATAAACCTATTGGTAAATTGTCAGTGCTTCAGCAACCAAATAACAAAATAATATTTATAAAATTATTTTTTAAGTAATAATGATTATTTTTTAGTTTTAAAACACTTAGTGATAAATTAAAGGTTCAAATCTGAACTGATATGCGATACTAAATCTTTGTCAATAGAAAATGTATTCTAGTATAGGTTTATGGTTTGTCATTTAAATTAATTCCATGAAAGGAATGGGTAGATTTACTAATAGTGGATAAATGATTTTAAAAATGAATTTGACTATTAGGCAAGGTCATTTTGGGACACAACACAATGTCTGATGCATAAAATGATTCATTTTTATTTAAGTGAAAAAGTTGTGTAATCATTTGTGGATATTATTAATTTAACTTATGATCAAATATTTTCATAGTTGGCGAGTGAAAATAAGCAAATAATTTATGAATTAAGCAGAAAAATAGAAGAGTGAAACATGGAAGGGTTTTCTGCCACAATTACGTTAAAACGAAAATGGGTATAATTTTTTTACAAAGCTGCAGAATTTAAATAAGTTATTTAAATTATAATAAATACTAACTACTTGTAATCCCAAATATAAACACAAATAATCTACAAAATTTCTACAAAAATCTGTATGGGATACAGTTATCATGTCTACTTTTTCCTAGGAGTTTTCAACCTATTTTTACAAGACCACTGTAAACAAAATTCATGAAATGCAAATTACAAATTATTCTAAATATATTACCTGCTGCACTGACAAAATTAAGGATAAGTCATCAGCAGGTTTCCATCGGCTGACATCTTTATCTGAATGGGCTTGGTTGCTCTAGAAAACAAAAGATAATTAAGCCATTTTATTTAACAAATTGAGAAAAAATTAATTGTAATAAATCCCAATTTTAAATGTTTAAAACGATAAGTTTGAATAATTATATGAATAGAAAAATAAAATTAGATTGCATAAAACAGAATGAACATTTTCATTTATTAAACTTTTACCACCGGAATTCCAATCGAAAAAAAAAAAAAAATTTGGTTTTAAGTCACTAATACACCCTTATCATAACTAAAATATAGTTTTTTCTTTTCTTTTAGTGTTTGAAAAACACATCAGATTTTTATTGGCAGCACAATGTTCATCTGTTTCCTGCTACTTCAATTGAGTTTGAGTAGAATCTTGTTAAATGTTGCAATATTTCAATCAGAAAAGAATTATCACAATCATACTTTTAATTTACAATGCTGTCTGTAACATTGTTTCTCCCATCACACACATGGTCAGAACATTGAGCTAAAAACGCAGATTTCAAACCGGTTGTTGTCTAATATCAAATCATCTGGAGTATGCCAAGTTTCAAGTTGATGTATTTGAAAGGGAATTACAAATTACAAGATGTAATGGTATGACAACAGTTACATAAAGGAGTGTAAACAAAAAAAACATTAGACTTTGAATTAAAAAACTTCTATAGATTAATTCCCAAGAAACATTTGTTTATTTGCTGTTATCAGTTTATTTTCAAAACTTTTCCTAGGAGAAATGTCTTTGAAATCCAGAGGTAAATGGTTTTGAAAATATGGACTTCATTAGTTTACAATTCATAATGTGTATAGCAAATGCTAGAAATATACATTTTATGAGCTAATTATTACCCATGTTACAGCATGCATAGAATAAGGATTACTTTTAACAAAATATTTGTTTGATGTCGAAGGGTTACTTAACCCATTTGCAATGGGTAAGCTTTTGCAAGTTTAATTAATTTTTTAAGATTAAGTGCTGTTCATTTTTAGTGTGTGATACTATAAATACAACTAAAAGTCAGTAATTTCATTCATTGATTCAAATAATTGAAATTCTAAAAAAATTCAATCAATAAAGCAGAAAGTTGAATATTTTTACTTACCTTAGGTTTCTTACTTCGTTTTTGAGATGGCCTTGACTAAAAATAATGAAAGGTTACATTAATATAAAAAGAAAATAACAAGAATTTTCACACATTTTTTATAAATAAAAGTAAATTTTTCGGTAAAAACTCAAGAGATAAATCATAAGTAAAAAAAAGACCCCTCCCCATACAAAAAAACCCTTGTTGGTATTTGTAAAATGCATATTTAAATTGTGTATATATGTAAATAAAGATCAAGATGAATTTATCTCAATTTTGCATGTACAAGATATGAAAATGATACTTTATAAATTTATCAACTTAATAAAATAATCTTTCTAAAAAAAGGAAAATTGACTTTAAGAAAAATGCACTAAACAGTAAAAAGTAATTTTTAATTTTACGAACGTATTGAAAAAATTGAATTATTTAATGTCAATTGTATACTTATTAAAACTTTTTGAAATTGGCACCAAAATTTAGGTGTGATTTTTGTAAATTGGCACCAACTTCAAAAAGTTGTAATAAGTATAAAATTGACATTAAATAAATTTTTTCAATGCGTTCGATAAATTAAAAATAATTTTTTACTTTTTAGAACATTTTTCTTAAAGTTACCGTATATACTCGCGTATAAGCCGAGAAATTTAAGTTAAAATTTTCATCAAAAAGTAGGGGGGTCGGCTTATACGCGGGTTATTAAAATTTCTTATATAATTTGCCCAAAATGGAAAAAAGGGGAGAAGTTGAAATTAGCGGATTCTTCTGAAATCACCCCGACACATTTCCGAGATCGAGAATGTGCGTCACGTGCTGACTGAAGACCGTTCTGCGCATCGCGGCTTAATCGTAACGGAAAATTTAACTACTCACATAAATAATCAGTTTAACTTAATAAGAAGTATTTATTTTGATAAATATTTAATTGGTTTGTAGAATTTATGAAGCTAGTAAACGCTACTTTAATAGAATTTTGGATGGAAGACTAAGAAGTTGACATCGTGCGTAGCGAATGACAGCACTTTAAAGTCAATGTCTTTCTTGCTCGATTTTAATATATAAACAAAATTTATTTCCTCAATGCAGATTTTATTCCTTGATAATATTATGTACAGATATTAATAGTTGTTTCATTAGTATTTTGGATGGAATTGGCTTTAAAACGGTAAAATCGGGATTGCTAATCGGCGAATTCAAGTTCTACTTTCAAGTCATTTATCTCGTAATTAAAAACTAAATATTTTAATAAGAAGTATATATTCATCCATAAAGTAGTTGTATTTCCTTCCGAGATGGATAAAAAAAATGCTCATCCGTATTTAATAGCGACAGTAGTCAGCGATGTTGACAGAAAATAGTTGATGTTTTCCAAGTTTTTAAATCTTTACAAAACGATGTTAAGGATTAGAAATTGCACATTTTGGTATTTAAGTTTGTGGTTTAAAATATTTTATTTGATAATAAGGGAGATTTAATTTAAGAAGTCCGATGGAGGTTTGAAAGACACCGGAATATCGCGAGTGGTACATAGTTTTAAGCCCGATGAATCGTCACGAACTTCGAGGAAAACCGTTTCTCCAGCCACTTTCTTTAAACTTTTAATTTCTAGGCTTAAATATTTATTTTTCTCATTAAAATTTCAATCTTTTGTCGAGAATTTTTTCGATTTTAATCGGAATTTTTCATGTACGAAAATACAACTCGGCTTATACGCGAGTCTCCGATTTTGGACAAAAAATCGGTCTAAAATTAGGGGGTCGGCTTATACGCGGATCGGCTTATATGCGAGTATATACGGTAGTTTCTTTTTTTTAGAAAGATTATTTTATTTTCCCTTTTTAGTTTTTAATTTAACAGGGGGCTTTGCCCCCCATTATTATTCACCAAGTAATTCAAGTAGCAACTTGTTCTCAACAATGTATATTGTAAAACAGTCCCTATCAATGCCAATAAATGCTGGTTAAACAAAATGTAATTGTTGTACTTCTGTTAAACAATGAAAATATCTTTTAATCAGGTAAATTGTTTATTGTTTAAAAAAATTCCGGTAAATCGACACTTCTGGATATGCAACAGCCCGATAACCGATTAATTTTTTGCAGATTTTGCTGAAGTGGATTTTTCCTTATCAAACAGAAAAAGAATTTTCAAAATCGAACAATATTTTTTTTCAAATGGTCCGGTTAATTGAGAATTCTGGATAGCTAAATACCGGATAACCGGATTTGTTTTTCCAAATTGCTCCCGAGTGAAACATCTATTCAACAAAAAAAAATTGTGCAATATCTGAATTAGAACCCAAGTCCTAAGCGAACATACATAAAAAAAGATACATAAAAATCGAATCTATAACCTCTTGACTTGGCGGTTTTGATTTAAACTTTCTGGCGGTTATACTTTGGAGTTTTGTTTGGTGCACTTTTCAGTCGGTTAAAAAAAGAGATTCATTCAAAACATAAAAGCAAAAAGTAACCAAACATCAGTTTATGAAAGTATAAAACTTTATGAAAAGAATTTCAAATTTCTCTCTCTTAAAATAAAATAAGGCCAATAAAGCAAATCACTAAACCCACTTTTGAACAAGCATTAGCAAACAAGGTTTACATCCTTTCTGACATGGGAAGAGAGGAAACAACACTTAATTATATATTTTAAATTCGAGAGACTGACCCCAAAATCTCAGCGAATTTAGGAAATATAATTATAAATCATTAACTTTTTTGAGGTCCTATATAAAAATATATATAATAAAAACACATTTTTTTTTGTATAAAACCAGAAAATAATCTCACAATTTTCCTCTTTCTCAGAGAGTTAAGAAGATTTTTTACAAAAAATCATAACTTTGTATTTTAAACCATAAACATTAAGTTGCATTCGCAATCAAATATTTGGTATCAGTCACATATCCGCATGTAAATTTACCTTTCTTTTTTCTAATGATAAAACGGGAGTCAATTCACTCGAGGCTTGACTAGAAGTAACTGGTGCAAAGCTCGGGGTTGCCGATACGCTCGGAGACGATAAGCCAACTGTCGAGGGCAGAACAGGAAAGGTGGAGCTCTGAGGGCGAGGTCGGCTAGTCTTTATCAAGCTGCTCTCGACCAGTTCATCGTCAAACTTCTTCCGTTTTATAGATCGGGAGCTGCTCCTGCGCTTTTGTGATTGGTCAATAGACAGAGGGCTTGGCTTTAGCGCATCTGGTGTTTGAAAAGGGTTTGAGCGATGGATTTCAGGATTTTCGCTCTTCAGGAAGATATTGGGTGATGGAACTAGGGAAAAATACATTATTTTTCATATATTATATGTTACAATTATAAACCAATTTCAAAAGTTTACTTGCAAATTTTGATCTTTTACAAAATAACTTGAAATAAAACAAAAATTCTTACCAGGGGTTTGTGAAGTGTTAAGGGCAGCATTGGATGCTTCTTGTGAGCTGTCACTTATTGTAGACATTTGTTATGGTGGTAACCTAATGGGAAAAATTGTAAAATGTTTTGAATATTCCTAATATAAATAGTACGTAATTCTTAACACTACAGAAATAACTGTTTGTCATAAGCACTTGCCGATTTTTCAAAAAGTTTTTTTATGGACCCCTGGACATCCAATGCTGAATTACGGAAGTTCAAATTAAATCTTTCAGAACATTAATAAATTAAATCCACACCAAGAGAAATGAATTATAGTTATTACAACGAGCAAATCGTCAAACTTACAGAAAAATCAACAGGTACTCAGAGTGTAGTTCGATCACAGAAAAAAGTAGATACCTTATTTTAAAAACAATATGTTCTTTTTTAAGTGAACATGACTTTAACGACGTTATAGAAGAAAATTTAATATGAAGTGAAAAATTTCTTTGTTCGTTGTTATTGTTTTTGTTTTAACTTAAAAGTTTTAGCGCAGTTCACTTCAGATGTTTTGACAGATTACAAAATATTTATTTTATACGTTATTGTTCACGTTTTAATTACAGTGATAAAATCAGTGATATTTTAGATTTTAAGTAGCATAAATAGATTTCATATTATTCACTAATTGATTTGTAATATACCCGGATATATATAGTATTATAAAAATTTAGGGTTAGACAAGCCTCACGTTTGAGAAATTAAAGCATGACGTGTGTTTATGGTTGTCAATTTAACTGTGACTTGTGACACCGGAACTTGTATTCATCAAAAAGTAAATTTTGTAAACTAAAAATCCTCCTCTTACGTCAAACTCTTGCAGATTAAGTCAAGTCAAAATTGCCTTTTGAAAAGCATGCAAAAAATAATTTGAAAATGTCAGTTAAAATAAACCAATTATTTAACACTTTTGCATTACTTAATTTATTATTATTTGTTACAAATGTATTATGTGGGTAAGTGTTTAAAATTTGTATTCTGTTTGTATACCACGAAATTGTTCTCAGTCGTGTTACTTTTTGGTAAATCAACAAAGATTAATCAATTTATTCACTAAATATAAATAGAAACAAATAAACTTGTGAATGTACTGTAATGTTTGTAACTCGAATATAAATTGCCTAATCATTACATTTAGTTTCAATACTTTTACGGTAATAACTAAAGATCTGAACTGTCAAAGAAGACTGTTCATTTAGTAATGGATAGTTAAAAAAACAAGTTAGAAAATATTTGTTATTCACTGTTGTACCACAAACAGTACGTACCCGAAATAAACATCAAGTTAAGTCGGATTAATCTGTCTTATTGGGCGCCACTTGGCGACTTTTCTGAAAATTTTATATTCTCAACCGTTGCTTGGCGACAAAAATCCGGGTTTTTTTGCCAATAAAAGAACTCTGTTTTCCACTTGCAGTTTCTTCCTAGCTGGTAGATATGCCAAAATCAGCATTTGGTAATGGGATGTCAGATTTGGCAAAAAATTAGGGTGTCCCAATAAGACAGAATTAACCTTTAGCTGTTCTGTCAAAGCGTATTCTGATCAAGGTTTACAATATCGAAATCGTGTGATAAAAAGAATATTTAACACTTTTTTATTGACCTCAATAACCTGGTAAGAAAAGTGCTCAACTCGTAATATAATTAAATTGTTGCAAGATTGATCCTTTTCTGGGGCCAGCAGTGAAGTATTCCCTTCATAATTGCCCAATTCAAATATAATTTTGGACAGTCTAGCATGCTCATGTTCTGATGGTTGGTATTTTCATTCCTTTTCTCAAAAACATCCGTCAATTATAGGGTATCCATTAAATCTATCCTGGTGCAATAACCTCACTCCTATGTCGGGTTGCGTGTGGAGTGCCAGTTCAGTTGTTGCCATTGTCACATGAACATGCTTTTAAATTATAAGTTAATGTTCTTGGGTCTTCCCTTTGAGACACTCCAAACCATCTTCGATTGCCCAATGTGTAGCTCTGTGGGACTCTAATTCAACCAACTAACCAATCTTCCTCTTGGGAAGAGCAACAAGCTCAAAACTCATAGTTATTCAAAATTAAAAACATCCGTAAATTGATTTTTTTTATATGGTTGTTTACTCTTTCAAAATGAATTTACTTTTCGAAATGAGACAAAGTAATCCATCTAAAATGATAGGCATGCCCTGTCAGATATGCAATCAAAAATTCAGGGTTCACAGTCGCCCTTATGTTGTTAGTTTCGTTTAAAAGTTCTTGGAAAAATTCAAACTAGTATTATAATATGTGTTTTGACATTTTAGCCGTGATTTCTACTCCATATTGGGTGTCCCACGTACCGCTACTCTGAATCAAATAAAGAAAGCATATAGAAAATTAGCAAAGGAATGGCACCCTGATAAGAATCTAGACAATCCCCTTGCACAAGAGAAATTTCATGATTTGGGAGCAGCATACGAGGTAAATATAGTTTTTTAATTAACTTTATGGTTGCCATGTTTCTAGAATTGTCAGTAAAAATGACCTATAAAGTTAGAGAATTAGCATGAATGATGACAGTTGTATTTCTTATATCAACAGCAACATTTTCTATTCTTTATGAAAATTTAAGTTTGTAAAAGTCCTAATGTCACACTTTTTTTAATTCTTTGCTGGTTTATTTAGGTCTTTCAGGTCATTAACTCTTTCATTTTTATAGGCTTCAATATTATTAAGTGTGAAAATCAATTATTTTTGGATTTATTTTTCAGTCTGGAATTTTCTGGAAGAACTAGATAGGTTAGAATTTTTATTTCAATATTAAATGACAACTGTTAATTTAGTTCTTGAATGTATTATGAATGCATTTAATTTTTTACTACAAATTTAACAGTGTTCACTCTAAAAATGACAAGATGCAGGCCATAATTTTGAGGAAAGGCACACTTTTTTTCTAATTGCATTTTAATGAGGACCTGAAATCGATTTTTGTTATTTATATGTGCAGAATATCTTGAATTTTCCACCTATAAAATTAGAAAAAACGTCAAACTGCATTGTCGAATTTGACTGAAACCAGCCATTCTGGTAAGCTGAAGGTAACTAAACATCTAATAAAAGTTATTTTCTTTTAAACAGCCCCAAATGCCAATGAGCGAAAATCTGCCAAGGTTGTTTACTCTGGATTATGCTTAATCTTCGAGCATGGATCCTTTTAAAGTAGAGGAATTATAACATCACTCTCGTTAACATCAAAGTAAAGCCAACATGTATGGCTCCAAACACGAGGTTAACTACGTCATCCATCCATGAATTTTTTCTAGTTCATTCTTAAAAATATCATGTACTTAACGAATGAATATTTTATGATGCAACTGTTTTTTGCAACAATTTTCAAAAGGATATTTTTTGTATAAAAGTTGTATTGCTTAGGATGAAGTGGATTTTCGAGATGGTAAAATTATTTTCAAAATCCATATGATTTTCCATTTCATGCCTCCATATAGAGGTGTTTTTTAACACCTCTATATGAAGGTGTTAAAAAATCTACGGTATTTTTATGGACGGGGAATGAGAGAATTGGTGATAAAGTACATATCGTCGCCTTAGAGCAACAGTAGCATATGAGCAAAAACAGAGTTGCCTATAAAATTGATTTTAAAATTTGCTGTTTTTAAATGCTGAATATCTAGGCTGTAGTTCATGAATTTCAAAGAAATCATAAAAATGTCCAAGTGTTTAACTAAATAAAGACACATTTGGTAATATTAGCAAGACCGAAAACTCATATTCGTTTTTTTAAAATTTCTTACTGTTGCTCTGAGGCGACAATATTGAGAATTGGTGATAAAGTATATAAAGAAAATAAATGTGTACAAGAAGAGGTGGGTATATAGAGTTGGTTAGAAGTCTACAATCGCTTGATTTGATAGATTCCTTTTATTTGTAAGATTCGTTCAAATTGATGGATTCACTCAATTTGATCCATTCGTTCAATTTTATTGATTTGATCCATTCGTTCAATTTTATTGATTTGATCCATTCGTTCGATTTTATTGATTTGATCTATTCGTTCGATTTTATTGATTTGATCCATTAGTGCGATTTAATTGATTTATCAAATATTTCGATTTGTACGATTTCATCGATTCTTCCATTTTCATCAATTCCATCAATATGTTAGATTCGTCCGGTTTCATCTATTTTTTTATATGTTCAATTTCATCAATTTTTTTTTATTTTCATCAATTATTTGATTTGTTCAATTCGAAAATTGCCATAGAAATTCCGGTTTTTAATTAACACAGATTCAGCAGGATGGATATTTTCCGTAAATGGTTAGGCAAATTGTGGGATTTTGAGAAGGACAACGATAAAAAAATATTCTAAAGTGAACATTGTTTATTAATATAAACTAATGGAGAATTCCATCTTTTAATTATTATATTTGAATCAAACAGAAAAGGAATCGTACTGCAAAAAATCAGACTTTTTGAAGTGTTCAACTTATCAGATGCTCAATTAAGATAACACAACCATTGCAACAATTAAATACTGTTCTATCCCAACAACAGTTTGTATTTTTAAATATTTTTATTATCTTCTTAATATATTTATTCAAATATATTTATTCAAATATATTTATATATTTGTTTGAAGATTTCATGGGTATTGTTGTAGTTAAATTTCTGTGATTTGTAGGTTCTCTCGGATGAGGATAAAAGGAAAACTTATGATCAATATGGTGAAGAAGGTTTGAAAAATGACGCATTTGGAGGAGGTAGTGATCCATTCGCTAGGTATGTTATCAGTTCAAATTGATGCACAATATTTCTTTTTTTAAATATACAATGAGCCATTGTAAATTAATAACAATTTGCTGATATTAGAAAAGAACTTATGCCAATCAATAGTATTACGTATATTTTTGTTTATGGTGTTATATATTTACTGACTCCATGGCTCAGTATAGTTGGAGCCCTTGTATAATTTAGCAATAATTAAAAAAATTAGTGATCATGACACAAAATTGTCTTTTTTTAAAAATCACAATATAGCACATTTTAGGAATTTAACCATATATCACGGTTTAGTTTTATAGCAGATCTCAATAACATTCAGCAACCCTTTGTTTGTTTTCGATATCCCTTTCTTTTAACTCTAATACAATTTCATATGTTGGCTCTTGATTGAAAGTCCGTAAAATCGAGCAAAAAAATATAATTCAAAGTTTTAATGTTTGTGCTGGATCACGAACAATGTCATCAAAACACATTTCTATAAATCAATAATTGAGGGAGTTATAGAAGCTTAGTCAGTAGATGTGTTAAGGGGAAGTTCTAGTCCAGGTTGCCGAAAATCGCCCGTAATGTTATCTCTATGGGACACTATATGCCTTCTACTGACTTTAATTTTTATGTAATTAACTCGCGGTTTCTTGCATATTGAAGTCCAAGAGGTTCTCTAAATCGTTATTATCATAATTTTTTCTGTAGTTCATTATTTATTTGTTTAAATTAAAGAAAGATAGTGCTGCAATTTAAACTAATTTTAAAAATGTCTAAAATATTATATTAAAAAAAAAAAACAATAAACCCATTTTGAAAACATTTTTTTATAAATTGCTGCAAAATCCATCTTAAAAAGTTAATTTGGACTCAAGTTAGGAGCAATTTAATTGTAAGATGTCGAGAAAGTTTTTTGAAGTATTTAACCATTGTACGGTGGCGTCCTCCTCCATATAGGGATTTACTTGAGGGAAGAATTAGTCTCCCAGACCCCCCTGCGTTCCAGGTGATAGGTCGCGCAATAAATTTTACGAAAGAGGAGGGGGACACGAAAGGGGAGGGGCAGAGGGGGTGACAGCAGTGTTTCTTTTTTATTCTCTCTCTCTCTCTTTTTTGTATTGCCCCTCTGTGCCACTGCTCTGTGCCTTGTCCCTGATTTCAATCCCAACCTGTGGTCTATGAACTCATTCGTGGTTAACGAGAGATCTAAAGTGGGCAGTGCAGCTATTATCTTATTATCAATACGTTTTTTTCTGAGATTTTTTTAAAGGTATTTTTTAATGTTTATTCGTTTTAAACAAAAAAAAAATTATAATTGACATTTATGCGTTTAAACAAAACACAATTATATGCATTAGAAACCCATTTTTAAATTTTCATAACGTTGCGCATTTGATTGAAAACGTACTTTTAAATCGACTTAGTTAGGCTGCTGCTAATGCATTTCTATGGGTTTCCGGATTTCCAACTTTTAAATGGAAATGTGTATTTGGATATATGAATTTATTATTTTTTATTGTTGCTAAAACAGATAGAGGTAATCTTTTTTTCATAAAATTTAATGCATTTATCTCATTTTTTATATTTTTTCAAATGTTTGATTTTGCACACATGCACACTCCACATATCGTATCGTATTAATGAATATATACATATTAATGAATACATGAATTACATTTAGCAGCAAAATAATATTTGAAGTGAAATTTATTTAGTACTTGTAAAGATGACGGTTTGCGCTTTATAGAACTACCCACCCTATCAGTGTCGCCATTCGGGGGTGCGATGCGTGTCACCGCACAGTCCCGCGATCATTAGTGAACGATGCGTAAAATGAGAATGCAACAGATAAAATTAGTGTATTATGCTTTTTTCCTTTTGACTTTAAAATCAGCTAAATGGGATATTAGGATAGAAGAACTTTGTTATGCTTTTAGGGTGACCATACCGACACTAACGATATGAAAAATAGCAAGACTGACACCAATTTTCTCTTGTTTGATAGGAAATTATCCCTATTTTTAATTTTCAATGAAAAGAATAAAACATTGCAAATTTTTTACTTAACGAACTATTCAAATAAAATGTAGTATTTGTAACTGTGTATTTGAAAAAAAAAATTGACACAATGATATGCATTGGAACCCCAATTATCAACTTTCAAAATGATGCTTTTATTAATACAGGAAGTATTCGGCAATAAAGAATTTGCATTTTAGTTAAAACGTATTTTTATAGCAACTTAGTCTGCTGATATAACTTACCGTATTAATATTTAATACATGAATTACATTTAGTGCCAAAACCAACTCTATTAAAATCATATAAATGTTTTACACTGTGGAGTAGACAATGTATTTTTTTTAAAGAATTGAAATATTATATTGCCAATGACTTCTTGAAAAGCGACTATCCAGGTAGTTTTGTGTTTTAAATGAGATTCATACTTCAACTTCTCATAAGCCATTATTATTTTTTTTTGTTTATAATCGCAAAGTAATTTAGTATGAGCATTCATTATAAATTAGCATTAATTTTTACACCTACAAACCCATCATTATTCTTAGCGACTTTTTATTTTTCTCAACGGCGATTGTTGAGAACAGACAGAGCAAGTGGACAGGGAGGAAGGATATTCCTCAGAGCCCAAGGGTTGGTATATAACCCCCAACATCCCCACTTGCAAAAGGGCCCCCCCCCTCCCATTTAGGGCTGAAACCTGCATATGGCCGTGTTGCTGGGAGGGGGGCAACTCAGTCAAAATGCAAGAGGGGAAGGAACAGAAGCGGTTTATTGACAGACCGCCAGCTTCGCTTTTTCCACTTTCTCTCCTTTGCACAGCGACCTTGAAGTGTCCGTTGTAAGAAACTATAGTCATGGTGTTCCAATTCCATCATAGAGGCATCGGCATAAGTTGCGTGTGAGCAGATAGCGTAGCCAGTATTTAATTTAAAGAGGATCCTATCCAAGCAAGTCAAAGAAAGAATATACTTTAATTACTTATCTAAGTGATAATTAATCAAAATTATCATTAATTAGTTAATTAGCTGCGATACTTTAATTGTTTACATACGAATGTTACCTTAAATTTGTATAAATGATTTGGTCTTGTAGAAAGAATGTACGAGAATATAAAAAAGGTTTAATAATAATTAAAAAAAAACCTCTCAAGGTTGTAGTATTGCATAAGTTATTTATGTGTATTTCTGATTTATATATAATTATAGAAGGTAGCGAGTGTAAAAGAATATGACGATGAGATTTTGGTATAAAGCAATTCGTAAAAAAACACAAAATGAAAATTATTATATTTTGTTTAAAATGTAATGAAATAACAATGTGAGGAAAATTCTGATGCTTTTGTATCTCCAATATAAATTTCAAAGTGTGCCCAACCCCATCGACCTTTCTCCAGGCTACGCCACTGACTGAGAAATACTAAATGAAACCTTTATAATTTTGAATTTCATAAATAAAAATTTTATAAATACTGATTTCTTAAATTGTTTCATTTTATGATGTTTGCATTCTTCTCAGAGAGAGGCTACAAAAAATTAATATGGTAAAAATCTGCAGAACGTATTCACGATAGTAAACTCTACTTTACCTTGTTCTTCATGCCACATGAGTGAAAAAAACAATTTAACAAATAAAAAATTCTACCCAATAATACTAAAACACATTTACGTTTAATTTAAAATAAAACACCCCAAATCCGGGACCGTTGATTTATTACGTCCCGCACCCTTAGGGGAAAAGTGGTTATCATGCTTGGCTGTGGCGTAACAAGGAACTCAGTGGTTGCATGACTTAGCAAAACTATGTAGAAAAAATGCTGATATTTACTTTTAAAACATTGATATTAATCCTTTTTAATAATTAATTTCAAAGTTTGTTTGGTAAAATAAAGAGTGAAATGCAGTGGCGGCTCGCCCACTACAGCAAGTACAGCCGGGCTGCACCTAATTTTATTATATTTTAAAACTAAAATTATATATTTTACTAATTTTCTTAAATGAAGATTAGAATTGGAAGTGGAGATTAAATTTCAACTCTAAGTAAAAAAAAATCTGCGATAAATAGCAAGCGTGTTTCCGTAATGCACAAATTCAGGAGAAGAAAAAACAAAAACTCCATTCAATCAAAATTGCAGCTAAAAAGCGAAGTTCGAAATCGGCTGCATCGTTGCCATGGCAACCTTACGTAGTATGACTTCCCCAGCACGCTAAAATGGAGGATGTGACGACACAAACGTAGCGCAAAAGGATTTTTTCAAATTAGCTGTACTAGGGATTTCAAATAAATGATTGGTTCATTGCTGAATCGACGAGGCGGGGTGGAGGAAAACAATAATTTCAGAATTATTAACCTCCACGAGGCGGGTGGAGGTTAATAACGGAAAACGGTAAAGAATCTCTCCAAACGGAAACAGTTTTCGATAAGTTTGCACGTGTGTTGTTGTTTCTTTACTTAAATTAATATTAAAATTGACCGATTCGCAAGTTTGATAGGAGTATTGATTTTATTTTCAAAAAATAAGTAAGTGTTTTCTATTATTTTTACATGTTATCTTTCATAAAAGTTGAAAGGAAACTTTGGTTTGAGTAATAAATTTTAAAGAATGTCCGTTCGTGTATGGTTGTGAAAAAGGCGAGGGGGGGGGGGGGGGGGGAGAGAGAGCTTAGGTTTATGCGTAGGTTACATGAAATATATGAGTAACTTTAATAAAGTTTGGTAGAAATAAAAAAGTGTCTGAACGTTTGATTAAAAAAATAAATTACTGCAAAACAATGCAAAAAAATAGTCAAAACTTTTGTAAATGCCATTTAATACTAGTTTTTTTTTATTCAACTACTTATCTTAGATTTTTATTTTAGATGTGCATGCTTCGATGAAAACGGCAAAGCTTCCCATACTTTTCTTTTTAATAATACTATTATAAATCTCAAATAACTCTGATTCACACAGGCACGTACAGAGACTGATTTACGGGAGGGCATTCGGGGCACTTGCCCAGGGCCCCCATTTTAAAGGGGCCTCCAAAAATGATTTAATGCTAAATATATGTGAAAAAGTTAAAAATAAATTTACTAACAAATTTTTTAAAAATCAATTACATTTATTTTCATAATTTTTTTTTTTAAAAATCAATCATTAATTGTTTTGCTAAACTTATATTATTTTACCCAATTAAATCAATTTCACTTTTCAGCATGTTCATGATGTATGTCCCGTTTTGCATCGCGTTTTTCAAAGATATGCGCTTTGGGTCACTAGTAAAATTAAATTAATGACAAAGATCCAAGACCATAAACAAGCTGTGTTTACTAATCGCACGTAGATTTGTCGTTTACGGATACTTTTTTCCTATACCAAATTTCCTAATATTGTAATCATTAGGGATTTGCTAGCTATAAAATGGGTAGAACATACTAATCTGACTCAACTAAAAAAAGCTCAAAAGGAAGAAAGAACAGAACTAGAAACATATGAAAAAACTCTGTTGCAGTATTGATCATTAACGTTAATTCAAATTCTCAAAAGAAGAAAATTAGAGCTGACTGATTACGTCATTTTGTATTGTGTGCTTGTGCATAAATTTAGCAGTTTTATTTTGAATTACGTCGAGGGGCCCCCTAATGTTCTTTTGCCCTGGGCCCCTAAGCTTGCAAGTCGGTCCCTGGGCACGTAGGTATAAATTTTTCATAGGGGTGGTTCAGTGACTGATTAACTTATCCCCCCCCCCCTCCCCCCCCCCCCAAAAAAAAAAACTACCCCCCTCATTTTTTAACTTATTAATTTTTATTCAAGTAAACGTAAATATGTTAGAATATAAGTATTGAAACAACAACAGTTATAATTTATTTTTCATAAAATTGTTACCAATATCAGTCATGAACTCTTTTTAAAAATTAGTAAATATCGCCACTAATTACAAAATAAATTTAGAGAACAAATACAAACTCTAAGATTCCTTGTTTAAAATAATATATAGATCCCGTCTGACGACCTTTTCCTTTGTCGCCGAAATTCAAATGCTAGATAATGCAACACGATGACGTCATGTTAGACTTAGTTTGGGATAAAATGACTACTAAACAAGTTTTTGAAGCCTTTTGAAAACTAGGTAAGACCCCCGGGAAATAACAGGTTTTCCGTCATGCAACTCAACAAGGAGTACTATACTAGAAATTGAAATGTTTCTATTTTTTTAAAGTATTTTTATGATTTTTACAGTAATTTGATTTTTTGAATTTTTTTCTTGACTTTCAATGGCAGGGATTTGAACCCCTTGAACCACCCTCTTACCTACGTGTATGGATTCACAATAAACTTCTATTTCCCCACCAGAATAATTTATTTGTCTTAATCTTGAAAAAGAATTATTTAATATTTTCAAAAAATGTGGGCTTTAAGGGAAGTGAAGTTTGAAAGAGAAGTTCCATTCATGTAATTTTAACTCGTGGTCGCACCACATTCCATGCAAGTGGAAAGGGTAATTTCCTGCTACAACATGTTGATGTCAGATCATAGGCAGTCAGATAATCTCGAAACAATTAATAAGAGACTCATTATAGTCTTAAATGGAAAAGGAACAGCATTCTTCAATCACTGCCCTTCAGTGCTAAAATTTCTGCAGCTGAAGGAACGGCGACAAAAGTTGTCGGAGCAGCAATTTACAAAAGCAGAGATTATATAAAAACATTTTTCAGAAATGATAACGAGTTTTAAGAAAGTATTAGGTTTTTTAAAAATTTAAAACTACTTATTTTTCTACATTTTTATGCTGTAAAATAAAATATTTTTCGAATACAAATAAATAGAATATTATTGTTCACCTTATAAAGTAAATGCTACTTATTAATGTAATGTTATTAATGCCCATTTTGTTTGTAATATGCTCGGGTACTAGTCTAAAATTTACCTAAGTATACAGATTTAGATGTATATATACTATAGATTTAAAACTTTACATTTGTGTGAAATAAAATGGCGGAAATGTAGGAAATATATTTTTTTAAATACAAAACACTAGTTTTTTTAAAAAAAATATTAAAATTTTTTTTTAATAAAATTTGCATTATGAAAACAAATGAAAAATACTTTGATGAATCGTTAGAAAATTTCATGAATTCGCTAATTTCTTTTAAATAAATTTGTTAACTAACTTCTTTCAGAACATATAATTTTAAACTAAATTAATTAAATTAGTTTAAAATTTGCTATTTTAAGTACAAAGTTTTCATTAACTTCTGGGATTCGGCTTTCTGCAGAATTCAATTTGCCCCACCAGTTAAAATTCCTTAAAATATGCTCTGTTGTTGTGTTCGTACATTTAACTTAACATTTGTATGATAACTAAATATATGTGTCAATAATTCTTAACTTCAATAATTTTTGGATTGATAATCACGTAGCCAGTAGCCGACGCCTCCCAAGCTAGTCACTAATCCACTACCATCCCGCATGTCATTTGTACCGTGTAGGAGGGAAAATTATTCCAAATAAGAACATACTCTGGTCGGTTTAACCGCTGTAACTTCAGTTCTAATCGTCAGGTACGGATCGTGGCGAGCGTTTGTTTAAATTGAAGAGAATCACCAACATTTCACTTTAGAGCCAAAATATCCCATTGAAGTTCAAATTGTGGTAAAATAAATTGAAACGTGTTGAAAGAAATGCTCAAGACGAACAAAATAATACAAATAATTCTAATCTACTGAAAAGTGCGGAGAGATCTAGATCTTAACGAGAACGCAGTGCGTAGAAAGAATTCACGTACCAAACCTTATGATACAGTGGATGACTCTATTGTTCTACTCTTCGATTTTAATAAAAATTAAATTATGTTGGATAGAGAACATTTCAACTTGGAGTAAACTTCAATAACAACCAATTTAAAAATAACGCTATAAATGCATATATCAGATGCAATCTGTATCTATCTTATGCCTATTACCTATCTTCGAGTTTAATGATAATTTATAAAAACATTAATAATTTTTTGTACACATTTTAATGACTGATAATTGATATACAAGTAATATAACTATTAGTTTTGGTCCAAGGAGATAAACGATGAGGTTCAATATTTATTAATTTTAATGAAATATAAAATTGAGTGAGTAAAACACATTACTCCTCGTAATGCTCTGAACAAAAGAGAAAACGTAAAACAAATCATATGTGTGATTGTTAGTCATTTCCATTCACATTATTTTGTTTGAAAATGTTCGGAACACAGTTATGTAGGAGAAAGACCAAGTGGGGGCATGTCAGTTGTTGAAGGTCGTAAAAAGTAAGGGGGGTTTCTTGAATGGACGGGATCTTTCTCCCGTCCATTCAAGTGAAAGTGACAGGAGGCGGGGAGAGGGCGAAGCAATAAATTACTAACTTCTGCCCGTGCTTCTGAGGACATATAGGGATAAATTAGAGTGAAATGAAGACTTTCAGGAAAAAATCCTGTACTTTTTTCCCCTCTTAGAAATTTTTAGTGGTGCCATCTATTGACAAATAAAAGACACCCCATACCCTATAGTATAGTCTTAAGATGGTAAAAGCACTGAAATTTGTTTGATAAATGTTAAAAAGCAAACAAAATTTAAGAAATATTAGATTCTTAATTTTAATAAGTTGTTTATTTATATTTAAGTGTTAATATAAAATTTGCCTTTATTTTATGTAATTTAACTTTTTACTTAACATTAACAATCACTTAAATATATGGTTTTAGTTTTTTCGGTGACTTTGGATTTTTCTCTGGGGGAAACCGACAGGGAGCGAGAGAAATTCCTAGAGGTGGCGACATCGTCATGGACTTATGGGTTACTTTGGAAGAATTATATTCAGGAAATTTTGTAGAGGTATGTTTCACAGACTATTCAAATACTATGTTAATTTTTATTTAACATTATCTATGAATACGAATTTTCCTAACTTTTTTACTTTCGATACCGATGGTTATTTTTAATTTGTAGCCGAGTAAAATCCATCTAATTTAAATTTCGTAACAATTAGGTTCTTATAAATCATGGTAAACGATTGTGGTGATCAACTCAAGAACGAGGCACTTCTTAGACATCACACATTTAATATTAAGATGCATTTAAGTAATAAATTACATTAAATGGTGACAGGACAGCATGACATACAGGTCTATACTCTTTAAGAGCAGAGTTTTACAATATACATTCATACCAGGGGAATCCCCGTCTTTCCCCACCGCCGTCGCCAATGTTTGGCAGCTACTCGCTCATTTGGCGAGCGAACATTACACTGATAATTATTTTTCCTTCCTTGGTGATATTTTTTTCCCTCACTTAAATTAGACTATATAATCAAACATGAAACCTTTATCAAAGTACATCGGAATTTTTTTTTAACCATTAAATACATGTGTTCTAAGTTCTGCAGACTTCTAAGACTGAGAACTAGCTTAGAACTCTTCTTTAAATGGCTGGACATTTTTACTTAACTTTTTACGTGTTTCTACAAACCTTTACTTATTGCTTTCTTTTATTTTAACTAACTAGTTAAGTATATTGAACCACTTCCTTTTTTTAAACATAACTTGCAAAAATATCTGTTCTTTATGCTTATTCATTTAAAAGGTTACAATATAGAAACCAATCAAATAAATGTTCACAACCTGATTGATTCTTATTTTATAAAATTACTTTAATAAATGAGGACAAACAAATTCGTTGAATATTTTCAGCAATGTAAAACTCCTTCCCGTATTTTTTAATAATTTTCACATTAAATCTTGCATTTAGCTTTTGTGTAATTTTTCCTTATAATTTCCATGCTTATGTTTATCTTTAGGTTGTTAGAAACAAACCTGTTACAAGGCCGGCCAAAGGTTCCCGACAGTGCAACTGCCGACAAGAAATGGTCACGAGGCAGTTGGGACCTGGTAGATTTCAGATGACTCAACAGACAGTTTGTGACGAGTGTCCAAATGTTAAGTAAGAATTTTCAAAAAACTCCATTCTAAAATTAACTCTAATTTTTTTTTATTCTATTTGAAATATTGAGTTGTAAAGGATTTTCAAATTAAAAACTGAGCTAAATTCACTCTGAAATTTTAGTTTTCAGTATTTTAAGTATGTAATATCTACCAAATAAAATGACAATATGCTAATTTTAATTTGTTGGGTTTCTAAACCTAAGATTACATTGGGCTTCTCATCTTAGAATACAATAACTTATAATATTGCATTTGCTGGTGGATTTATAATTTTAAGATGCACCTGATATATTAGATTACTAGAATCACTGAAGTTTCATTAATTCTTTTAGGAATTTTTTTTTTTAATTTTTGCATACTTGTACCAGTCACTTCAGCATTTTTATGTGCATGTTAAATGTGTTCAAAGGCTGTTACTGTATTCAGTATCTTAAAAATATAATTTTTGACACTACACTCAAACCTGTTTTTGTGCAGTGAATAGAGACCGCATAAAAAAATTCGCACAAAACTTCACAAGTAGCTATAAAAAATAGTTTTCGCAACACAATTTTTTTTTATGCAGTAGATAAGGACCGCATAAAAAAGTCTCACATAGAAAATAACTCGGAACATTACGAAATAACTCGGAACATTACGAAATAACTAGGAATTGCTTTTTTAAACGAAATCAAGGCACAAAGGCTTGACAGCTACTTGGAATCTCGCCAAACCTTTTGGAATCTGATTTAGAAAATACATATGCGAACATTTTTAAATATTTTATTTTCATATGTACTTATTTTACACATACAAAACTTTTCAAAATGTATAACCATTATCCTTCGTAGTCTGACAATACGCAACCTTGGTTCAAAATCGCTTTCGTCACTTGAAGATACTACCATGCACTCGTTTAGAGTTGACTTTTTTTCATTTACCATATAGTCAGTGATCAGTTTTTGCGACGGCTGTTGTTTCACTAGACGCTTGTATATGTCTCGATAGCCAGATAATCAATTATGTTCCAATTTGATTGAAATTTTCATATACCGCATAAAAAAAGACTGCACAAAAACAGGTTTGAGTGTGCAGCGCCTGGAGTCAACCCCACTGGAGTTCATTCAACTTTCAGTCTATGCCATATAATTCCTGGAAAGAATTTCCACTTAGAAACTGTTGACACCAAGAGCCAATCAGATCGCTCCAGCACATGAGGCCCACGCAGGGGGCAAGCCAAAATCATGTGAACACCACGGACTGAAAGGAACTCATTCCCAGCAACCCAGCCATAGTGACAACACCAGCAATCTCTCATGCTGCTCAACCTAACTGTAATTCCATAGATAACCATTAAATGTAAATTCTCAACTTCTATAATTACATCATTAAATCTAAGTTGTTTCCTAAATACTATGGCTATCATTAATTTGTCCATCACATTTAAATTTAACCTTCTGATCTATTGGAGTCAACCATCGCGTGGCCTCACCCAACAAACTACGCCGCCGCAAGTGTATTCTAGAAATTTAGATCGCTTTTAGTTGTTTTTTTAAAACAATATCTGGCCCCTTTAGCCCTCTGATGCTCACACGAATTTTGCAATTGTAAAAGTTGTTTTCAATGTTTAGATATTTAAATAATGATTCCTCTCCATGCTTTTTGAGGTAATAGTAAAGAGTTAGCTTGTAAAATTTATAAAAAACCTTCAAATTGAAAAAAAAAATTATAAAATAGTGTATTTTTATGAATTTAAAACTTGGATGCTATGCTGGAAAAACTTGAGATCCCTGGACGTTACATCATATCCTTGAGCATATCAGAGGGTTAACATATTAACAAAAAGAATGGAATGGACATTCTCGCAAAATTTCGTTATTTCAATTTCGGGCATTTTTCAGTAATATAAGAACAATATAAAAGTGTTAATAAACATGCACTTTTGGATTAAAATTGAAAAGATAATTTTATTTTAAAATAGTTACGTCTATTTTACAAAGAATTAAGAATTTTTAGTCTTTTAAAAAAATATAAGCTAAAATACACTTTGTTCCCCAAAATACTTGTCTTGTTTTGCTTGTATCACTTTTTTTGCTTGTTATTAAAAAAATTATTAATGTGATTATAAAACATTTTTCAGGTTTGTAAATGAAGAAAAACTACTGGAAATTGAAATTGAGCCTGGTATGAAAGATGGACAAGAGCAGAAATTTGTGGCAGAAGGTCAGTTTATTTTAACGTTATTTATACATTAACATTCATGTTTTAACATTTTTTACTTTTAAAATATAATTAATATTATATTAGTACTTCATATGCACCGTAGAATAAAAAAAAAGCATGTTAGTTAACTTGTAATGCTGTGACTAATTGAGTTTTGCATTATTAGGAGAGCCACATATTGATGGAGAGCCAGGAGATTTAAGGCTCAGGATACAAACATTACAGTAAGTTATTTGATTAAGCTTAAATCTGAATTACATGTAACCTTCATTGCATTTTAATTAATAAATCACATTTATTTTCTCAGTGAAGCAATATTCAAGTTCAGACACTTTTTATTAATTTAGCTAAATTTCCCAAGATATTAACTTTATTTCAAAAAAATTCAGCATTCAATCAAATGTTTAACTATTTATTCCTTAAATTTAATTCCAGTACTTTTACAATATTATCTGTGTATTTTTTGACCATGCTTTAAAAATAATATAAATAACTGTAAGTTAAATTTACCTCCAAACTTTATAAAATACTAACATGAAGATTTGCTCATTTGCAAGAGAAAAAAATATATTTGTAATTAACAATGTTAGAGGAAATCAAATTGTTATAGGTTTCTTAAATTCAATTTCCACTTTTAGCAAAAGAAGCATTAATATTTTAGCAACGTAGGATTTCTTTAAGCCTTTTGCTAAAAAAGAAAATAGCAGCCATTGCTCTTACAAATGGGTGGATTTATAATCAAATGTTTAACCATCTGCACTATTGCACAATTAAATGTTTATCCATTAAGCACTGTCATAAAATATATTTTTCAATACAAATTTGGCTATTTATTAATTTTCTTTTATAGTTTATTACAAAATCTTTTTATTTTTTAAAAGAGAATAAGATGTTTTTTGCTATGTAAATACACATTATTTTTGTATTATATTAATGAAAATTTGAATTTTTAACCATTTTTTACTTAAATATATATATCAGTGGAAAGGCGTGACTTTTTGCGATGGTCATCGCCCCAAGCGGCAAGTGCTCCTTAAGTCGTTTTTCCTATTAAAAAAAGATTATTTTACTTTTCCCTTTTTAATTTTTTGGAAAAATAATTCCTGAAAATAATGAAAAGTCAGACGAAATAACCTAAACACAAAAAATAACTTAAAACGAAATAGCAAGTTAGATGATTTAATGAAAAATGCAGGCTAAATATATCGAAAATCTCAATAAAAAAAAATCTCAATTGCCAAATGTGCCCGTAAAGAGCCATCCGTTGCTTGAGGATTCAGTAAAATCTGTAGATGACCTAGCCAGCCAGATCAGCGTAAGGAATGCGGCCTCTACATCCACCTTGCTACAAAGGTGGTTTGAGCACTAATCTGATTGGTTGACGCTCATGAACGAGATTCGGTCTTCTTTACAGATGAGTTGGTGAAACTTTAGCAACACCGTTGGCTTTAATAACCAAATTCATGACTCTTGGTAGAATTAGAAAGTGCAGGTTCTGTTTCTGAGTGTTTTCGGTTTGAATTGAATGAATGGGTTCATTTTTTGGGATGTTTTAAATGTTTCAAGAAAAGAAAAATGAAATAAACTAACCAAATGTATTTAAAAACTCTTTTTAATTGATAAGAATTTAGAATTTTTTTTTTTAATTTTCCCTGGTCATTGGCGAATTTACAGATGACTGGACCCTTCGCCACTGATATATATATATATATATATATATATATATATATATATATATATATATATATATATATATATATATATATATATATATATATATATATATTTTGCAAAATAAAAATAAATGTTATATTCTATTAAATATTTTGAAAAAGATATGAACTTATTTGAATTTGAAAAGTAGAACATTAAAAAATAGATTTTGAAATTACTATAATTTGATAATAAATCATTGTTAAGTTTAATGGGTGCCTACTTTTAAAGTCATTAATTTCATAATACTTTATTGAATACTTGAGAGTTTTACAACTTATTATATTCGTAAACAATGTTTGATTTCTACAAATGAAAAACTTCTAAACACTTGAAAGCCAAAAGTGAACTTCAAATGTATGCTTTATTATTGAGTCCTTTTATAATTAAAAAAATATTCAATTTTTGTAGACATCCGATTTTTGAAAGACGTGGTGATGATCTGTATACCAATGTTACCATATCGCTTACTGATGCCTTGTCTGGATTCACTTTAGAAATACCTCATCTTGATGGCCATAAGGTATAGTACTTTTGACAATTATCATGTATTCTGATTTGATTGTTTGTTTTATTTAAATTATCTTGTAATAATATTAAGCTAAATCTGCCTGCACTCATTATTTACATTCTGTAAAATTAATGCAAACATTGGGTAATTATTTTTGCCCAGTGTATAGAGTAACAAACGCCTGAACGAAGGGTTGTGTTTCAAATCTTGCCTATAAAAGTGAAGTGAGCTCGTAATTGGAGAGTTGCCAGTTTTGTTCCTTGTTGTCCACAAAACACATTAGCTGTGTGGAGGGGACTGCTGCACGTTAAATATGTTGTTGTCTACTGAGGTGCGTCGAGTGCCAAATCAGGTGTTAGCCTCATTATCTTTACATGATTTAAAATTATGCGGCAGTGTTTTCTTCTGGATATACCCTGAATTGTCACCAATAGCTTATTGTGTTGCTTTTTCTGCAATGTTAATTCAATTAACTGTATAATTATGTTTTTAGGTTGAAATCACTCGCGATAAAATAACATTTCCTGGTGCCCGCATCCGTAAGAAGAACGAAGGCATGCCCAATTATGAAAACAACAACTCCAAGGGAACGCTGTACATCACGTTCGACGTTGACTTTCCCAAAGGAGAACTGACTGCTGAGCATAAAGAAAGTAAGTTCATTCATATTTTTTTTTTTAAATCTGTGTTTAAGAAAAAAAATTAATGTAGCATGAAAAACATTTAATGCTTAACTTTTGAAATAACTTAAAAATTTAGTAAATCGTTTCAGTACTTTATAAGAGTCTCATTTACTTTAACACAATTTTTTTTTCTTCTCCTGTTAAACAAATTTTATGTTAACCTCTGAGGAATGAGTAAAATATCAAAACTGTAAACTTCTTTCACTGCAGGAGAACTTAATGTATATTTGCAACACATTCCTTTTTTAACAAAACCAATTATTATAATTATTTTAGTAGAGAAGCCTTTCAAAAGTTCCTACAATGCCTTTAATTTGAATTTTTTTTCAAATTTTAGATTTTTTTTATGAGTTTTATATTATAATAGGGTTTATATATAATTTTCACCCAGTTTTGCATAATTTTTAATTATAAATAAATAAAAAAAATCATTTATATTATGTCTGTAGTAAAGATCCATTTTATTTCCCTTAGACACAATGAATCTTAACTCATGAATTTTCAAAAGAAACTGATGAATCATACTTTTTTCTCATAACTATCAACTATGTTTTTTTTATGTGTGTTTAAAAAAAATCCTTTTTTTTTTTTTTTTTTTTTTAAACAAGTCCTTGATATTGCTGCCATCTATGAGCATACTGTTAAACTTCTTTATTTTTTGGGTGATGGGGGACAGGGAGGGGGGGGGGTATATTTATCCCATGGGCATGCTAGTATTACTAAATTTTTAAATTTTATCGTATATGGATTATGCATATATATAATTTAAAATTTCTCTATATAGTTACTAATATTTGTATTTTTTAAATTCTTGTATAAATGAATTTTTTCTAACAATACAATGTCAGTATATAATTTGCTTCTGTGCTGCTTATATTTGTTTTAATTAATTATTTTTTAATTTATATGTATTTTTTTAGTTATTACTTAAAAATAAATCTGTCGCTCTTTAAA
Organism: Troglohyphantes excavatus; assembly: GCA_963932185.1. Classification (NCBI taxonomy): domain Eukaryota; kingdom Metazoa; phylum Arthropoda; class Arachnida; order Araneae; family Linyphiidae; genus Troglohyphantes; species Troglohyphantes excavatus. The sequence continues at coordinate 70,622,772 of OZ010671.1, read as the reverse complement.
ATTGATTAAATTATGATTGATTTTTATTTTTTTAAAAATGTTTTATTTTCGTCGGAATGTAATAAAAATCTCACGTTATAGTTGTATTTTTATTTTTTAAAAATTGTAATGTTTTTAAAAAGGATGGAAATTGTGAAAAAATCATTTTTCTGTGAAATAAATTTTTTCCTTTGATATTTTGTCCAGTCTACTTTAATAATAATCTGTGTTTATATCTTTTTTTCTTTTAGAAATAAAAGAAATATTTAAAGAGGAAACAAAGACAAAAATATACAATGGTCTACGAGGATATTAACATTGGATTGCACTGTTAGCCAATTTGTTCATAGTAAACTTTCCAAAAGATTTTATACCAGAATATTTTTAAGAACGGAACTGCATTTTCTTCTATTTATTTATGTACAGTTTAGCTATTTCATTTGTTATACTTGGAAACACTATTTTTGTTTTTATATTTTTGTTAAATTATTATAAATAAAACAGTATTGGATGCTGAATTTATTCAGATATATTGTTAATAGTATATGAAACTCCATTAAGCCACCATTTAAAAACATATATATATATTATTTACTACTTAATTTATTCATAATTTTTTTTATTGTCTAATTGTGATTTTTAACTTGGATTGGATTCTGAATTTTAAAAAAATTTGTAGTTCAGTTAATTAAAAATTTACAAATTTCAAACAGGTGTATAATTAATTTAAGCAAATAAAATATATATACCAATTAAATTATGGAAAATTCAAATTTTTTTTTTTTTTTTGGAAGCAGAAATTAAAGGTATTTTTTATATCAAACTTTAGCAAGGAAAAGACTTATAGTTACCATTTTCAAATCTTAACTGCTTAAGTTGGTCGCATCAGTTACTGGTCCATAAAGACTAGTAACTTTACTCACAGAGAACATGTACACACATTTGAAATCTCCATTGTGCATATCTTCCACCATATTGTTTAATAAGGTTTATAACTAGGCAAAATTGGATGAAATGTTCCTCCATTGGCACAGTATACTTTAGTTTTACTCTTTCAAAAGCTGTTGGAGCATTAGTTTTAATTGACAATTATTCATTTTACTTTTGTTAATATCCTAACATAAAACATCAAAATGCAGACAAATGTACATAAAAATGCAGACTTATCACTATAAAACGAATTTAAACGTATAGTCTTTTAAATCAGCCAATTCAAATGTAGGTTTCTGAAAATGGAATTACTGTTACCAATAATTCAATATATTTGAATCCTGAAACTTTACTGTATTAACTATTGTTTGTTAATGTAAAAATTTCTAACAATTTATTCCTAAAAAATTTTAAGTATTTAAATATAGTTTCAATTGAACTTAATTTTTATGGTTAATATTTATGTCCTATATCAACCTATCACCGCCTCTGAAAGTTTGTGGAATCCATTTTTATAAAAGATCAAATTGTATTTGTTCCTTTTTAATAAAATGAATACTATGTGATACTTTTCTAATTTTATTTTAACCTAACAATTGAAGATAAGTGCTGGATGTCTTGTAAGGTGGAGTAAGATTTATGGTTTTTTTACTATCTTGTAGTGCATAAAGTATGAAGCTCATTGCATCTCTACTTTTATAAACTTTTGGAAAAGGCAGAAAGAAGATTTCGAACTGGGGCGCACTTTAAACCCACATAACAAATTTATAATTTAGAATTTGACATACAATGTTTCTATAGGGGAGAAAGAGCTAAGACTTTACATTGATATCCATATTCATTTTTGCCGAAAAATGGACATTCAATAATTGTGATTTTAGCCATTGAAATACTGTTTGACATATTTTGTCTTGCTTTTATAGAAGGGTCAGGTGAGAAGTTTTTCTGTCGATCTATGAAGTTTTGACAAGCAAAAATTTTTAATTAGTTTGGGAAACTAAAATTGTAAGAAGTTATTAAATCCATGATAACTTGGCTGACACAACATGTGACTAGTTTAAAGGGTCTTAGCTCGATCCCATGTATGTTAAAGGCCAGTGGGTGGCCTGAATAGTAGAGTACTGGATTCTTAACATGAGGAGTGTGGTTCGAATCTCAACCACAGAGAAGTGTCCACGAGAGTATAGCAAACTTAAGATTGAATTGTCAGCAGTTTCGTTTTTCGGTAGCAGCTGAGCCATCTGTAGATGGTGGATTGGTTGTGGGTCAAATGTCCTCACACCTACAGCTTGTGGGTGTCAATTTAGGTGTTGTCCTCATCATCTGACAATAGTTCAAATAATGTCTTTCCTTTGAAATACATTCTGAACCGTCGCTACTAATCCATTGTGTAGCTCTGGTGCAACATCTATTCAAACAACCAAATGGGCAAGTTAAACCGTAGACCTCTCGTGTAGGAGCATGTGTTGAAATCGAAACATCCTGACGACCATATGGTGTGGAAGTTAAGTTCAGTATTTATGGACCTAGTTACCTAAGGTCGTAATAGCCTTGTAATCATGGCATCAAAGTAAGGATTAAAAAAATGTAACTTCACAATTGAAGAAAAGTTTCCGAAGTTCAAATGCATTGAACGATTATCCTGATCTTTTGCGAAATACGGTTACCTTTTTATGGCAACCCTGTTTTTTTGTTGTTTTTTTCAATTCAAAGTTCAAACAAACTTGTATCTTTTTGCCACATTGTCTCAAAACCAGCAATTTTTTAAACGAAGTGGTAAAAAGACATCAGTTTCACTTTTGTTAATTTTCTTTTATTTTGAGCTAAAGCTTATTTGAACTATTTCCTACCTTTAGAAGAAAAAAAAACATGTACATTTATATATTTTACTACTATTTTGTGTTATTTGAAGTTTAGCGCAACAATTGAAAAAAAAACTCTAAAATTCCGTGATTACATTAATAATCCAGAACAGCGTTTCCTGGATATATGCAATTCTTTAATTATTGTAGGATGAGAAATAATTGTTTTTAAATTTTATTCAGATACAATATTAAAATTAATTTTATTTACAGTATTAAAATAATTAGATTTTATTTTAAAAAGCTTAAAACGCGAGGAATTGTAATTAAAAAATTTAACATCGAAATTCTTCTCCCACAAAAGTGCGGCAGCCGGGATATAGGGAATTCTTCAGATAACCAATTTATTTAAAAATATTTAAACAAAATCCACTACATTTATGTTATGCCTTCAATAAACACATAAAATGCCTAAAAATATATTACAAGATTTAAAAAAGGACTTACTCAAATGGTATTTAATTAAAAATATTACTTGAAACTTAAGTCATTGTCTCATATTTTTAGATTTATCACAGTTTAGAAGAATCATTGACATATCACATACTAGTTCAAAAATTTATCTCAGGTTGGCATACGTTAATGATAATGTGAATTGGTGCCAATATTTCCACCGCTATCTAAAATCGAGACCTATATCATTTGCTTATTTTTCCTTTATTTTAAGAAATAAAAGATTAATTATAAATATGAATAACAAATATTTAGGATATGGTACAAAATTTTCCCTTGGTTTGGCAAAGCGGTACAAAAAAACTTTCTTTTTAAGTAGTTAAAAAAAAAGCCTCCCCCTTGATTCGCCGCCACTGGGTTTGAGGTCTGTCTCTACTACTACTCCTTGGAATATTGTGGAGAGGATTTAAAAAAGTTTTAATGGAATTAATAGCATCAAAATAAAGTTTTTAGAGATAAGTGTACTATTGTGTCTGTTGGAACACAGCATGGCCAAGGACACAGACATCATATCTGTATATATTTAATGAGCTAAAATTTGGTTTTAAAACAAGAAATGTGTCGGCTATTCTTTAATCAAGTCCTCGCACAGGTCTGTGCGAGGACTAGACTAAAGAATAGTAAAAAAGTAGTGCTATCGGATATTGCTATCGGATATCTGATATTGCTATCGGAGGGTTGCCAAATTCGCTACCAAAATATTAGAATGTCGTCCAGAATATCCACAAAAATGATTGGCGTGTATACTGGACTGGTGCACGATAAATCTGATCGGGGTCCAAAGTCCCGACGTCTTTTGAAGGAGTTGGGTGCCAGCTCAAGTGTTGTCCTCGTAATCTGACCATGGTTAAAAAATACGAGGCATCGTTCCCGGGTCTTTCCTTCGAGATAGGCCCCGAACCGTCGCCAATAGCCCTATGTGCAGCTCTAGTGCGACGTAAATTAACCAACCAACCAATAGGCTTTTGATAAACGTCGCACTTGAGCTACACATTGGGCTATTGACGACGGTTTGGATCTATCTCGAAGGAAAGACTCGGGAACAATGCATCGTTTTGTTGAACCATGGTTAGATGACGAGGACAAGACTTGAGCTCGCACCCGACGCAGCCTCAATAAGCTTCAGGTCAGTGGACCCTGATCAGATTAAATGTGCACCTGCACCAGTCACACCATAGAAATTGGAGGAAAGTTCGAACGACGTATTGTTACTTCGAAGCGAATATGGCAACCCTCCGATCACAACTGCACTTCATCTTAATATTTTTTTTATAGTCTCTCAAGTTGCAATATAAGAAAAACCAAAAATATTGCCCACCAAATCTCACTCTTGCCCTAAATTACTTTGCTGACAGTGATGTCACACGTGACGTCATCTTTCGATTAACAACATCATAAAAAAAATTCTATTTAAATTACAATAAATTTTAAAATTATGTTTTTTTAAACTAATTTATTTTAAACTTATTTCATCTCTATATAAAGGTCAGAGATGTCATTAGTCAAGTAGCCAATCAACGCTTGGACTCTGTAGAAAGCAGAGCACGTGAAAAGTGTAGGTGTATCACGAGTACGTCACGGATGACGGAGCCGGATGTATCATTTTCCTCTGTGTCTGCTTGTTAATGTATCATTTTCTAATGTACCATAAGCTTTCTCTTTTGCGACCTTGGCGCTGTAAGAACGTAAATGCGTCGCCCAGTTTCTCAAAACTTCCCAAGATTATTTTGATGCAGAAGTAGACTACTGCAATTTCAAACGTGTGTGCAAACTCAAGTATTCTTTAAATCCTCGATCAAAATCGTTTGATCGCGGTATTCTATTCGTGATTTATGTTAACTGTTCAGCGGAAGATTTGAAGAGAGAAGGTCGAAGGAAGAACAGCCATTTTGCGAAGCGAAGTGTAAAACCAAGATGAAAGTGACGCTGATGCTATCTTCACTTCGGAAAAAATAAAAACATATTTAAATGGTAATAATTGATGTAGCATATATATTGTTTCGAATATTGAAATAATAAAATTGTGTTATCTTATGTTAAGACTTGTCTAAACATTATTTTGTTAGTTTTCATGTCCGAATAATATTTCTATTTTCAGTTTCTTCTTGGAAATAAAAGTGATTAGTTGTGTGAACGTTTTCGTTCATATTTCACAAGAATAAAAATTGTGCAAGTAAAAAAAAGTTACCAGAAAATCTAGGAAAAGTGGCAGAAGCGAAATGAAAATTACCATTTCCTTTTAGAAGATTATTTCAAATTAAAAGTTCTGCAAAACAAATGGAGATGGTTTGAAATATCAAGTTTGCCTTTTCAAGTGTTAAAATGTATTTTGGGCGATTTCAGTCAAATTTTCTTCGTGGCTTTTCTCGTATCGGATTGATTCGAACTTGCAAAAGTTGAATGAAGTAAAGGAAATTGTCATTAGCTGTGGCTTAGATCAATCACCTTTTTGTTTTTGGACTAGAAATAGACTAACCAAATTCATTGTTTTGGCAAGACATGGAAAAAAAAGATATGTAATGGGATTATATAACGTTAAAGAAAGTGAAAAAAAATTTAAAAGCCTGAGGCTATTTTTATGTAAAAACGGGCTGCGGCCATTTCCACGAACAAAATTCGATTCCCCGTAATGACATGTGGATTTTATATTTAAAGTTAACAATGAAGCTATTTTCGTTTGTTTGAGATATTTAAACATTTCAAAATGAATGGTGGTTGTTCTACAACGTTTTTTCAATGAACATGGTACTAATGTTTGTAAAATTGAAAAAAAGTGTTTAAAAGAAGAAAGAAAAGTTTGAGATGACTTAGTTTGGAGAATTACATATACACTTTTATTTAACAAAAGCAAGTTCTGCAAACTACTTAGTTATGCACTTGCTGCATACAGTACTGCTACATTGTGAAATAAAATTTTAACTTTCTCGATTTGTATTAGATCTTTCACAAACCTATTTTATAGCTGACAATGAATAAAATATCAGGATAGACCACATTTTATTTGAGTATCAAGCTCGAAAAGTTTTAAGCCATGTTTTAAATGTGATGCATGTTGAACTCAACAACTAGTTTTAAGGATTTATGAAGAATTCTATCATGATTATTCAAAAAAATATATATGTTCATCAATTGTAAATTCTATGTGATAACCATTGAATCTCAATGGTGAGAGTTTTGCCTTGCATAATTTTATTCCTCTTTACATTTATTCTTAATATATTGTTTTTTGCATATTGACACATGTAGATGTGATTAAGTTAATGTGCTTTTATTTATATTACTAACAGCCATATTTCTTTCTCTTTCCCCCGCATATATTTTAAAGGCTCAACATGCCCCTATGGTTGTCTTTTGCCTTAAATCCCCAACCAGTTTTATTTATATGTCTGGGTTAGTTGCCAAGTGCAATAAGTCTAAAAGCAGAGTTCCAACATAAGTGTTTAAACTTTGCATCTCCCCTTGGCCATAATGTTAAAGAGAATGGCATTCAACTCATTATTGCTACCTATTGAACAGTCGCAGCACTTTTCCAAATGATAGATCTAGCTGCTTAGTATTGGAAAATGTTAATTCATTTTAGGATTTTTGTGACTTGTACCACTAAATTGCTAGCCCACACATGTATTTATATAAACTATACATCTATATGCAATTAGGGGAGGGGGGCAAGTGCACCCCACTGTTTGATTGTCAAGAAGAAAAAAAATTGAGTGTTCACTTCCTCAATCTTGACATACAATTGACCACTGTGTATGACATATTGTTTGGTGTATTACTTCCTCCCTTCATCAACCAACTTTTTCCTTGAGATACAAAAACCACTAAATAGACATTGAGAATTTGATACAAATATGGGGATGAATTTAAGGTGTCCCAGTTGGGTTTCAAAACACGAGTTCCTTTATTCTACACCTTATTTCCTGTATCCGCCATTGAATTGCATGTATTTTGTATGTGAATAAAAGTGAAAGTTTTATTGTTCTCAAAAGAATTTGATCAACAAAAAATTCTTTTTCAAGAGTAACCAATAGAAATGCTTTCCCCCATTCTAACATGCTTATGTTGTATTCCTTATTATTATATAACAGAAATTACACAGCAAGTGTGTGTGTGGGGGGGGGGGGTACTTTGTTCATTTATATGTTAGAACATTTTTCAATGTACAAATTGTAAAACTGCTCAAAATCAAGAATCCTGTAATATTAAATAATTTATGGGTTAAAATACATTATATAGTCTCAGTGTTCACTTTATAAATAAAAAGGACAGGGCGCTTTTAACAGTAAAAAGGCACCCCGTTTTCGAAAAGCCACTTCTTGTTTTTAAAAGGGCGCTTTAAAAAAAAAAGTTTTGGGGTGGGTGTGGCCAAACAAAAACTAACCCGTAACCAAACGTAAAAAAGTTCCGATTGTTGGTTGACATTGAGCTATAGCTGCATATTGGTAACGGTTCAGGGCTTATCTCGAAGGAAAGACCCGTACAAAAATTGATGTCTCTTACTTTTAAATTAGTACAAAGCAATATTAAAAAAAAAATCACCTAACCAAATGGGTAAGTACTCCTAATCAGATCCCTTACAAAATTGATGAAAAAGCTTCTTAAATCCAAAATTATTTGGTAATAAAATGTCTAATCTTGTAAAATCACGTCAAACCATCTTCTCTTTAAAAAAAAACTTAGCATTTCATATGCGGCCACAGGCAACCCCGTGCTCAAAATTACTGCGGAATAAGCGCGATTGCACAAAACACGCAGTTCCAATGGAGTTTGTTTTTCTATTGTTAGAATTCACTTCAATTCTTATTTACACACAAAAAAAATTAATCGATGCCTTCTTTAAAGACAGCTAGGGAAGCAAAGACACTTGTACTTGACTGAAAAAAGCAAGAGGGGCGGAATTTTTTAAAAAGGGGCATGAGGGCGCTATCGAGATAAAAAAAAAAGGGCGGCCCATCCTTTAAAAAACGCCTAGAGTGAACACTGTAGTCCCTTTTGTAGACTAATGAAAAAAAAAACTTGTAATCAAAGGACTCTTATTTGTCCCTGCTGGGTTGCCAAAAAGGGTAACTAGATTTGGTGAAAAATCAGGGAGAGCAGTCAATGCATTGATCCCTTTGTAAAAATGAAAAAGGCAAATCTTAAAAAGTTCATATGTACAAATTTTGACAGGCTCTGAGCCTAACAAGGTTGGTCTAGTCTAGTATTACCTGAGTTTTCCCCAATGAAGATCCAATTTCTTCTTAAAATCATTATTCCTTCTTAATTAACAATATTCATTTGAAGGTTGTTTAATTTGTCAATTACACTATTAAATAAGTAATGCTTTCTCTCTGATTTACATATGATTTGTATAATTTAAACATATAATACCTTTTTTCCTCTACTAATTAAACTCAATATATTCTTGCTTAGATAGTTGAATCAATTCTCCTCTAAAATATACAGCCTTTCTTTTGATACCTATATAAAGTGCATTGTCGACTAAAATGGTTTTTTCAAAAAAATTTTTAATATTAGCAACATCCCAAAATGAAACTACAGTTTAATAGTTTCCTACTAGATGGCATAAGAATCTCAATTTTGATAAATGCTCGACATTGCACTTTTATCCCTTCTACTCTCTTTATATGCAAAACATTTACTTATGCACCAGTCCATACATTTACTTATTAACAGTCCATTCCTGTATCATTGTTAAATCAACTTGCAATTGCTATCTGTACTTCAGATATCATACCATTTTTACTTGGGAAATGTTCCTGGGTCTTTCATTTTGATTACATTTCGAACTGTCATCAACTGCTCATTGTCCAACCAATCTACTTTTTTCTGGTTGTAAATCTACAATGTTATTTAATTTTTGCCATTGAGGGTAAAAAAAGCATATATTGTAACCTCTTACAGATGGTTGCTAAATAATTTTCAAAGTAGTTAAAATTTTGTACCATCTGTTTCAAAAGGTGAGCACCACTTCATAATAAATAGGTTTTTATTCACCCCAAAACATCCTTGTAAAAAAAATTTCAGTCTAATTGAAAGTTATTTAAGGGTAGCTCAATGTGTGGGCATTTAAAGATTTGCATTATAATCCTATGTGTATACTACATATAGTACATGCAAAAGTTGAGCATCTCCCTATTGTTACAGGACACTATGAGGAGTTATTAGGTGTTTCCAAACTTCCAATTGTGTCTGCGGAAACAATGGCCCATGCAGTATTGCAAACACTCAATGATTGGAAAACTGCAGACCAGGTTCAATGCATGTGTTTCGATACCCGTAATACTGGAATCGACATTGGATCCTGAACCCTTTCAGATAAAAAAATAGAAACATGGCTACTGGCTCGCAATGTGGATTCCAGTGTTAATGGAAATAGTATCAAAGCACATGCATTGAACCTGATCCACAATTTTCCATTCAATGGGTGTGTGCCATTGCTTGCCCAGAGCCAATTGTAAGTTTGGACACCTAATAATTACTCAACGTTGTGTCTTGCAACAAGAATAGGGAGATGCTTGACTTTTGCTTGCATTATATGTGTGTATGTATGTAGTATCAGAGCTGAATGTAGAGTTAGTGGGCCCCTAGGCTGTGGTGTGCCCCCCTCCCCAACTCAATGGACAATGGCATTCTGGAATCAATGAAAAGGATAATAAAATATTGCCCTCTAATGGCTCTAAGTAAAACAAAAATGTAAGAAAAACAAAAACTACTAATTTCCAAAAATAAGTAAAATTCAGTAAAGAGAAAAGTATTATTGTATACATATTTACATTGTTCAAATCTGTTAAAAGAGTTTTTCTCAATCATGAAAATGTTATAGTATACTCTTTTCATTAGTATTTGGACTATCGTCCTTCTAAATAATTTTTTCCGTAAATCGACTTTTTTTTAGTGCGTTGCGGGTTCCTAGGCTGCAGCCTATGCCTAATTTCGGTCCTCTGTCATTGGATTATAATGCAAAACTTTAAATGTAGTGTGTTACTCCTTTAAATACTTTTCGATTAAGTTGAATTTTTTTCACAGGTTTGTTTTGTGTCGAGTACAAGTATTTGGGAACTATTCACTTAAAGATTTAAATTATTTTTTTTGCACCACTCTAAGAAACATTGAAAACTTACCACCAAAATTTTATTTAAAAATGATTCATTAAGTTAGTTTAGATAGGATAACTTGGCACAAATATAAATTTATTGATAAAGATGCATAGAAAATAACTTTCATTTTTAAAGCTAATTATCCGAATTGGTACTAATTTTATTTATGTTTTTGAACTCTTTAGTACTCTATAATAAAAGTCGCTTCTATTTAAAAAAAGCTTTGGTCCTGATGGCCACTCTGAATTAAATCCTTTGCTAATTTTAGTAGCCTATAAACTGTTGTGTGAAAATGAATGCCTATTAAACGATTTTATACATTAACAAAATTTTAAACTTATTTCAAGAAGTATAAAAAATATTTTAATTTACTAATTAAATAGAAGAAATCAACGTCTTATCTCAAAACTTTTTCTATTTTGATTTATCTATAGATGTTATCTAAATTGAAAACATTTGTTTTAATTTACCGTATATAAAGATAATTTTGTGCTTAATGACTTAAAACAATGAATTTATTTTTACTCTCTAGGTGCTGGAATTCATCTTCGATAAGAAAATGCACAAACCTATCTTGCTTTGATGTTTCATCACGCTATTGCATGTGTAAAAGGAAGCGTTTAAACAACAAACCAGAAAATGTTTCAAGGTCATTAATTGAAAGACAACATTTGTGAAAACATGACTTGAGTTATCAATGGGATTAAGCATTATGCTAAGTTACTTAAATATATTAACGCTTAGAACAATAATGGTTAACAGTAAGCATTCTTTTTCGTATGTAGCAGTTCCGATAAAAATGTCAAATCTACAGTGGTAGATTGAATATGGATCTTTTCAAACAAATCACCATCAAGAAGGAAGTGGAGGATTTGAGTGAAGTGCCAGCATTACCACCATCCATCTTGCAAGATCACCTTTCAGACAATGCTGGAGCTTCTGAAGTATATAAACCTCCTTCATTTGGAAATGAACATTTTAAACATAATTCCCTTCAAAATCCTTCAACATTGCCAGGTAGTTCCCCACAACTTCCATCTCGCCAAATTCCTGCAACATTGATACTTAGCATTACAAAACCTCCTTTACTTCAAGTGCCTTCATTTTCACCAGTTAGTACCGCACAGCCATCTTCAGTGCAAATCCCTGCAACTTTACCCATTAGCATAAGAGGACTACCTTCCCCTTCATTCGTAAGTGACGCACTTCCAGTACCTGCAACTTCCTCTACGATGGATAAAGTTAGGAAACCTAAGAGAAGGTCCAGGAAACGATATATATTTTCCAAGCCCAAGAAGCGAAGTAAAAAAAAGCAAGAACTGGATACTCTCTCCCTTTTATATCCTTTGAACGAATCTTCCGTTAAACTGTTTGATAAGAACTCTGGCGAAGACGTTGATTCTGATGGTTCTTCGGACACCATAATTCTGCATACGTTGAGTAGTGATGATAATGCTCAACCGACTGCAGCTTCTACTTCAGAGGAAATCAGAAAACCAGCTGAATTAGGAAGGTTGTTGATCAGTGGTGGCACAGTTAAAATGTTGCCGAACAAAGTTGAAAACATTACACCTTATATTTCTAGTCCTGATGTCAGAGTTACTGATACTATCGGTTTTAATGAAGGGATGGGAGTTGCACAAGATGTTTCTCTTCCATTAAATGGTGTTGAAATGAAGAAAAGTCCTAAAAAACAGACTGCCCGTAGAGGTAAGGGAAAACAAACTTTAACTAGGCAGTCAAACAGTAAGAAAAAGACTAAAAACCTTATTGAAAATTTTAATGAAGGTGGAAGTGCAGCTAATGATAATCCATTTATTGATCAATTTGAATCAATTGCTCTAGAAAGAGCCATAAAGTTGTCTTTATCTGAAACAGTTTTACAAGAAAAACCACAAAGAAAAAAAGCTGTAGCCAAGAGAAAGCCTCAAAAGAAAAATGTGAAAGCTGCAGCTCTTGCAGAAATCGATGCAGTGGTTCAGAGTGCAACTCTAAATGAAGAATTGCCAAATTCAGCTTTAATGGAAAGTTCTAAGACACCAAAAAGAAAAAGGGCTGCGACTCCTAGAAAGTCTCAAAAAAAGAAAAATGCCAAATGTGCAACAGAAACTATAGAAAATTCCAATATTTCAGAAACTATAGAAAATTCCAATATTTCAGAAACTATAGAAAATTCCAATATTTCAGAAACTATTTCCCCAAAGAAACCAAAACGGAAAAGAGCTCCAGCCAAAAAGAAAAAGCCTGTTCCTGTTGATGAATCTGATGTAACTTGTAATGACACAGTCAAAAGTTGTTTAGTGCTGTCAGTAAAGAAAGAGCTGTCTGATGCTGATTATCAAGATATTTCGTTCTCTAAAAAGCCAAGTAGAGCAGCTACAACAAAATTTGGGGCTTCAGAAGAGAATATGATCGTTTCTCTGTCATTTGAGGAAGATGTGTCTAAGACAGAAGAAGGCGAGGACCTCTCGCTTCTTTTAGCATTTAAGCAGCAGCAGCGTAATTCAAAGGGACAGTTTGTCAAATCTCCAAATACTTCTACCAATCTTCCTGCCACCACAATTTTGGCTAATGACATACACAATTCAAAAATAACTGAAAAATCTCTACCACTATCATATCTATCAAATTTTGATGTAACTAAACATCTAGATTCTCTCTGTGCAAATGCATTAAAAGTACCCCAAAACAGTTCCGTTCAAGAGTTAAGGGCTGATTTTCCTTTATTTAGTATAAAAAAAGAACTCGAAGATGTTACAGATAACAACTCCATTAAAAATAGTACTGCTATCGAGCAGCCAACCAAAGTGTTGCTGATTCCAAATCAACATTTAAGTAATCAATCTGTTGTCCAATATGCAGAAAACAACACAGATTTCGGCAACAAGCCGACTGCAAAAAGAAAGCAAACTGCTCGTAGAGGCCGGAGAGTGACACCAATGGGGCAATCTTCGCAACTGCCAAAAAAACCTTCAGGTGAGCCGTCGAGTACTGTTACTACTGATACCAGTTTTTCAGAACTTGCCAGCACTCAAACACCCCAACCCATAAAAAGAAAGCAAACTGCCCGAAGAGGAAGAAGTAAGTCACAAGTGGGTCGAGGGCGCAGCATAGATAAGCCTGATAATTTTATCGAGAAGCCTGTTGATTTTCTTTCTCACTTGGAGTCCTTTACGACTTCACATCAACAAGTGGATTCAGTTCCTGCCACAGGCATTACTGTGCCTGATTTGCAAATTCCAAAGACTACTGTCTCCCAGCCACCAGCTTATTTTGAAAATGTAAGTATTAAAATGGAACCTAAAGACCCTGAATATGAAGTAGTCACCTTAGATGATTCACCAGTGAAAAAAGCACCTGCAAAAAACAATTTTTCTCTTGGAAATTCCTTACAGGTAAATTTCTCGATTGACAATACTAATACTGTTGCTACAACAATAAAGAAAGAAATGCTTACTGAGCAAGAGAAAATTCCTGCAGTTTCAAATCAACACAAAGAAACTTCCATTCCTTTAAATATACCCCAATCAACACAGATAGAATCGAGTTTAATGGGTACTACATCTCCCATTCCTATAACACTAAGTTCAATTTCAGAAACAGTGAATCTGAATAATACTGTCGATTCTAATAAAAAAAATTTGGAATCTGCAGCTCATCAAAGTTTGATCGCAAGTTTTTCTAACAATGAAAATACTTTAGATACCTCTGTTCCACCATTTATCAAAAGAGAAATCGAAGACAATTCTACTTTTCAAAATATTACTTTATTTCCTGATGGATCTCCTTCGTTTCGGAACTGCCTGAATTCAGCCAATTCAAGAAGTGAGCCTCAGTTTGCTGCGGACAACTTTCTAGTATATTCAACTTCTGACAATGCACTAACAAGTAGTTTAGGTTTTCAAAGTAGTGATATTCCAAGAACTTCTTCAAAGACATTAGAAGAAATTTGGGGAAGACCAGGGCCTTCTACAGATGCAGTATATTCTAATACATTGTCCAACTATGACAATTTTAATGACCAAGAAGGTGGAGACTTTCAACAAACCTCTTCATCTCAGAAAGCTTCGGATGAACAAAATACTTTAGTTCGTGGACATTCACAACAAGATGCACTTGCATTTTCCGGTGTTTCTATAGAATCTCTTAAAAATATTATTGGAAATATGGATATTATATCAGGGATTGGACTTGATGATGATGACGACGCTTCTAGCCGAACATCTAGTTTCCATTCTAGATGTTCACCAAGACTGTCCACGCCTGCCAGTGACTCTGCTTCACTACGATTGACAGATTCAGTTTCACCTTTAACTAGAGTACCAGTGCCGTCTACATTGCATCAAGCATTCAGTACCAATGCTTCCGACTCTCAAAGCGGATTGAATGGTCTATCCCCAAAAGAAAGACTTGAAACGAATCCTCCTCCTGGTGCTGAGGATGACTCTGATGACTTAAAAAGCATTGTGGCATTGAAACTGAAGCTCGCTGCTAGTCTTCCACAAAACTCAATCAAGGATGAAGGGGACTTTGTACCTTTAGAAAACTATTCTGTGGTAGACGGAGAGGTAGAGTGTTTTCACAAACTATTACTTGCTGCTTCTTCCTCTAATTTAACACCTAGACCACTTGACACTCCACCAAATATAAAGGCTTCTCCTGTCACAGAAAGGATTGATTCTGACTTGACTTGTGAAGTTGTGCGTAAGAATAAACATAACATAGAATTGAACCGATCATCTATGCTAGATCAGTTTATAATGGCTAAAATCGCAGAAGAAAACAGAGGCCAAAATGTGTTGGCCAGTCATACAGTGCAAAATATTAAGGAGTTAGAAGAGTGTCCAAAACAAGTCCCTTCCCCATTTAATAAAGATCAGGTAAATTTAAATTCGCATTATGTTCATTCAAGGAATACAATATCTAATATGGATTCAAGCTTGGAACGCTTTGCTTCACGCCGTAGCGATTTAACTTTTGAAAGCAAAGTAGAGATTGAACCTTTAGTTTCTGATCCTGGTGAAAGAACATTTAAAGCTGCAGTCGAATTAGATAATTATGTTCCTCGTCAAAGTGAAGTGCTACCTCAAGATAATGCAAGAATGAATTCTTCTAACTCAATCTCTAATGCATCAGAATCAAACTATAATCCTTTGCCAAATATTGTGGAAAATGAAAAACATTTTAGCATACTTCCTGATATGCTAAAACTAATATCGAACTTGAGGGAAAGTTCTTCCAAGACCACCCCATCTGCAAACGTGCCTTCTGCATTGCATGACCCTCTTCCTGAAGTCAACAACAAAGAGCATGAAGAAAGTGACAGTTGGAAAGCTGATAGTTCAAATGTACAAGATATTCCTTCTGCATTGGCAGCCTATTCTTCAGAAAGCTTAAAATCTTTATCTTCTAAAGCTGTTACTGACATTCACAAATGTAGTTTGCAGAAAAATAGTGATAAATATTCGGACAATCAGAATTGCTCACAGTCTTCAAACAATTTGGTAAACATTTCCATTAGCAATGAGTTGTTGTATAGTGTAATTAAAAACACTCAGCTTCCGCCAACAGATGACCTTAGTTGCACTTTACCAAGCAGGGGTACAAAATCTATTGATACTAAAACTCCGAATAATACTTCCATTGAGAAGGATGTTTTGCAGTTACCTCAAGTGTTGGCTGCAACTACTTCAGATCTATACAAAGAAGCACCAGTTGTTGAAACTGCAGTTCAAACTAACCTCAAAGCAATCAATAATCCTGAAAACTCTTCATCAGAAATTTGTGTTGAAACTGTGGATAAGTTATCAGTTCCAAAAGCAACAGAAATTCTGAGTGTCGAACTGTTCACGAGTCCGGTGGAAAGCCAACCTGCTGCATTTCAACACACATTACCTAGATTTAGCAATGCAGATACTGAGGAAAGTGCTCTCGAACATTTTAATACAGAACCTGCAAAATCCAATCCAATTGTTGACAAAATAGATGTGGCTGAGTTGCTTAAAATTTTAAATACTGCCAAGAGCTTGCAATCAGATCGGCAATCAATGGCACCTTCATCAAAGTCTTTACAATTTGATGAATCATACAACCCTGAACAAACAGGTTTTGAGAATCCAAGTTCCCATGATTTCATCTCTTCCCATGCTGATTCCCAGAATGACAATAGATATGCCTATCAGGATAATTATTGGAGGCATTATCCTGATGATTCTATGCAATTACAAACACCTATAGTGCATGAGTATGGTCATAAATCACTTAAAGATCCATGTGATGAAGTTACCAGAAAATCGCCAGGCAGCAATAAAACCGAAAACCTTTCTTATATTCCCACCCAATGTAAAGACTCCGATACATCTGATGATGGTGTGGACAACGAGGAATCTGATCTATGGGAAGAACCTGTTCACGAAGACTGCCCAAGAAATGAGGAAAAGCTGAGTGATGGGAAGGAAGAAGGCACTAAAGATATGGAATCACTTGATATTCCACAGTACAAGAGTCGTTGGGAGAGGATCATGGAAAGGAAATCCAAAGCTCAGGAAAAAGAGCGAATGGGTGAAGATTATTATTCTGCAAAAGTGCCCAAATCGAAACCTAAGATTCAAAAACCTATTGCTCATGTTCAGCCTTGCAGTCAGAATTCACCAAAAAAGAATATAACAGAAAATAAAGATAGTTCTGAACATACTGGTCTTCCTCTTAAGAAAAAATTACCTAACAAAACTCAGGATGTTTCAGTAAGTGGCTCCTCATTCAAGAAAATGAAGTCTAAGAATGCTAAGGATTCTTCAAATGATCTACATTCTCTTAGTAAAAAGAAAACTAAAGTAGCTGAAGATGTTTCAGCAAGTGGCCTACCAGTTCAGAAAAATAAATCTAACAAACCGAAAGATATTTCTGATTGTGGTCTGCTACTTAAGAAAAAGAAAACTAATAAAACCGAAGATATTTCTGATAGCAGTCTTCCACTTAAGAAAAAGAAAACTAATAAAAATGAAGGTATATCTGATAGTAGTCTTCCACTTAAGAAAAAGAAGGCTAGTACAACTGAAGTAGCTTCACTGACGGTTAAAAAATTCAAAGTGGATAAAACCATTAATAAAAAACATTCTCATCCAAAACCTAAAAAAGTTTTGTTGGAAGATCCTTCAAATTTATTTACACCTGATAAAATTACTAAGAAGAAAGAAGTAAAATATTCTAGAACTCCAAAAGATGAAGATGAATCTTCTAAGCGTTTGTATGGACGGGTTACTAACCGTGGCAGTTTTCTAACTGAATCATCTACGAAACAGCTTCCTAAGTCTAAAGCCCTTCTAGGAAAGATGAACACAGATAAAAGAACTTCTTCCAAGATATTTACTGATGAATTCCATTCAATGATTAGCACACCCGAAATTAGAATTGCTCCAGAGAGGGATCTTTCACAAAACCATTCACGAAAATTAACACTTGAGTCTTATAAAATGAAGAAAGGTATTTTTAATGACACTAGTACTGGAATTATGAGTCCCAAGATGGATTTTCTTTATACAAGTTCATTCAGGCAAACACCCACTCCTTCAACTGTTTTAAGCAGGGTATCCCCTGACATTTCATTTCAAGCATCAAGTGATTCTTCCGAATTTTTCAGTCCTCCTGATCCCTTTGATTCTAACAATCCTGCTCTTCCACCTTTCGAAGGAGCCAAAGGCACTTTTTCACGTACCCTTTTACCAACACCTGAGAATAATAATACGGTGGTGATGAAACATTCTGTGTACAACAAAAGACCATTGCTTCCTGATCCAGTGCCTAGCTTTACCCAAATGCAACCATCAAGAGACTTCAGAGGAGGGTTGGTTCAAAATGCTCTATTCCAGTCCCTCCTATCGTCTAACTCACCCGTTGAAATACCCACCAGCCCTCTTATACAGCAAACAGTTGTCCCTCCTGTTTCTAGCCGGAATCGTCATTCGAGAGCTCGAGCCACCACATGTGTCTGCTTACCGCCAAAGACATTGAAGGCATCTGTAGGGAGCTCGATATTCAAAACTTTCGATGTCATGCTACTTATCTTGGAGTGGAATGTCGACTGGCTTTTTCAACAGCAAAAGAACCCTGAGCCGCCTCCCATCTCCAACACGGTGAAGAAAGCGGCCAACACGTATTCTAATTTTGAAGAGTATTATAACACTTACCTGCCATTGCTGCTGCTTGAAACCTGGCAGAGGATATATGCTTCGTGGACTCACCTCCATCAGGCATCTCCCTACTTTTGTGAAATAACTTCTTATGCCATGGAGACCCACACAATAAAAGTTAAATGCCAGGCAGTTTTTAGGTCTTCTGATGCTGATAGGGGGCTCTTTCCGGAAGAAGGTAGCATTATAATGATAAAGTTTGGTACAAAGGGAAAGGGAGGAATCAAGATTCTTGGATACGTAACAAGTGTAAAAGTAACGGCATTCGACCCCTCTAACGACCCACACAACACATGTTATCGGACGTTGAAATACACAGCATCGGAAGTGTTACGACGTCTTAATTTGACGTTTCTGGGTGCATACAGCTCTGATGATTTCGACCAGAATCAACTCATTCGTATTCAAGTGCTGTGCAGTATAAAGCCAACGTTGAAGCAAAACGATGCCATGCTGAACGTTAAAAAATCTCCTTTGTCTACGAACATCCTAAATCCGCTGAATGATGGTCTGCGAATCGTGAATGTCATCACACGAAACCCTGATCCACTCAAGGTTAAAGAGACGGTGAACAACTGTGTGAGAGACATCATCAAAGGTATTTTATCACCTCATCCACTTCCATTGCTGACTATTGCAAAGTCATTGCCCTCTTCGGACAGGTTGTTAGTCCTCCTGCCCCTTATCGAAAAGATGAAGCACTCCTACAAGACTAAAGTGCTGCTCTGCACGAGAACCACTAAAGCACTGACTGACATCGGCTTTCACCTGGAAGGTGGTACAGTGAAGGTCGTGATCACTGGCAATCGCTCGGACCTCCACCAGAAGCTGAAGAAATACCACTTGGACGATCTCGCCATTGACAAAGCAAGCAGCAGCTTGAGTTCAGAGATTCCAGGGTTCCAGGAAGCCGCTAGTAAGGAGGATATCGAAATTGCCAAGGTGGACATACTAAAGAACTGTGACGTGATTTTGTCAAATATTCGCTGCTGCCATAATGACTTTTTTGCTCAGGCTTGTGCAGATGGGGACTGTATACCGCAGATGTGCTGCATCATAGATGAAGCTAATTTGTGTACTGAACCAGAAATTTTAGTTCCACTTTTGTATGGAATAAGCAAACTCATATTGATAGGGGATCCTGATGTGCTTGCTAAAGTTTGCTCAAAAACTGCTATTACTTTTGACTACAATCGATCACTATTTCATCGAGCAAATGATTTGGATCTCGCTTCTGAATAAATATTTGGAATAACTCCTTTGTTTAGTAGTTATTACAATGTGCCTTATTAGCCTTTAACTCTGAAGTGTAAAATTTCAACGTTTTTAATCATGAAGAGAGATGCAAAACCATTTTTGTTGATTTTTGCCTTTTATTATTAAAAAAAAAAAAACTTTTATATCTCATAAACAGACGACTTGTTTCCAGGATTTTTTTAAACATCGGTTTTGATTAAAAAAAAAGTTTGTAAGGCAATGTTTTTTAAAAATGTAACTTTTCCACATTTATCAAAATTGCTTATAAAAATTTTATATGAACTTGCTGTTGGCCTCAATGGAATTATTATTCTATAATTATAATAATTGATAGTAGTTTTCTTTATTGGAATTGTGACCTTTTATTATTTGCTTAAAAATATTGTTTATTAACATACAATAGCATTTTAAAATCCTTTTCATGTCTGTTTGTGCTATGCACACTTGTAATCAATACTATTTTACTTTTTCAGAATTTCATCTTCCAAAATGTATATAAATAAACCAACATCTGAAAATATATAGATTTAAAGTTTTTAATTTCATAACATATAAAATTGTCTAAATCTAAAAATGTGTAAATTCTACAGCTTAATTTAGTAAGTTTTTTTCATTTCTTAAACTTAAAGAAAAAATTCAGCTTCTACTTGGAATGGTCAAACTATTATAGCTTAAAATCGATATTAAAATGTTATTTTCTTGGTAATGTAGCCAATTGGTGAAATGTGTCTTTGTTAAAGGAATATATTTTGTAAAATATTTTTTATTATAATTTTCATAGGAATGAATTTACTTTTATTATGTAAATTGCATATTCTAAATACTTTACTTATTATACTTTATTGTATTTTATCTTTGGAATTCAAACTTTTATTAAAGTTTAAAGAGCTTGTAATCAAAATTGGCTTGATATGCAAAAGGGAAGTTGGTTTCGAATACTAGATGCTGTTACTCCAGCAATTTCCCATTTACTCATAATCTTAAAATTTTCCAAGAGATGTGTAAAAGGAAATCTGGTTTGTTTTTAAATAAGTTAATAATAAGCAAACTTTTTTGAATACAAGCTCCTTACTTCTGTATATTTTTCTGTAGATTGTTTTAAAATGTATCCATACATTCATACGTCCAATTTGTGCTTGTTTTGTGTATGTTCTAGAGTCTTCGTTTCAGCATCTCTTTTGTATATTGTTAATCTAGAGTTCTTTTTTTTGTATATTGCCATATATGCTTGTTAATGAAGATTTGTTAAATGATTTATAACGCGTCTTATATATATTAAAAGATTTAAGAAAATGGTCAATGCAAAAAAAAAATATGTATTTTTATGTTACGACGCACGCCGAAAGTGAAGCGTGTATGAAAGTCATTTTCATTCTGTTTATTAATACTATTGTACTTAGGCAGCGGGAGCAAGTGCCACTCCAACATTTTGAACGTCAAAACAAATGTCCACAAGCTGTTGTTAAGAAATTTGGGATTTGCCCTTTGATGTAGTAATGTTTGCTCAATCGAAAAAGGCGTAGGATCGCAGTTACGCGCCTCTGATTGATTCTTGTCTGTACGATCCCGCATTCATTTCTCGTTTTTTGGAAAAATAATTCAGAAAACTCGTAATGCAATAAACATTCTTCCATTTTTAAATTACGGTCTTTCATTCCAATTTTAAAAGACGAAATACTGGATGTCTCTTTAAAGGTGTTGTTCGTAATGGATTCCTCCTATACTAGCTAAAAAAACCACTTGGATATCAATATAATTTTCAGAATATTGGAAAACGTAATATTTACCACTTAAAAATATATGTGGCGTCACCTAAGTAAATAAAGAGCAATACGACTTTAATAAATATAAGGGGATTATACATATACACACACATTACTATAAAAATCCTGTAACAAAGTTGTAACGCAATATAAGCAAAGGTGCTACTGTTCGATAGTTTTGAAAACGGATATATGTTTTTGTTATTTTGACTTAAAATAATTTGCCATTAAAGCTTCGTGAACAAAGTGATTATTCCTGTTTATTATATACCCTGTTCTTTGTTTTATTGTATATTTATATAACTTTAATTTCTCTTTTAGTGCATTTAACCTGTTGTGTGTACACATTTTATACCTAGGTACATTGTACGCGGATTATTTTTTCTAGTCTGTCCGAAAAACGACATAAATTTAATGATAAAATTGCGTTTTTTTTATGCTCGTAGAGAGAGAAAGTTATTATTGCTCCCACTGTGCAGCTTGTATCTGAAAGTGTATTGTAAAATTAAATTTGACAATGAAAGTAACTGTTTCTTTTAAAAGGAAAAAATGTTTATTATACTCCATAAAATTGCATAGTTATATTAGATTCCATAAAAGTATATATATATATATATATATCCTTATCTTTCATTTGTGACAACATTATCTGACACGGTAAAAACATAGCTAACACATGTGCAATGTCTCAATTCGTCTTTTAGCTATTTAATTTCGCATTTCTGTGCCACCTTAGTTGAAGTCTACAACTGTAATTGGCATTGTCAAACTTGAACTTCCGTATTGTTAAACTGTGATATTTTTTATTCAATAAACTTTATGATACAGAGCCAACTACTTACATATGGAATTAATAATACCGCGTTATCGTCAACTAGACTGAAAAACTTCCTTCAATGATTTGACGACGTTTTTTTTTTATTTGTAATCTCATCCGGACCCACTCGTATGGATAGAATTAGTAAACTATCGTAACTTTATATTTTTACGTCATTAAATTAGTCAAACAATTTTGTTTCGGTATGTTTCAACGTATAAGATAACTACTATATAGAGAATGTGTTCATATGGATTGGCGTTTATACGTCTGTGCATTTATCATTTTAATTTAAATTGTGTGTTTATTTTTGAGTGACTTATTCAATCCATAAGAAATATATTTGCAATTCATTTCATAACTTTATAATTAAGATATTTTAAAACGTCAATAAGTGTAATAACAAAAGAGTAATTCGCGGCAATTATCAAATAACTTTTTTGTCAAAAGTATACTAAATTTCTTACGTGAAACTGTCTTTAAAATCAGCTACATGGACATCAGTGTAAAAACCCCATGTTTCGCTTGTAGCAGATTATAAAAATAGAAATACATCGCCAACATAAAACAATAGCATAGCCCGATTGACAAAATAGACAAGCTGTGCCATCTGATACCACAGGTACTCATCCACGTCTCTTGCGTACTTTGCTCTCCAGATTTTACACGCATCGGCGCCCAAGTTCCTATCGAACGAGACCAAATAACCGTCAATTGTGCTATGCTATTTGCCAATAAGTTATAGTCTCGTTATGAATCGCCATAAAATCGTAATATGCTGTTTCTATCCTAATAATTTATGTTGCTGATTTTAAAGAATTTTCATTAAATAAAAAAAGGAACCATAAGTCTGTTTAGAAGAAATCCTCTATACCCATGTATCTTCCATTAGTCCATCTAGGGGAGATTGGCATGACTTTGCACAGTGTGGATAAACTTATTAAAAACAATTCGATCTCAATTTTGTATATATATATTCTAAACTATTTTGCGTATCTTATTTATGTTGTGAAAATATAGAAACAAATAGTCCATGTATAGAATGTCATCACTTTAACATGTTGTCAAGGGCCTATGATATTGCTTTCATTGTCATTTGTATTATAATAACACAATTAGAAGGTTCGTACGGCATTTTAAAGGTCTTGTACATTTTAACGTGTAAATAAATATTTAAATTGCGTAGTTGTGTATTCTTTGATTTCTTAAAAAAAAATGGTGTTAAAAATCAAAAACATTTTTAACATCTCTTCTAACTATAACGGCCTGTGGATGTCTGAATCGTTGAGGGAACTCTGCATGTGTGTAGCGATCTGGTAATCTCGCGCGGTAATTAATTTAACGCAAACTCTACCATGTATAGGAAACCAGTGTACTTTTAATCCGTCGTGGTTTAAAGTCTTAAGCCCCGTTTACACGTGCTAAAAAGCCGGGGTAAACCCGGCAGCATATTAACTACCTATACACGAGTAGACGCATTGGAAAATTTCGAGCCTTCTGATTCGTCGGTTTCACTACGTAGCTGTGACGTCACACTATTTCTCATCCATTATACTTACATTTCAATTGTTGGTCAAAAACTTCTTTCTTTACTTTTAGCTTTTATTTTTACCGGTCATTTTTCGTCCAAATGTCCGTATTTTCATTTTTAAAGGAGGCAGAATCAAATAATTAAATTTAACTGTTCAGCGGAACAATATTTAGAAATATTAAAGCTTAGAAACATTTTTATGAAAATTTTTGGTGGCGCCATCTTTTTCTCTGAATCTGAATCACTAATGCTTGTCAGTTAATTGCCTAATAAGGAATTTTTATTTGTCATCCAAGAACAAATAAAAATAGATACAAATAATACTAGAATAATATAGATTAATTTCTTACGTATAAAATTAAAGTAAGGAATAGAATTTCAAAATGTTCAAATGTATCGTTATGTGTATTGTTATGCATTACATTAACAGATGGCGCCACATAATATTTTGGAATTATGAAGTTTTTTTGCATTTGAAAATTACAATTATATTTGTATATATATCTTTCAATAACAAATATATTCAGTTGAGAAATAACCAAAAAGCAATCATGTAACAATCAAATATAAAAACCGAGTTCCATAATTACTAGCAGATTTGTGCCTTCCTTATTAAATTCGGGGTTGTCGGATGGATTATAGGAATACACGCGAACAACACGGCGTAGTTAGTCGCAGTAAAAATTATATCTAAATTTAAAATAAGATTATTTTGAAAAGAATACTTACGAGCAAACAAATCTTTCTCCACTTGGCTTAGATGTCCTAGAATTCCATCTAGTATTTGTAACTTCTCCAAATTCTTTTACCCATTTATTGCACTCTTCTAAATTTTTAACATTGCTACGCAGAACAATTAAATTTGGCGAATTCGTTTCTATCTCATTTGAAAATGAGGATGGAAGTTTATCTTCCGAAAATACGGACATTTGGACGAAAAACGTCAGGTAAAAACAAACAAATAAAAGTAAATAAAGGAGTTTTCCATCAACAATGCAAATAAAAATATTATGGATGAGAAAATAATGTGACGTCACAGCTACGTAGTGAAACCGACGAATCAGAAGGCTCGAAATTTTCCAATGCGTCTACTCGTGTATAGGTAGTTAATATGCAACCCGGCATTTTTCCCCAAGGAGGGAAGATTTCGGAGAATTGCCGGGGTAAACTTCGCACCTACTCTTGACTAGGTGAAAATGCCGGGTGATTCCTATGATCCTTTGCGAGATTTCAATAATGGCGGCTGTATTCAGTGTTTGTGTGTATAAACCATTACTGATTTGTGGAAAACTTTCAGAAATAGGTAGTTTTAAAAAGCAATTGAATAGTAATCGGGCGAAAGTTATTAAAATACGTTAAATGGGATTGCTTTATAAAAGCAATATGAGGAAATGCGTAAAAATATTTTTTTCAGTAAATTGTTTGTTGCACACCAGTGTGAGTTTCGAATTCAAATACTAATAATAAAACAAGATTTTTCCGAAATATAGGGGGATGTTTTAAAAGCAACGTGGATTCCCGAAATTGAGTAGGATTGTTTTTTTAAAACAATGGGGATAAGTTAGTGCGTAAAAAGGTTCTTTTCCTTAAATTGTTTGTTGCACACTTTGTATGTACGAGTTTTTTTTTTATAGTGTGAAGTTTCGAATTCAAATACTAAAACAAGAAATTTCCGAAATTTAAGGGGATTGCTTTTTTTAAAAACAATGTGGATAGAAATTGCCTAAAAAGGTTTTTTTTTAATTGTTTGTTGCACATAGGTTTTTTTCCAGTGTGAGTTTCGAATTCAAACATAAAACAAGAAATTTCCGAAATTTAAGTGATTGCTTTTTAAAAGAAATGTGTAAAGAGATGTGCCTAAAAAGGTTCTCCTTTTAAGTAAACTATTTGTTGCACACATTGCATGTATGAGCAATGTGTGCAACAAATAATTTTTCCAATTGTTTTCTAATTTTCCAAAATGAAAGCATTATTTGCGATACGTTCTCTATTTTTTTAAAATGAAAACGTAATTACTTCCAATATACGTTTCCTAATTTTCAAAATGAAAACGTTATATTAAATAATTATTTATATATTTCAGATTATATGTGAGTTAATTTTATTATTAATATATAAATTTGTAAATTAAACAAAGTAAATTTCCCTCACACCCAATAAACACAAATAAAAAAAAGACTGAACTAACAAGTTGTGTGATCAGTGGCGTAGTAAACTTGCTATTTTCAGGGGGGGCTGAACATTTTCTTCATGTAAAAGATGTAATTTTTTTTAGTTAAAATAGTAGGGAGTGATCCATCAAAAAATAATAATCGTTTTTGTTGAACACCTTTAGAACAATAAGTAATCATAAAATTGTATTGTAAGCTGAAATATGAATTTATAAATGTACAGATTTTTAGATTAGTGGTTGTTTGAAGGAATTTATTTCAATTTAAATTTCGTTAACATAATATAATTTTCTAAATAATAAGAAAATTCATTTGCGTAATCTGTTTAGAAAATAAAGTATAAATCTGATGGTTTCATATTTAAGAAAATAATCACTCTGGAACAAAATCTCATTTAATAATTTTTTACCGAACAAATTGACTATTTTTTTCCTTTTTAGTCTTTTTAAAAAGTAGTCGAAATTAAAAAATGCTAATCTTTTTACTCTAATAAGTACAAAAATTATTCATCTGTCAAATACAATATGTGAGACGATTGGTTTAGGAAATATATTTTGGAAAAACAGCCATAAAATAGTAAAATGCTTTAAAGGCAAACAGACGCAATCTGTTTGCTGCTCTTTAGGAAGTGACGTTTGGAGTGACGTCATTTCCTAAATACCGGCAAATTATGAAGGGACGTGTAAACGGGTGAAAAGTTTTCCCCTATTACCCGGGTAAATACCGGTTCGTTTTGTTGGACGTGTAAACGGGGCTTTAATGTCCTATCGTTGCCTGACCATAGTTCAATGTTTATGTGTCTCCTTGCGGATAGATCCGTAAACCGTCTTCGCTCAGGTGTTGTCCTCGTCATCTGACCATGGTTCAAAAGTGCAAAGCAGTATTCCAGGGTCTTTCTTACGAGATAGACCCCGAACCATCGCCAATAGCTTAATGTGTAGCTCTAGTGCGACGTTGATTCAATCCAAATCGTCGCCAATACCCCACTGTATAGTTTTATCGGAGGATTGCTAGTTTTGTCCCTCGTCGTTGCCAAAACATTCTCTTTGTCGAAGGGATTGGTAAATTTTAAATTTGCCAATAGTCCTATGTCAAAAGTTAAATAACATTTAATTTGTATTTTTACCTAAGTCCGTTTTAGGGGAATTTTTAAAAAAATAAATTTTGTATAAGAAAACCTACGTAAAGATATTAAATACTTTTATAGTAAAAGTGATTTGGTAGTCTCTTGTAAAGTGTAATATGTACTGAATTTTTATATAATTACAATTTATGTAATGATATTTATAACATGAATAAATATCATTTAAAGAATTATTTTAGATATACACTTCTTTAAACGTAGTTTACATATTAATTTTCTGCAGAAAATTATACATAAATTATCTTTTGAATATGTGGAGCAATTGCAAAATATAACATAGCACATCGTATGTGGCTGTGTTGAAAGGGCTTTCTGTTAATGTAATTTCAGTGCATTACAGAAATAGAGATTGGTCGTCAATGATAAATCACCATTAGGAAGGTACCAAAGCTGTTACGTCTGACCCGGCGAGTTCGTGCTTTGCTTTATTTCAAAATTTCACACCGATCGACGGCTATTTTCTCCCCTATCGAACGAGGCCAAACATATGTCAACCCTGCTATTTGTCACGGAATTATGTCGGAGCGGATGACCTTAAACGAGTAACTGCGTTTATATCCTGATGCAGCTAAATTGAGGTGTTTCGTGTCAAATATTCTGAAAAATTCCTCAATTTTTTAAAAAAGAATTTTACGGACCTAATCCTTTTGAAAGGAAACTAAAGGCATATATAATAGGACCGTTCTTAGCTGCCGCAGGGTCCTGTTCGAAAATACTCACGGAGGTCTTAAGTTTGGAGTATGGAAATAACTCCTTCCCCTCCACCCCAAATCAAACTTTTTCCTAGTTGACATCTATTTCATTATAATATAGTGGTGAGCAGTGTACATTTTTTTTGCAGAATCTTTGAAAAAAAGCTCCACAGCACAAATAATTAGTAAATCTCAAATGAGCAGTGGCGAGGCGTGACTTTTTGCGATGGTCATCGCCCCGAGCGCATGTGCCCCCACACCGAAGTATAAAATAGCTTTGCGACCGTCAACTGTTGTTGTAGCGAGTTTTTTTTGTTGTTGGCGAAGTTTTAGATTCTTGGCACGATTAGAAAGTGCAGGTTTTGTTTCCGAGTGTTTTCGGTTTAAATTGATTTAACGGTTTCACTTTTTGGGAAGTTTTAAATGTTTAAAGAAAAGAAAAATTAAATAAAGTAAACAGATGCATTTAAAACTTTTTTTAATTGATAAAATATCGATTTTTTAATTTAATTATTTTGTTTAATGTTTTTTTTTAAATTTTTGCGTGGTCATCGGCGAATCTACCGATGGCTGGACCCTTAAAAAATAAATAAATTATAATAGGAATGAACTTTTCTCTAAAATACTTTTATATATTTTTTTTAACTTGGCGGGCCTCTCTAAAAGAGAGGGGGGCCTGTGCAGTGGCACGCGTCACAACCCCCTAAGGACGGCCCTATGGTGTTGCCTATATTGTAAAAGGTTGAGAGCGCAGTGCTGCCCTCTATTATGATTTCACAAACATAGAAGCTGATGGGAAAAGAGGAGATTCTAAAACCGAGTTCAACCTTCAAATATGAGAGCAGTGCGAATTTTAAAGGGCAGTCGTGGCTTGATTGGGCAATCCTAAATTAAAAATTGGCAGTCATAAAAATAAACAAAGTTAAGAATTCGGATGGGAGGGGGGGCAGGCTTGTAGCATATACACGGAAGGTTCAAGGTCATTTTTTAGCTCAAACAATCATAAGTTTCATTCTCCTCTACCTCTTGCACAAATAACATTTTGTAGGCAATAATGAAACCTGATTATATATTTTTAGTTTTGAATATTTTAAATTAGATACTAAAAGTAATATATTTCACTTTGAAAATTCCTTGAACACAATATTAACTATAGTTAAATTTAAACGTTTTCCGGAAAGTAAATAAGAGGTAAACTAATATGTACTCCATATAATACGTACAGCAAAAAAATAAGTACCAGGAGGACCGAGCTCAGCTAGTTCGCATATTTTATTACTTAATAATATTTCTAATGAATCGAATTAAATGTAAATGCTTTGAAATTAACGGTTAGACGTTTCATGATATATTTTATCTTCTAATAACATCTGCATTATCAAAATAAGTTTAAGTTCTTTAAAATGCTCATATGATTGGTTAGATGTGTCAAAATTGGAAACATACCGTATGAGCTGTGCAAAAGTAACTAAATAAATATTTGTAACGATCCTGAGCGTCAAATACAACCTGTACAAATACAAACACAACTGTAGCACAAAGTCTTCGTTTGCATGTGAAACCCTGCCAAAATTCTTGCAGTTCAGTATTTCAGTACAGAGCATATTTTAATGAATTTTCACTGATGGGGACAAATACTTTTCTATGGTCAAATATAAGATGCTGATAGATACTGATAAGAACCTCATTGGTAACCTTTCCGCGGGGGCTCCGTAACAGAAAAGTTGCTCTGACTGCTGGCTAATTCTTAAACGGTGGAATAAATTTGGCTTTGAAATTCAGGAAAAAGGGTTCTCTACGCTTTGTGGAAGGATGACTTGCCTTACAATAAGAGACGTGTAACTGTCTGACGGAGGTATCATTAACAATCCTTCCTCAAAGTATGCATACTTGGGGAAGGGTCATTCAGGTGTCGAAATACTGAATAGCGCAAGCCTAAGACGAGCTAAGATTAGCGAAATGATACCTGTCCGAACAGGTGTAATTCTGTTATGCCGCAAACAACATACTTCAGACCACATGCGTTTTGAAAATTCTTCCCTTTATACCAGGTTTCGATAAGTGTTCCAAGCGCACCCTTAGATCA
The DNA here is from genome assembly GCA_963932185.1 of Troglohyphantes excavatus. Classification (NCBI taxonomy): domain Eukaryota; kingdom Metazoa; phylum Arthropoda; class Arachnida; order Araneae; family Linyphiidae; genus Troglohyphantes; species Troglohyphantes excavatus. The sequence goes on along the minus strand of OZ010671.1, from coordinate 70,592,798 downwards.
AGCGACCCGGTCGGGTTCGCAAAGCTAAGCCAAAAAAAGAAGAAATAACGCCAACTCGTCAAAGCAGCCAACAAGAAACGAACGCCCGACCGGTAGAGCTTATCTCTACTCCGCACAACTTATAATGTTAAAGTGCGTCCGTAAAATATATTCCAGAAGCCACACTACATTTCGTAAAAAAATAAAACCAGTATTGGTGAAACCGTATCTGTAAAACCTTTAATTTAATACAAGAATATTTTTTTTTAATTGAAAATTAACGGAGATACGGAGTTTTTTAATTTGCGTAAAGTTAGTCGATTTGTCACTTTTTCAAATTATGAAGCCCAATTTTGTCAAACGCCCTAGACACTACAATTTTCAACCGATTTTTCTGATTAATAGCTTATATGATAGCTTTATGGCATCACTAAGGTCACATGTTACTTTTATTTTATAATATTAATTATTAATATGTTTAATTAGCTAAAAAAGTTATTAAATAATTTAAGCCAAATTTTTACGCCGTCAGGCGATTTTTATCTAAATATGAAATCCCTTCACTAGGCGGGCGCCAAAGAAGATTATGTTTTAGAGCGGCTTAATAAAAGTTAAAATTATCGTTAAATAATACGCTCTACAAAATAAAAATTATACCACCCGATAGATTAAAAATCCTTTTAATCGATGGATCAATTGTCATGTAACTTGGACAATTATTAATGAAGATGGAAGCATTTGAAATAAATAAGAACATTGAAAAATTTCCCCTATCGTTCTTCCGCGGGAGAAGGGTGAAACATCTCAACAGTAACCATTTCAAGCTGAAAGACGTAGTGTGCATGTGGGGCTCGGGGAAGAGGAAGCGAGGTCATATTTATCTTTTAATACTTCGCGTGTGATTAATTATTCCTTGAATAATCGGATTTTACTAATGACATGGGAAAACAAATAGTAATTTTTAAAAAGTTTAAATGGTGATTGGTCTGACATCCTCCAAATGGTGGGTTGAAAAAAAAGACTGATATCCCCCAAAAAAACTTTAGAAAAGTAAAAAACGCTAAGCCCCCCCCCCCCAAAAAAAAAAACTTCGAAACTGTGGCTAAAAAAGTTGTGATATGAAAAACAAACAAGCCAAGAGCTCAAGCGTGCACACCCACTCACTAGCCTTTTCCCGGAAAAAAACTGCGCTTTCTTTTCTTAGCTCGATTAAAAATTAAATTTATGTGTGTATAAAATTTTAATCGAGCTAAGAAAAGAAAGCGCAGTTTTTTTCCGGGAAAAGGCTAGTGAGTGGGTGTGCACGCTTGAGCTCTTGGCTTGTTTGTTTTTCATATCACAACTTTTTTAGCCACAGTTTCGAAGTTTTTTTTTTTTTGGGGGGGGGGGGGGGGGCTTAGCGTTTTTTACTTTTCTAAAGTTTTTTTGGTCTCTATATACTCTATGGGACACATGTTGCCCAGCCAACAAATAAAGGTTAACAAAAGTTTTGGGCAAAAGAATGCTAAAATTTATTTGTTCGTCAATTCAAACTAAATTAATTTACTTAATTTAATAAAAATTATCGATGTTTTTCCTTGCAGAAAATATTTAAGACACGAATAAAAAAAAAATGGGCGTCAAATTTCGTGAGCAGTGGGGCTTTTCTTAGCACTGGTGGGGAAAATGCCCCACCAATTCTATGTTAAAATATGGCCTGTTTCAGTAACAATTTGTAGTTACGTTTGAATCTGGCCAACTCTATAGTAACTGAATGGACTTTTAAACGCTATACAAATTAGCCTTTGTCATTAAGAATATTATGATATTGATAAATTATATTATTATTTTGTTACTGCAAAATTATTTCCGCAATCTTTTATCTTCAATCTGCACACACAAATAATGGGGAACAAACGCCATTTTATACCCTTATTAAACGTTTAATCAATAATAAAGATTCGTACTTCTTTCGAATAATTTTATGTGTCATTCAGAATTAGTTGTAGTGATGAAAACAGTGTTATCTTTAATTTAGTGAAATATAATATTATTTTAACCAATTGTTATTAACCAATTATAACAGTTGCAAAAATCTATCTTCCAAATAAAATTTTCCTATAATTTAAATAAAATAGCTTTTTATTGTATTTCACCAGGACCGTAGATGCAGTTACATAATGCAGTAACGATTAAATTAATCTTTTTTTTTATAAATAACACGTAACATTAATTTAATAAAACTCCATTCAATTGATTCCATTGGAATATAAATACTTAACAAAAGAAACGAAATTCCTTCTAACAAACATATTTGTTTTTGAAAATTCCATGTTTTATTTGTGGAAATACATATCAATGTTCAACATGCATGCAATTTGGTGTCGAAATCAATTTTAGCGGAATAAATAATCCATTTTATTATGCAATAAAAAAACTTACGTGTTTTTCCTGGCGATTATTTTCTTGTACTTATTTCTTATACAGAATTTTAAAAACTTGTTTTTGTGTATTCCACTTATGACGTCACGTATATAAACAGTAAAAAACAAGATTAAATTTGTTCAAACTTTGATTATTTTAAATACAAACGATTTTTGTTCAAGTTCTTTTTTAAATATTTATTAGAAAACTGATAGTATTTAATAGACGAAAAAGTGATCAGAATGCGTTTTTTTTACTTGAAAACCCAAACGATGTTTTAAATTTTAATTTACTGACGTTTCCTTCACTTATTTATGACACAAAAGTACTTTATTTTAGAATAAAAATAAAAATGTCTCATCAAAAATATTTTACACGTTTTGAATTAAAATAACATATGATTAATTAAATAACGTTTAATTGTTATTGCTGTATAACCTATTAACTCATATGCAATAATTTGTAATGGAAAGAATGACATCGAACTTTTAATCTGCTTGTTTCACAATCTGAATAACATTTTTTAAAGATGAAACCTATCCTAATCGAATTTTTACGCAAAAAAGTAGTATGCACCAATTTTTGTAAAAATCTTTAAAGCGGATTTCGAGATCATGCAATTAAACAAACAAACAAATCTGGAAACATTGCTCTTTTAATAGAATTAGATAGATAAGGAAAAAATCTAATGTCGAGCACGCAGTTTCTTTCTACTAATCTACAGCAACCTTTTTTCACTGGCCCCATCTTTAGATCCTAAGAAGGGGTTGATTTAGGGTTCATTCCAGAGACGGGTTGTTGAAGAAGGTCAAATTTTAAAATATCAAATTTTTTAATAATTTTAGGTGTAGAATTTACATACTAGTGCCAAAATTAACTTTTATTAAAAATGTATTACGTTTAAATAAATTGCTTGAACAGTTGATATGGACATGATCCACTGATGTAAAGCCTCCAATACGGTTCTAGTTCAGGGTTAGTTTATGGTCCAAGCGGCCATTCGGGGCGCCGGAGTAAGGAAAGCGCCAAATTTCCTTAAAAAAAAAGGAAAATTTAAGTCCTTGCAGTGGGAAAATTGGTCTACATTAGGTCTTTTTAAGATTTAATCTTTGGAATTTAATTATTTATGGCATTTAAATTAATTTATTTCATTCGCGACATTACAATATTTCCCCATTCGTATACTATTACTTTGTAGATTAAAAGTTATAGCTTGGATTTCATTTTGGAATGAAAAATACACATTTGACGTATCTTGCCAGTGATTTTTCTCAAATTTTGAAATACTATATAAAAGTAGAACCCAATTTATTAAATCGATCATTACCAAAATATATGTATGGAAATAATTTTTGCTTGTCTCACAAAAATCAATGAACCGCTACTGTTTTGATTTCTACCTAGATGACTAGATGGCGCCAATCTCCACATTTTGATCTCCCTGTGCAATTTAATTTGAATTACACTAATTTTAATCTTTAATACACCAAAAATTCCATTGACATACCAAATAAAGAAAAATACCTTGTAAAGTTTTTGTGAAAAAGCGATATCAAATGCTAATTTTATAAACTTTATAACCAAAAAAACCACATAAAAATATGTGGCTATCAAAAATTTAAGACAAACTGTTGGAGCTCGTTTTTCGAAAAAATTAAAATCCAATAATGGTTGTTCCTTTTTTTATGGGATTCTGCACCAGTGGTTCCCAAGGTCCGTGGACCACTAGTGGTTCGTAGGAGGTCCCAAAGTGGTCCATGGAGCTATAGCCCAGGTACCAATATGCTTTAGGCGATTTACCCTTTTTTGCGTGAATTCTATTGTTCTGTTTCTTGCAAATTTTTTTTTGCGTATATTTTGCAGTAAATGATACAAATAAAACTTATTTTTTAAATATTTTTTATTTTATAAAATTACTCGAATGATATAAGTCCTTCATGATATTTAAATTTTTATTTTACGATTTATTTAAGGAAGGAATGTTCTTTGTATACCTCCGTTACGTGTCACCTGCTGTTTTTTTTTTATAATTAATTATCAGGGGATAAATAATTGGGGAATCTTTGACTTATCGCAAATAATTTTACGATTTCACAAATTGTGTCTGTGTACCTCACAACACACACACAAATATATAAATATTCATTAAACCTTGGGACCACTATTCTTAAACGGTTGTTCGAGGAGTATTGTGTAAATTAATTGTAGAATTTGTAATTAAATTTTTTGACGTGAATACGTCTATAAAATTGGTATGGTGTACCTCTCCGCACGGAGTCGTATGTGAAAAAACGACATCATTATCACTCCACGGGAATAATACTATTCGTATAAATGACACCATCGGCTAGAGTAAAGTGAGACGTTTAGAATAAGCTGATTGTTAAAGCATGTTTCTCTCTGACTTTTGTACAGCTTGGGGGTGGGGGGAGGTACAGAGTCACCCCCTTGGCTACAGTATAAGCTTCCGCCTCCATAACTCTGCGTGGAATCATCATTTACGGATAAATGACGTACCATCGTGTACAGGCTGGTGGGCCGCGTCACCTAAGTTGGCCATTCATCTGACCTTTAATTTATCACAAATATGACCTATAATTGTGGAATTTTCACGGCCCACGCGGGTTTTTTGTGGCCCACGCAATGCGTGGGGTCCAAAAGTATTTGCGAATCAAACCTTATGGTACAGTGTGGCCTGTACTTACCCGATTCTTTTACAACTTTTCGTCTCCTGAAAGGTACGTTTTCTAGATAATGACTCATATATAAGTGCTTAAAATAAAAGGTATGCGCTTGTTTTAATGCAATTTCATAAGAAAACACAATTTTTATAAAAGAAAAGCAAAAACACAGAAACGTTCTGTTAAGCAATACACAACACATTTTATGTTTTCTAAATTATATTCATATTTTATACATTAAAACTTTTTCGTGAGTTTGTTTTAAAAATGAGCCAGATCTTTTCGATTGAGATTAATCCAAATAACTAGTTCATGCACACAAACTGACCACCACTGCAGCTCAATTTCAAATCATGATACGGAAAGAAGATCTTGCTTAGATTGGAAACACTTCGATAATGTCAGAATCTCTATATTTGTACCCTTTTTGGATCACAGACAAAGACCTACACTGCAATCTAGACCTCGCGTAACTTATCTCGCAGTTTTCAATTTGAATTTCGCCATTAGGGACCCAACAGATGTTTTTATGAAGGGAACTGCTGGTTGGTTTCAAACTTCATAAGGATAATAAGTCTGATTAATTCATAGAAAAAAATTACATGCGCATGATATAATTATTATTAATAATATTTAAGAAAATTCTTTTCAATTTTTAGACTTATAATGCTAAAATGGCAACACATCATAGCATTAAAAATACTATATCGTAGTTGACAGTGCTAAAGGTTGTTGGCAAAAATTTCAATTTTTTTTTTATTATGACTAAATGTGGCATTTTGTGATTTTCACCTGTTGGAAAAATTCATGATGTCATCAGCTAATCCCGATAAAAAGATACAACCAAATGAAAAAAAATTCTATCATAGAATCATCATAGGAACTAATTATCCTTTTCGTTCTCCTGAAAAGTGGTAGGGTTAGACTTACGACCTTTTGCACTGCCAACGACGGTATTTAGGGTTTCAAATGGCGGATTTCAATTTGAACAGTGAACAGTAATCGGAAAACTGGTTATGCGCGGTCCAGTTTGCGTATAGGCCAGTGATCTAGCACATTTCATCTGTTTATCCAAGCTGAAAATGTTCAAGAGAGTGAAGTGTAATGGTGGGGCCTATAGTCATGGGGCCTCAAAGGAAAATTTGGCATAAAATGATGCATGGAAGTTGCTCCAGCGGCGCAGTAGGTTGGTGGTGGTTTCCATGGTAACAAAGCCGTGGGTTGCGGTGCGATGGGCTGCTCGATGTTCTGGTGGTGAGGGGGACGGAGTTGATTCCTTTGTGCTAATATAGTTCTTTCGTTACGCCTGAACTTGGCTCGTCGATTCTGAAACCACACCTGCAAAAATATAATTCAGTTTTGGAAACATAGAGTTTTTGGAGATAATACCCCTACAATATGCATTTTGAAAAACAAATTTTCATACAGAGAAACGTAAAATGTAATAATAATAAATTGCCTCGTCCTTTTAAACCGTGGTCAAATGTCGAGGAAAACACATGAGCACACACCCCTGCATCTTTGTAGGTATGAGAACGTTTGGACCACAACAAATTTAACGTGCGCTTGTGCCTTATGCGTGATGTATGTTTTTTGTGGACGACTTCCCAGTCGCAACTTTCAACTTAATAAAAATAAATAAATAAAAAACATAAACTGATTTTAATGACTTCAAGCAACTTGTAGTTCTGGAAACAGTAAACCTCGCTACATGTATGTCGTTTTTAATGACTTCAAGAATCATTCATGCCAAATTTGTCGAAAATCGAACAACGTGTTTGGTTATAATTGCGTAACAAACAAATTTACAAACAGACCAAATGGCAATAGGTCGAGTTGTGACCTCGCTAACGTTTGTTCAAAAACAGAGACCTCGCTGACGCTCGGTCAATTACAAATTTGAAACATTTGAATTTTTCCAATGCAAGTACGAAATTTCGCGACCCCCTCCCCCTCTCTAAAAATATTTTTTTTTGCAAAAATTTGGCGCCCTCTTTTGCCGGGCTCCCCAAGCGCACTCGCAGGTACCTCTAGTGTCAGTTAATTCAACCAACCAGCATGTCTCAAAATAAAAGCCTCCATGTTCCTCAAACTCTGCACGATCGTCAAGACAAAATAGCGCGCATCTTCAAAAACATGGTATTTCATGCCAATAAGTCTTTAAAAAAAAACTTTTTTTTTTGTTGCCTTATCCCGAATCATCCGATGAAGCGTTTTTTAAAAGCTCCTAAGTGCTAATAGAAGCGGTCTTTTGCCCCCATCTGATCCAAAGGGATAATTAAAGGAGTTGGCGCCACTTGGCCCTATCGGGACATCTGGGCTCTGCACTTGGCAACCGGAAGCCCCAAAAGAAACACAAACTCTGCGGGACTCGATGATGTGTGTCATCTTTCATTTCGAGTTGCCTTTTTTTCACAAGGGGGGGGGGGGGGGGGGGGGATGGGACTTTTCAAAACTTTTGCGGTGTGTTTCCAGAGCATACTAGATATAGGAAGACAATGTTTACTATGTTTTGATACAGTGGAGGATTGCGTAGGCTTTAAGTATTTAATAGTAGTAGCACTTTTACACTGTGCCCCTGACACTTACTGAAAAAGCAGAAAATGCCACCAAATAAATACATTGTAATAAATTATTACGTTAAATATAATACTGAAAATCCCAATAAACGTGTTCTGATATTTGTGCGAGTAAGAAAGGCTTGAGAACTACAAAACGTAGTGCTTTTTTTTTGCAGAGCAGTTTTTTGTTTTTGAAAAATTATAATTTTCAGGAGATCATTTCCATATCTGTACAATGCTCCTTTCGAATATTATAAATATTTGTAATAGACACTATACACCACCTGGTGTCAAGATTAATTGGAATTGGATAAATAATCGTTTGACAAAAAAAAAACAGGATTCAGTAGGCTGTATTTTTATACACCGTATATAAGTAACATGCAGATGTATTTTATCGTTTTTTTCTTTTTCTTTTCTTGTTTTTTTCCTTACTCGCGTTTGGAACGTTACGTTCTAATGCTATTCGCTGCATTAGCATTATTGGATATAAATAATATATTTGCAAACGTATATTCTCTCCCATCTTTTATTTTAAAAGTACAAATCTACGCGAAACGGTGTTTTTATCACATTTTCCGTTTGAGCCAGTAAGGCAAAAAGCGCACGCTTAGTCTCCTCTTCATTGTAACATGTGCTTTTGTGTTTATCTACTGGTTGTGACGTCATATGCATAGAATGCATTGCTCCCATTGTCATGGATATATATATATATATATATATATATATATATATATATATATATATATATATATATATATATATATATATATATATATATATATATATATATATATATATATATATATATATATATATATATATATATATATATATATATATATATATATATATATATATATATATATATATATATATATATATATATATATATATATATATATATATGTGTATATATATATATATATATTATATATATATATGTATATATAAATATATATATATTGTTAATCGATAATAATACATCTGAATGGCTTTTTCTTCTATACGAATTCTAAATTCTATTTAAAAAACATGGAACACAGTTGAACTGAACGAAAACAAATTTAGGTAAGAAATTTTAAATATGTTTCAATTTTATATGAAGTATATTTATCAAAAACTTAGAAGTTGAACATGATTGTTTTTAATTCCATATGATGTTCCTTTCGAAAGTTATGTAAATTTAAAAATTTATTCCATTGATAAAACATGGGTAGAAAGTTTATGAATATCGTTTGAAATTTAAATAAAATTTCGTAACTAATATTCCAATTCACGGGTCTTATATTTGTTTTGGTTGTATGCATATTACCTTGTGAGTTTACTTTCTTTAAAAATATATTTATGAAATTTAAATACATATATATTTGATCAGTGCTTTATACTGGTATTTCTTTGTCATAGCAAAAATCCCGATATATAACGTTAACAGTATCTATGTCAATTTTGAACTCAATATAACTATTTAACGTTTTCATACAATTAACATGGATATCGACTGATAATTGATTTATTATCACGCATATTTCCCATTTTAAACAAATTCTTTGCTGGAATATCAGAAAAATAATTACAAATATTGAATTTACAGTTTATTTTTTTATTCAAGTACGGTATACGTTTGGTAATAATAAATGGTTTTAATGAGAGAATGTCAAAATTACTATACTGCGGAATTCGGGATAGTTCCGCAATTTAAATCATGGAAGTTCTTCTAGAAATTTATCAAAGGGCGAACATTTAAAATTTAAATACTTCTGCGTGCTTTAGCTCTTCCTGTTGTATACAGAAAACGGATTGGAAAATTGAACTGCACATTTGCAGAATATCTAAAATTAACATAAGATCCTTTAAATGTCAGTTCTATCGAATATTAAATATAAGTAGTGATTTAAATCATTTTTTCATTGTTATTTTATTTAAATCCCTTATTCCGGTTCATTATTCATTTTTAATCGATTGGGGGGGGGAGGGCGGGGGGGGGGGCAGCGGTCATAGATAGAAACTCGCGCTACACATAAAAACTGTGTTGATATTTCAAACATTATTAACTGAAGGGAATCAGCCTTTAAGGATAAATGCCGTATCATCTTGTAAAATAAAATGGGCTACATTGAGCAGGTTGGCCATTAATCTACTCCCCCTTCTGCCCTTTGTACCGCATGGGGAGGGCGGAAAGGGGAGATGAGTCACATTTCGGGCATACGGTGGGCTGTTTAACCGCTGTAACTTCAGTTCAAATCATCGTGCCGTGGAGAGTGCGTTTTTAAATGGAAGATAGCTACAAGTTCTAATATTCCATTTGATTAGTGTTGAAAGTTTAAACCATTTGTGTAAAAATTGTTTGGAGTAGAAATTGACGGTGTGTCAAAGATTTCACTATGAAGCGAAAATATCACAGTAAAGCTCAACTGAGACACAGGCTGTAGATTTCTCCGCACTTGAGGTTGAGGCCGCTTAGGTAATAAATTTAAACTCATTTGACTAAATTTTAAATTTATAACAAGCGCCGAGAGATCTGGAGTTTATCGAAGACACAAGAAGGCGCAGGCCGAGCATACACACGTACAGAGTATTCACAAATCAACAGTGGGGACTGTTACTACCCAATTTTTTAAAACCTATTTTTGTATCATGACGGCAGAGTGTTTCTTTCCCCACTCTGGAGGGGACAAAGCAATTACTAGCAGAGGAGGGGTGAAGCAGTGTCCCCCTATCTAATAGGCCTGTGTAGAATGCTGTATCCCATGTTCTCCTCGCGTCCAAGAAGCAAGGAATTCTGTTTGCGTATCCCCTTCCCGGTAATCACTGATGAAGTGCTAAATGAGGCTTTTCCAGCGGAGCAGGCGTGAAGAAAGTGGAACGAAAGCGCGTATCTGATCGCGAGAAGTTGCGGAGGAGATACCATCTGGGGTGACGACGTCTCAGCCGGCAGAAATTAGTGGCTGCTCTCCAAGCAACCTCAAGAGCTCATCATGGGACGAGGAGAAATCGTCTGAAGGGAAGGGGAGTTGGTACCCAAATATGCCGGTAATCTTAAATTGACACGTTTTAGGTTTCTTTTTTTTTATATATAGTAAACCACACCAATTGCGTAATGTTCCTAACCGCGTGCGCTGAAAAGACGCAATGGTTTTGCTTCGCTGTCTGCGCCAAACACTGTGTATTACTTCACACATAAAATAACTGGATTTGTTGTGTATTTTAATTTAAGGCTCATTCTACACGGGCGAGATGAACATACAAAACAACGTGGTGTGTTTGTATGCTCCAATCACAGAGCCATCTGCAAAAGCTCGCGCGCGTTTATCTCGTCCGGGAATGGACCTGAAGTGAACACCGGGTTCTAGTAAGGCTCATTTTCTACACGAACGAGTAAAACGCGAGTGAAGTTCTCTTGGATTCGAGAATTGCTACCACGTGGTATGAATTCTCAAATCAACGAGAATCTCACACGCGTTTTACTCGTTCGTGTAGAATGGGCCATAGATGGTAAATAAAAATAACCCTTAGGGGACACAACCTCCAATCAGGGTGTGTATTAGCACCGACAATTACACCAACGGGACGCTAAAGTGGTTTGTTCAGAAGTAGGTTCCAATTCATTATTATTTGCCACAAAAAGTTTAAATAATAATTTTCAAAAACATTAAAACAAGCTTTTATTATTTTAAACAAACTATAAACTTAAAAATAAGCTAATATTTAAATTAAAAATAAGTGGGGGGGGGGGGGGGGGGCTCTCAAATAAATTGATTTAACACAGTGTAAAGCGCCTTATACTTTTATTTCTAGTCAATTTAGAGCATTAGATTTTTAACTTTATAGTTTATTGAACACGAATAAAAATTTTACATTAAAAAAATATATTTATTATAGAAAGTTGATTTCAAATCTAGATTCAAGTAGGAATAAATGACACTTGTGTCTTACTTGGACTCTTGCTTCGCTGAGGCTTACTTTCTTAGCTAATTCTTCCCTCACAAAGGCGTCCGGGTAGTGAGTCTTTTCAAATATCTTCTCCAGTGCGTTCAGCTGATGGGTGGTGAAAGTAGTTCGATTTCTTCGAGGCTTTTTGCGACTATTTTCACCTTCTCCAGATTCGTCTACGAGAACAGAAAATGATGTCATCAAATATTTACATTTACGTCAGGAGCGGCTTAAGGCCAAAGGGACACAAGCGGTCGTTTGGGGGCGCCGGACTAATGAGGGCGCTAAATTTCAGTGAAAAAGGAGAAACAAAAATGATTTAAGTTGGAAGTTTGCTGTCAACATCGGACATTTACAAGTTTTATATTTTTAATTATATTAAATATAACAAATAAATTAATGACTTTGATATTCATTTATTACTTTATTTCTATCTGTATATTACTGAAAACACTTTCTTGACCCTGCAGATTCGGGATTTCCTTCTAATTTCGCACCTTACTGAATCGAAAATTTTATAATAAACTCTTTTTGGTTCTTTTTGGCTCTATTTGGTCAATTTCGCTCAATTTGGTTCTATTTGGTTCTGTTTGGCTTTATTTGACAATATTTGGCTTTTTAAGGCTCTATTTGGCTAAATTTGGTTCTATTTGGCTCTATTTCGCTCTAATTGGCTCTATTTGGTTCTATGTGGCTCTTTTTGGCTCCATTTGACTCTAATTTGCAATATTTGGACTTTTTTGGCTCTGTTTGACTCTATTTCGCTCTATTTAGAGAAATAGAGGTCATGGAATCAAATTATACAAATCACAGACCGTTAGAAAGCCTTTTTAATGGGGTTATAGACAAATGGAATAGTTTGAGAATGTTGATCCATGGTTAAAAAAAACGGGGCAGTTTTCTTGGGTCTTTCCTTCAAGATAGATTCCGTCCGAACCGTGGCCAATGCGAACCCCCGATAAACCAAATTCTAAATTTTTAATATTTGAAGCTAAAAAGTTCATATTCATTTTTATATCTTTTGACAAACATTATCTTACACAAGTTGCACAATTGCCTTAAAAATTATTTGTACAAATTTGAGCACACAATCATATTCGCTTGTGTCACAAAAAATCCTTGAACCGTCCCTGACTTTCGTAGCTGTTAGTGGGATTTATACGTAGGATTGCACACGTAGGATTTATTACAGTGTAAGTTATAAAATTAAATAATATTTACTATATTCAGTCCTCCAAGAGGAATGGGCGAAATGCCGAAGTTGTTGTTTTATATTTCAAGTATTTTTCTTTTCAATTAGTAATTTTTTTTAGATATTTTAGTTCAGAGGGTTTTTAAAACTTCCCCTCAGTGCTTCAAATTTAAAAAAATATTTAAACATATATCATTATCATCAGGATTTTAAAAATGATGTGTATTGCTAGAGGAACTGGCGACACGCCGTTGCTGACCTTCAGTTGTACAATGCACATGCAGTGGTCTTGCTTACTTTAAATACTCTATACTATCTCTCGGACTCGAGAAATTACTTTAGCCCGATGATTAAAGTATGCGCGTAGCACATACAATTCCGGGTGACTACCGAACGGACTTGTTTATCTTTACCCACGTGATACGCTTCTCGGGTGCATTTCTTTCGTTCCCTTCTCCAATTCACTGAGAAGGGAGTAATCTGGTGGTCGCTTCAAATACCCGATACTTTCTCTCGAGCCCGGGATACTTTCTCTTTCTGATACTTTCTCTTTCTCTCAGCCCAACGGATAGAGTATCGGCGTTGTTGGGGTCCGGGTTCGATTCCTGGTGCTCTACACACACGCTTGAACAGAATAGTTCAAATATTGGAGCAAAAAACTTTTGCATGCATACCAAGTAAGATATTTAAAAGCTTGTGGGCGAGATGATACATATTAGAAAATATTCTGACGAATGTTACATATATATTGGGAGATTAGTATTATTTTATCAAAAACTTGTATTTTAGGCCACAGCCGCAATTTTATTATTTTTAATTCCCCCTTTTCCCGAAATCTTTAATTATAGGCCTTTACTATGACGAACCCTAAAGATAGTTTAACAACTATTTTTGTTATTTTGTTTTGTATTAATAATTTAACAGGTGTAAACTTGAAATATGTGAGTTCGATAATTGGATAAATGGTACTGTTCATATATGGTTCATTATCTAGGAATAGTATATTTTCAGATTACAGGTATATTTTAATTATATAAAATTATTGAAATGACACAGTTTTAGTATTTAATTCATAAAATTACTCGAGGGATCGAATTTTTTCATATTTTCTCAATTTTTAAACTTTGTTTAATGTTTTATTTAAGAAACGGACGTTGCGTGTTACAAATTTCTTTTTGTGCAAGTATAAAGAGACAAAGTGTATTTAATCAGGCTGTGATAAAAGGAAGTTTACTTATTTATTGGAAACATAATGGTATATTTTTATTTAATTCTGAGGCTTATAAATATTTTTAATAATTATTTTTTTAAGATAAGCTACTACGATTCATAGATGAGGTAATTTGGGTCCCCAGTGAAAATTATAGAATTTTTCGTATAATAAACGTATTATTAAAACAAAATTTCAAATCAAATGAGTAACTTGAATAAAATAAAATAGATTGAACAAGAACCTTCAACTTTCAAAGGACATTTAACTATTAACGGAGTGTTTTATAACAGTCAATTCTAAAAGCAAGTTGTAATGCGCATTTTGAAAATAAAAATTGTCTTTTTTTATTAATCACGATATTCGAAAATGAACGTCTGCCAATATAACTTGTTTTATTTTAGTCAGAAATCTATGCTGTAATTACGTTATTTTTAATTTATTCTGCAGACGACTTTTTTATTTCATTTAAAACGTTCTGTTTCACTTATTAATAAAACACGCAAAACCGTACATTTTTTTTATTGAAATACAGCGGCTCCCAAAAATGTTCGTGCACTTTAAAAATTTGTAAAAAAAAAAGCGCTGTAGTCTGAAATTGAATTCGAATATAAAGTCCAATATTTTTTCACATAAACTCCATGTAATTCTGAATAAAACCTAGTATATATATTTTAAATATTCAATTATTTTCTTGTAAAAATTAAAATGCAAGAAAGCGGAGAAAAAAAACCCGACACAATAGTGATCGTACACCAAAGCATTTTCGGATATATTCATATATAAAATTATCGTCTGCCGCTTTTTTTTATTTTTGCATTGTGGTGACATTTAATATTCGTTTGGTTTTAATTTTTGCTTGCTTACAACGTAATAATCTATTTATTATTTAAAAATGGATCGTAGTCGTAAGGAAGCAAAGAATATCATTCGAATATTTATAGTTTTTCTTCATAACAGTGGTAAATCATGTCGGAGTATCGCTAAATTAATAAATGTATCCCATTCTACATGCAGTATGTGATAAACCGATTTAAAAAAAAACATCGGATAAAAAAAGAAGGTAAGAAAATGTCATCCGGCAAAGTTAACTCCATGTGATCAGAGATTTATAATTAGAAAATTTGTGAAATATACATGTTTGAGTATTGTAAAAATATCTACAGAATTTAATGAAACATGTTCTACTTCAATTTCAATCGAAATTGTTCTATAAGTGCTCAGATCAGCTGTATTACGTAGACCGAAGAAAATATTTTGTTAGTGCGAAAAATAGAAAGCTTAGGCTTTCCTTAGCAAGTACTAAGAACTTTGACGGAACTGTAAAGCATGCGTTGGAACTTAGATTAGAGATTTATAATTAGCTTGCTTTGGAGGCGTCCATGTGCAAGGGTGCAAATTAGCATCAGCACTAGGTAATTTGGTATTTAATGATAACACAATGGATCAGTATGTTTATTTAAATATTTTAACACACAATTTAGAAGCTCAAAATTTGGGTATTGGAATCAACTTATCGTTTCTTAGCTCAACTGTCCTTAGCACACTGCACTCAACATTTGCCTCTATATTTTTCCAGATATTCAGAAAAAAAAAACAATTTCAGCAGCAGAATTTAAGCTCAATAAAACACATTTGTAGAGAATTAGAGGTTAGAGTGCAAAGACACGACATTAAAACGAAAAGTGAACTAAAAAAAGTAATGATAGACGAATAGAGAAAATTTATGCAAAAATTTAAAAAAAAAAAAAAAAAAAAATCTATGCCGCCCAGGCGTTTAAAAGCTGTTGTGGATGTTACAGGATATCCTACTAAGGATGAATTTACCGAAATATAGTAATATTTATTAATGTGTAGCGATTTTTTTAAAGTCTACGAAGACTTTTGTGAGATAATTTTCTTGTTATTGTTTAATTATTGATTTTCCAAAAAAAAGTTTTACTATGTTTTTAAAATATTTTATGTAGTTTTGTTAAGAATAATTTATATATCTGATTAAAAAATTCTCATTCTAATTTTTTTTTTATAATCAATAGAACAGTATTTCTTTGAAATTCGTAAGTGTACGAACAATTTTGGGTGCCACTGTATATTCTTTCGTTGATAGTTTATTTAGAAAATACAGGTATGTTGCTTCATTATATTAATGTATAAACAGTGTAAAATATATTGCAGCTAGTTTTTGTAATTTATAAACATCGAAATTAATATTTTTGTAGAATTATTGCACTTTTACCGAAGATTTTTAAACCTTTACGAATTTCTTATTCTTTAACATTAGTAATTCGAAAACACATTTTTCTTACTTTTCAAAACATTGAAAATAAACTAAATAAATAAAAAAAAAATTCTAAGTTTTTAATTGGAATGTAAAAAGATTCTATTCTATACAAATCACAGGAATATTTTCAAATAATTCGACTTTTCTAGTTTATATGCAGAAGTTTGCATGTATTACAATTTTTTTTTATTGCATGCTCAACCAAATCGACATTTGTAATTGAATTAATACACTTAGAAATGTAATTTTGTGCTAAAATGTACTTCATTAACGAAGTAAATAAAAAAGAACGAGATCAAAATATGAGTTTAAGATTGTGTAATTCAATATTTAATTTAAAAGACCCTGGACCCATTTTCTCCCACCTTATCCCATTGAAAAATTAAGAAAAATATGTTAATAGAGTATTAGTGGTTTAATTATTTTTGAAAATATATTAAGTGTACTTCAATTTAAATTTTAAGAATTGTATGCTTTTCCGTTAAGAAATTGACAAGATACTGGCACACATATATTATAGTGTAAATGTGTATAGTAAAATTAATTCAATTTACCCTATTTTTACAACATTTAAAAATATCTTGAACCGATAAATACATAAAGTCTTAAGTTAAGGATAATTTGAGTATTTGGTTAAAATGCCCCAACTCAATAGAAAAACTTTAGCATTCATTAGGGGAAATAAAAATAATGAAATTAAGGTTGTGACCTGAAATACAGCATGTTAAAAATGTTTTCATAAATTTGACGAAACTTTTGACATTTTTGACGAAACAGACGTCTGCTATATGCTCCGATTAAATATTTTATCAAACTGAAAAAAATCATGTTGTCGTTTTTTAACGAAATTTATTTCGTTAAAAATTAGGTACTATATGTATAAGAACCAATAATGATTAATGCCCCTGTTAAAGGCCTTAAAGGAATTTGAATAAATTACTTTCGTCAAAAATGAGACAATGTATGTCTTTTAAAAGGGCATTAAATACTCGATACATTACTTTTGTTAAAAAATTGATGATTCTTGTTTATTGTTGAGACAACTCTATATTGTTTCAACAATGTATATTGTCAAAAAATACGTATCCATTTTAATAAAAACTGGATGATGTTATTGTTGTACATTCTTCATTCAACAATAAAAATATTTTGAACTCGAAGAAATTGTTAAAAAAAACTCTGGTTAATCGATATTTCCGGATATATAATGGCCGAATAACCGATTTAAAAAAAATTCAGAAGTGGATTTTTCTCTGTCGAACAAAAAAAGAATTTTCGAAATAGGACTATATTTTTTTTTCAAATGGTCTGGTTAATTGAGAATTAGGGATAGTTAAATGTCGGATAACCAGATATTTTTCAAAAGATGCCCAAGTGAGACATCCATTATTCAACAAAAATTCCAAATATTTTAATTAGAACAGAAGTCTTGCACAAACATATACAATAAAAAATTAAATACAAATAACAGATAAATACAAATAACTCTCCTTTTGGCGTGCTTTGACGGTTTGGGTTGCCATGCTTTTCAGTCGGTTAAAAATTGAATTTTTTTTAATATTTATATAACGTATTGTCATAAATTTATTGAATAACTTTAATGTATTATATGGTACATCAGATTATCATATGATTGTATTAAAGTAAAAATAATATAAGAATAATATTTTATTAATTCAATGAAATGAGCATAAGAGTGTAATTTTAATTAAGGTTATAGGCATATTTTTTAAAAAAATTTCTCTGTTTTAATTGTTTAAATAGAATGAATTAAAGTTGAATTGCTGTCTTTTATGCACACGAATAAGATATGTATATACAATATTCATAAATTTCCTCAAAGACAAATATCAATAATAAAATATATCAAAGCCTAATATGAACCTAATTGATAGCCTAGCTTGTCTTATAATACTTGAAAATTTATACTTTGTTTAGTCAAATGATTTTTAAGCTTGTTTTATCTAAACTTCACTATGCAATATGAATGTATTTGCAAAATTATAAAAAAAAAATGGCTGATAACTATTTTAGTGGAAAACTAATTTCTTTTAATCTGATTAAACATAACAGCATTTTCCATATAAATATCATAATTAAGTTTACAGAACTTAAGACAATACTTTTAAAAAGTCTAGTCAAGAATAAAAGTTATTATTATGACTAAACTATTTGAATAAGATGGGCAGTTTTTTAAATTCTTAGTTAACAGAAATCAAAAGATTGGATTCAATAAAATTTTTTAAGAAGGAACGTGCTATAATTATGCAGGATAGTTAAATGTAGTGAAATGATAATTGTTTGGTCGTTTAACAACACATAATAAACCATTTTTTGTGCTACACTTTAAATACCTTTTTTGTTGCTAGCTAAAAAACGACTTGTTTAAAATACAAGCGAAGTAGTTGGGCAAATATAACGTTTTATTATGCCAATACAGCTAAACATGATACAGCCGAAAACAATCCCCATAACCCATTAATTTTTGGTCACCGTAGGTGGTCTAAGCAGGAAACAAGGTCCACGTTTTATAAGGGCCTTTCCACTGGCATTTTAAAATAACAAGACTCTACGTTAGCTTCCGCATCATGGAAAGTAATTTTTTATCAAACACATTATTTAACTATAATTAAATTAATTATCCAAATCTTCTCATTTGTGTTTGTTTTAAATCTAAGGTATTTGAGATGATTATGTGATTGAGTATAATTTTATATTTACGAAAAAATTATAAACTCTATCGAAAACTATATTTTTACTCATGCATGCACAAGAAAAGTGCAAATTGCAATGATCATAAATTTCCCGTGAATGGGGATTTAATAACGGATTTTATATTTATTAAGATAAACAAACTATAATTGTAAATGTTTCCCTTCAAAGTTTTAATAACTATCTCATAGATTTAATAGTATTGGTTTACTTGAAGCTTTACTGACAATTAATAGTTATGGTATTTGAAAGAAGTGATTTTTGATTAAAATACGAATAACACAAATCACTTCATTCAAATACTATAACAATTGTCTGATATCGATTTCTAGATCGATTTCAAGTTTTCTGAAATCGCTATCTTGAAGGACTATAGATACATAAACGCAAAGTTTTAAAGATTATTGGGGAAAGGGGCCTTATGACTCTTAACTTTTAATAAAATGCATAAACCTTATGGAAGTTGAGCAGTTTTTCAAAATATTGGTGACGGGGAGTATCGAGCATATGGACCCAATACCCTAAGTATGTCTAATATAAATAATTTTTCTCCATAAATGCTTTAAATTTATATTTTCTGGAAATGCCCCATTAATTCTTTTTAATGTTATTTTAATGATCAAACTTGTTTAGTTTTGAAGGAAATATTCTTTATAAAAGTAATTTAGAAGGTTTTATATTTTAAATCTTTATCTTGTTTAAGATTTTGGCCATTTGTATACTTTCAGTGGAGGCTCGTGAGTATGAAAAGTGAAGGGGGCCCCAAATTACAAGAGAATTTAAGCATAACTGAGTTAATAAACAGTTGATTATTTACTAATGAATTACACTGTTATGCTTTAAGAATTAATAATATGAATAAACTATGGTAACAGTTATTAAAAAAATTGTTAGTGGTCAAACAAAAACAAAACTGATAATTTTTCCGAATTTAAATATGTAATTTAAAATAACAAGAATAAAGGTTAAACTAAAGGAGGAAGTATGAACTAAAACTTTAATTGACAATAATGGATAACAATGGAAAAATATGAGAAACTACTTAATTTCACTATTTAAAATGTCATTTAACTACTAATAAAAGTATGTAATTTAACGAGTTTAATTATAATTATATCAATAATTAACTATTGATTTACACAGTTATGCTCGAATTTTCTTATAATTCGGGCTCCTTCACATTTTACTTTTACGAGCTGCCAATGAAAAGATACAAGCTGGTATCGATTATCCTAAATAAGATACACCTAAAGAAAACTTTCAAAATTGCCTTTGCAATGAAAAGTTCTTTGAAAATTAAACATGTTTCATCATTAAAATAACATTAATCAGGATATGCATGGTTTTAATTAGTTAAAAATGTATTTGAATAAAATTCGACAATTTCCCTCATTAAATCATGATAGAAATATTTCAAAATTAGTGGGGCAGAGCTCCAAAAAAGCCCCATTCGGTCTCATACATTGACCACCACCTGTATATTTTGCATTCTATGAAATTGATCATTAACCTTACCTTCAGTCTTGTCCCCATCCTCTATATCCAGCGCTTGCGGCAAACTCGGCTGTCCTCCTTCCTCCAGAAAACAACACCCGTTTCGCGGCAGATCGAGCAGATGGTTCACCGTAAATCTTTTCGTGTTGTCCCCATACTGAGCTGTCCCGAAATCCACCATTCTTCAAAGACGAATTCACAAATCACATCCCAAACAACTCTTGCACGATACCCTTACCACCAATTGATTCTGAAGCGGCAACAAGTGCACAATCCCGAACGACACTTCCTATTGTGATAGCGCACAAACACCTCCTTGTGTCCGTTGCTAGAGTTACGGCAGCGCGTGTTGGTGAAGTGTCGCGGCGCCTTATTTGTCGGATGAGGTGTGGAAGTGCTCTTGATGCGTAGCCGATGACAGCTCGTCATCTCCGAACGCTTTCAGTTGCCGCCTCATTAAGAATGTTCCCCGTCCAATGGGTGGGAAAAGGGGAGGGCCAGGGATGTCGACTCCTCCTCTTTGGGCCTGCTCTTGCTGCTCCCTACTCGACAGGAGAAATAAAAAAAAATCTCCTCAACAGCATCTCTACGAAGCACGGGACCTCAGATCTTGTATTAGAGCAGTCTCAGAAATAACACTGGCTATTTCCATGTGTGACTTACACTACATTTGACAATTTATACCACATTGTAAGCTTAATTATAAAAAGTAATTTGTGTTTTAAAAAAACTTTTTATGTCAGTTGACATACCAGACTTATATTCTATTTTTTGACAATGTAAACTTTTTTCATTTTGTTTTACCTTAATTTTTAAAAATAAAAATGTGACTTACACTGCAAGGATGGACAAGATTTTTTGGATATCATTTCAATTTATGTTTTCTTCCTCATGCTTTGTTATAAAAAAAAATTATGTTATGCCAGTGTTGTTCTACAAACACAGCATATAGAGGAGTACAAATAATGCAAATGTAAGCAAGTTCAATTTCATTACATAGCAACCATTTTGAATTTGTACCATTGTCACAAAATATGCGCACAATTTCTATTAATTCAAAATATAATAAATTCAATTACTTTTCTATTAAATATAAAATTTCAAATTTGTAAAAAAATATTTTTTAAATTCACTTTTAGGCCACATTTACGTGGAATTACCCCACTATCATTTTTGGGAATTCTGCAATCGTCAAGGCTACTTTCGTTATATTTTACAGTCGTTTCGTCGTTGAATCTCGTGAATTTTGACGAAGCAAAAGTCCTCAAATATCGAACTAAATTTATTTACTCAGATTCCTTTTCGACCCTTTTCTGAGTCATTCATCAGGATCAGGTCATATTTGGTTCTTATAATCTGTAAAACTTTAATATACTCTTGGCCGAGTGGATAGAAGGTACGCAAAGTCCACGGTACAACTTTTCAATATTATATTATTTAAAATCGTCCTCATTTTTGACGAAATAAATGTTGTTAAAAAAAAAAACGATAATATGAATTTCCTCAGTTTGCTGAAATATTTAATAGGAGCATAATCATCAAATATGAGAATACATTTTTAACAGTGTGTATTACTGTGTCAAGCCCGTAACCGGTTAATAAAAGTAATCAACCTGGACGCAATATTAGTAGAGACAATATAAAAAAAATTGCACGTGAAAGTTATATAAAAAAATATTAAAAATATATATATATTAACCTAAGATGGTACTATTTTTGATATTTTGAGTACGTCTTTTTCAAAGTTGAAACATGTATTCGGAGCCATTATAAGCATCGAATGTACTCAAAAATGAGTAAATTTTACATATTTTTGAGTTGCTATTTTTAACTGTGTAGTCTATTATGTCAATTACCGGATTTTATATTAAATTTTAAAATATGCGCGGACCATTGAACTACCCTTTAGTGTTAGGGAAAACTAATGATCAGTTGAAAACGCAAATTGTTGCACTGTTATCAAAATAACAGAATAAAACGTCTTTCTTAATTGATCTTGTATTTTAATAGATTTGATAATAAAAATTTTATAAGCACAATTTTTTGTTAGTTAAACTTAACAAATATTTACGACCAACAATCCAATAACTTTGGTACAGTCTAATATATCCTAACTATTTCCAATAGGAATATCTAACTTCTTAAGGGGACTCGGTACCCTTGGAATAATTTTTTTTATTTAATAATTTACATAGATATTTTACACATATTATTGAAGGTTATTATTATATAACATGATTTTATCAAAAAAAAAAATTCTATGAGTATATTTTTCAAAATTTAATTTTTTTCTTAAAAATTTAACTTTTTTAAAAATGGTTTTTCTTTTTCAGTTTTTGATATTTTGTAAAGATTTTTTTTTCTTACATTCACTATACTATACTTTATAACTTCAAGGATCGAATTTGGAATTACTTACTTAGTTCTTGAGAAAAAAAATAAAATGTCGATGTATATGCAAAAAAATGGAAAAAACATGATTTAGTCTACTTTTTAATTTTTCTTTTTTTTTCTTTTCATTATTTTGCAAAACCCATCCTTGATTGTTTTAAATAGGTTATACAGGAATTTCAAAAAAAAATCAAGTCATTTGAATAATATTTGAGAAAGTATTCTTATTTTAAATACCGTGGCATATGCAAAAAACACAAACTGAGATAAATCAGTTTAAACATTTCAAATCCAAATAACTCGATGAATACATTTGAGATTTTCTTCACACATAATTAATTTTATAACTACTTGCATACATATAAAATTCCGGTTTCTATTATTTAATTGGAGTACATTAAATCACTATTATGTACTCAGGTTTAAAATGATAACAAAACTAAATTTTTGAGAAAAATCTGTTAAAATCAAAATAATAATGTTTAAAATATTGTTTTACACTAATTTTGTGTTAGAAACCATATTAATACAACTGAATTCATTGAACATACATATTCCATACCATAAAACACTTTAGAATGGGCTTTGACAATAGCAAAAACATGTATTACATTTGTTAAATATGTCGCCTTTGGCAAATACGTCTCCTTGTACCTTCAAATTTAAAATTATATCAAACCACGGTAAAAAAAAAGTAAACAAACACGTGATGTGATAGGTACAGTCACAGATAAACACGTTCAACTTGTTCTTAGCTGATTTTTCTTTAAATAAATGACCAAAAGCTGTTGCGTCAAAAATGTAAACATCGAAATGGACGTAGCATTTTAAGTGCTGTGAAAGTAATGAAACGCATTTTTATTACAGTTAAAATTGTCAGATCGTTTCAAAACTTTGTAATAAAGAACTTTAGGTATAAGAGCATATTTTAAGCAAAAAAAAAGAAAAATTGATATTTTCATCGATTTTCTCAAATCAAAGGGTACCAAGTCCCCTTAAAATCAATTTCTCATATAAAAATAACAATATTCACCATTTTTCTGTTACTCTATTATAAAAATAGTGCTTTTTACTTTCCCGATTTTTTCAGTAACCCTATCACCCACGGCTCGAATATAAATTTCAGAAGCACAAGCAAATCTTTTGTAATGAAAATAAAACTGGGGTAATTAGAAATGGGAAGGATATTAGCAGCATGTTTCTATTAACGTTATAAATGAAAGTTGATCATGTATATATGAGTAATGCAAATATCAAATTTTGAAACACATTAAAAGAAATTATGTTTAAGTGTATCTTTTCGAGATTTCGGGTTCGGGAAAATAGCAAAAATGACTCAGATTCCACTCTGTCGAAAATTCTCCCATTTCATTTATTAGCGTAAATGGAGGGAAAGGATTTTTTATAAAAAACAAATTGTTCAGTTAGTAGCCACTCGGCCAGCCGTTGTGAAAGCACATCGTTGGGTTGCCCACTTGCCACTTCAACTGTACCTTCTTTTCTCTATCTTACCATTCTCCGAGATCTTACCATTCTCCAAATAGACAAGGGACCCTTTGTTCGCATTGATATGTTGGTTCCTCTAATCCCGCAATAATTGGAAGGAAATGCATTTATCGATTGATTCATTGATTAAATAAATGATTAAAAATTGATAAAATAAATGATTAAAAATTGATAAAATAAATGATAAAAATAAGTGTTTTTAAATAATTGATTTAATAATTGAATAAATAATTGATTAAACGATTGATTAATTAATTGATTAAACAATTGATTGAATAACTGATTAAATAATTGATTAAATAAATGATTAAAAATTGATAAAATAAATGATAAAAATAAGTGTTTTTAAATAATTGATAAAATAAATGATAAAAATAAGTGTTTTTAAATAATTGATTTAATAATTGAATAAATATGTGATTAAACGATTGATTAATTAATTGATTAAACAATTGATTGAATAACTGATTAAATAATTGATCAAATAATTAATTGAATAAAATGTTTAAACAATTGATTAAATAATTGATTAAATGAATGGTTAAATAACTGATAAATTAAATAATTAAATAATTGATAAATTAGATAATTTAATAATTTATAAATTAAATAATTAAATAATTGATAAATTAAATAATTAAATAATTGATAAATTAAATAATTGATAAATTAAATAATTGATAAATTAAATAATTGATAAATTAAATAATTGATAAATTAAATAATTGATAAATTAAATAATTGATAAATTAAATAATTGATAAATTAAATAATTGATAAATTAAATAATTGATAAATTAAATAATTGATAAATTAAATAATTGATAAATTTAATAATTGATAAATTAAATAATTGATAAATTAAATAATTGATAAATTAAATAATTGATAAATTAAATAATTGATAAATTAAATAATTGATAAATTAAATAATTGATAAATTAAATAATTAATAAATTAAATAATTGATAAATTAAATAATTAAATAATTGATAAATTATATAATTGATAAATTAAATAAATAAATAATTGATAAATTAAATAATTAAATAATTGATAAATTATATAATTGATAAATTAAATAATTGATAAATTAAATAATTGATAAATTAAATAATTGATAAATTAAATAATTGATAAATTAAATAATTGATAAATTAAATAATTGATAAATTAAATGATTGTTAAATTAAATAATTGATAAATTAAATAATTGATAACATAAATAATTGATAAATTAAATAATTGATAAATTAAATAATTGATAAATTAAATAACAGATTAAATAATTGATAAATAATCAATTAAATAATTAGTAAATAAATGATTAAATTACTGATTAAATACATGATTTAATAATTGATACATTCCTTGTTTGATTGGTTCATTCTTGCTAGCTATGGAGCGGGATGTTAAAGTTATGGCTATTGAGAAGGTTTTTACATTCTGTGAATGAAATCATGAAGAAGTCCTGAACTGTAAAACTTAAAAATGACACAAGGAGCCGATTGAATACTTAAAAACACTAATGATACAATATAATTTTATTTAAAAACAACAAAATTTAGAAAGAAATCCAGAACACTATTTATGAACACTAATGATATATATAAATTTTTTTCCAAAGTAACCAAGCATTCTTCAACTAATGGTTTCTTACGGCTTTTGTAATTCGTATGTGGTGCTTATAATTTTCCTTCGTTTTCAGTCATTTCGGGAACAGGGTCAAGTTTAGATTGAAATCAAAGTCGGAGCTTGTATTTCCGTATCTGAAAAGAGGTTTCCGTTTGAAATTAAGGAGATAAATTACGGAAGTTAATATTATTTGACAATGAATTGTATTTCCCTTTCAGAAATAAGTTAGCGGTTGTAAAAATGTTTAAAACATGGCACGTGATGAGTAGATTAGAGTTCAATACAAACAAATTGTTGACGGAAGATATTTTTTGTAAATTTGTGTTAGCATTTTATAAAACAATATTAGAATTAGTATTACATTTCATAGGAAACTTTTGACCTACTTCAATTTTGTCTATCTTATTAATGATTATTAACTGTTCATTTTCTAAAAAAAAAGGGATTTTTTTTAACAGATAAGTAGAGATGGGACGAATATTCGGTTGATATCCGGTATTCGACCTATTCGGCCTATATCCCGAATATTCGGTTAGGCCAAATACTTCTGATATTCGTCCAATCAGCAGCCGAATAGCTGTCATAGAAAAAGGCAAAAAAACAGGACAAAAAAATCGGATTTGAAAAATTATTTGCTGTAATTAAAATATTTAGATGTTTTCAATATTCTCTACTAAAATCTATTAGTAATTTTAAAGTTATCTATGTTCTATTATAATGTATAATTTTATACTACTAGCTGGTCAGCAAAACCCAATTTGTGAAAACTTGTGTCTTTTTTTAAGCTAAGTAGAAGTTTTCTACAGGCGAATTGAAAACAAAAGAAAATCTGCAGTTTGTGAGAAGGTTTAATTCCGAAAAGTCCAGAAACAAAACTATTTGTTCCAAGGATACTGTAATTTCATTATTTGCTGATTGTTTAGCGAAGTCAGCGATGAGTTTGAACGCAGATGTATTACAAAACAAGTTTAACCCAAGCTTATATGACTCATTAAACTCATTTTCAATCCGATGAACTGTATCAGTGAACATAAACCAACGCAGACGATTCTATTAAAATAGAAAGAAAAAACTACCCCCTCTTATCCTGTAAGTGTCGGTTGAGTTATCCCAGGAGGTGGCAAAGGGGAGCCGACAAAGATATCGTCTGTCGCCCAACTGTTGGTTGCCCCCAGCCCCACTTCCTGATGAAAGCCATGAATGAAGAAATTGCTACAGAAGCACTTTTAGATGATACTATAAGTATTGACAGTTATAAAAAAAGTTCTAAAGAAACCCCCAGCTTTTTCGAATCTTTTAGATATGACATTTCTGTTAATGGTAAATTGGGACGTTTACTTCGAAATTGAACCATATTTATTTATACTAATACTATTAAAATCACATCGATGTAATTTTTGTTTGACTTCTCATATTTCAGAAATGCAAATCCGATTTTGATGAATATGTGGTTTGGTTGGTTTTTTTTAGAGTAAAACAAGATATGGGCCCAAACAAAATAGTTTACATTAAAATAAGATATGTATAAGTGGCGAAAATTTTCAAACATATTAAATAACCGCACTTGTATAAAATTGAAAAATTATATAACACCAACCAGTCAGTAAATACAAGCTAAATGAGTATATAGATGAAATGATTATTTTATAATTGATTTGAAATGAAATTAGTCTTTACTGATAACATTACAAGGGAATTTGTGTTTGCTCATATATGGGAAACCAAGCATCCGATTTTTGTAACATAGGACATATGTATAAATTTCAGACCAGTACCATAAATCTATATTTTTCTGTATTTTTTTTCATTTAATATGGACATCTGTGTTTACATTTCTATGGTTTTTTTTTTCTTCTTTACTTTAACCTCGAACGATGAACAGGTACTCATACTAGTCAGTGGCGGCTCGTGAGTAAAAAGGTGAAAGGATCGCGAATTTAAAAAATAATTCAGTCTTATTGGTATAATTCAATATTTAATATATAAACTTATGTTAAAAAAAATACAAGTCATTATTTTAGATATTCAAACATAGACAAGACTAATGGTTTAAATGCGAATTGAAACAAATAATTGAAAAAAGAAAAGAATCTACATAAGAAACACAGAAAAATGAAGCAAACATTTATTTTTCAAAAATGGATAACGTAACAAAAAAGGTTAAAAAATCTTATAAAAAAAGTTAATTTAACTACTAAAAATCATGAAATTTCGATCATTTTTCCAATAAATTATTTTTGAAAATATTTTTTAATTAGTGGAGCTAGAAAAAAAAAATGACGAGACCAAGGACCAAAAAGATATCGGAGCCCAGGACTAAAAACGTAAAGGGCGGAACCCCTGTCTACTTCGGCTCCACACACTGGACACCACTGTTGTTTGTTGAACATAAACCTTGAAATTTCACCCGGTTTTCTGAAACTAGAAAATGGTACATGTCTACGATTTCTTAAAATTAACAAAACAGTGCCTAAATTTTTCTAAAGAAATGTAACTGCATGATGTAGTGTTAAACGCATAGATATTGCAATTATTTAAATCTAATTGAGGAGTGAGTTACAAAACTTTTATTATCCAAAAATGTATAACATATGTTGTACATAATATATTTTTTGCAATACCAATATGAATGTAAATTCAGTAATCTAAAGGTTTAGTTCAGTAGGTGCACTGTTAAAAATAGGTACTTGAAAATAAGAACGAGCATCAGCGAGGTCTTGTTTTAACTCACTTTGTCATTTTTTCTGTAATATTTTTTTATTCATTACACGATATTTGTGAAATCTTCATTAACTCTAAGGGGAATCAGCCTATGGGAATAAATGATCTACCCTCGTGTAGAGGAAAGTCAGGACTTCGACCAGGCGCTGATTATTAACCCATTCCCAACTTAGTACCGAGTGGGGGGGATGTCGCTCCTGTGGCTTCAGTATGTGCTTCCGGCCCCCATAACTCCAGGGAGAAACAGCCTATGGGGATAAATAACCTACCATCGTGTAGAGGAATGATGACAGGTAGATCAGGTTGGCAATTAATCCACTTATCCTTTTTATCTTTGCATGGTATGGGGGGTGGGGACGAAGGAAAGAAGCAGCAGGCCGATCAGGCGCGTGTACGAAGTATAGGTATTCACAAATCCTTAAGGTACAGTGTGGATTGTGTATGTCAGATTTTTTATAAAATTCTATGGCAATCAATGGGCTGAGTTAGAACTCTGCAGTGACAAGAGATCTTGCGCACCGCAAAAGGTGCTTCCTGCAGAAACGGAGGTGCCAGATGTGCAGTCAGGAGCAATCGAGAAGAGGCGGAGGAGACGCCTCCGCAACAGATGGACCCTTCTCCTCCTCTGTCGTTTGCTTGAAGGATCCGCATCCAGCGCTTCTTGACAGGTAATGGGCCGAGAAAAGAAACTGCGCTTGCACCATGCCACAGAGTTATGACTTAAAGTATCAGAGTTGTAACCTTCTGTTGCTGTTTAATCTTCCGTCGGGCGCAATGTGCTCGATAGGCCACACATTCCAAGAACATAACGAACAGCTAATTATACAACTGCCAAGTGATGGACATCACTATTAATGATGTAAAAAAAGAAAAATACAAAAGTTTCTAAAAAAAAAAACATGTACTTGACATGAAACTGGTGAAAATTACGAAGTAGTCTTATAAGGTCTTTACTTTGGGATCTTGAACCCAGTGGCGGCCCGTGGTCGAAAATGTTAGTGCAGCCGAAATCATGTGACCCCCCCCCCCCTATTTTCCACAAACCGTACCTAAACGGAAATTTCTTTATTATTTACTACTCAAATCAAAGTTTCCTTTCACTTTTTACGAAATGATAACATGCGACAAAAATAGAAAACACTTACTTATTTTTTGAAAATTAAACCAATCCTCCTTTCTTTTAAACATGCGACTCGGTCAATTTTAATATTAACTTAAATAACGAAACAACAGCAGGACCATAATGGTCCTGAAACAACAGCACACAGTAAATTTATCACGAAAACCATTTCCGTTTGGAGAGATTCTCGTAAGTTCACGTTTCACCCACCCATCTCAGAGTTTCACGCAACAGCCAATCAGCATATCGAAACTGAAGTTCAGCTAAAACAAGAAAACTCATTTCGGCTGTACCTTCTCACAAATCCAGTGCATTAGCATGGGGGGAATCTCCGTACTACGTAGAGGTTGCCATGGCAACGATGCAGCCGATTTCGAATTTCGCTTTTGGGCTGCAGTTGTGATTGAATGGAGTTTTTTTCCCTCCTGAATTGTAAATTACGGTAACAGGCTTGCTTTTATTTATCGGACATTTTGTTTACTACCGCGTAGAAATTTCATTTTCAATTCTAATCTTCATTTAAGAAAATGAGTAAAATATCTGATTTTAGTTTTAAAATACACTCATGAATTTAGGTGCAGAGCCCGGCTGTACTTGCTGTAGTGGACGAGTCGCCACTGCTTGAACCATCGCCAATAGGTGATCTATGGTGAAATTTAAATTAAATAAATGGTGAAAATGAAAATCCATTGAGTGGTCAAAATAGTAAAGTTGTTTCTCAGAAAAATAGTTTACTTTATATTTCCAATACATATAAGTTTGGAGAATTTGGTGAAGGCTCAGGTGTTGTCAACGTGTCGGTTTGTCAAAGCTGTGAGGTAGTATTGTAAGGTCTTTCCTTCAGTATAGATCATGAACCGTCATAAATAACACAATGTGTTGCTCTCTAGTGCGACGTCAATTCAACCAACTATAACCAGTTGAGAAAGTAAACAGTTTTAATTTATAGCATAGATTTATAGCATTTTCATATGCATAGACTACTTTAATTTGAGCTATTACAACTGAGCCAACAAATGAATAAATTTTGAATCATGTATAAAAAAAAGTGCAGTTTATACCGAAATATGATAAACACTTTATTTCTTTATACGAGGAAGATATATACACAACGTGCATCGTAAAAAGTACTTAAAAAAAGACAAACATACAATAATTTTACACAAAATTTTACTAAAAAGTTTACATTTTAATTTTTAAAAATGACATATTTATGGGAAAGATAAATAAAATAATCGTACAAAAATTGCTGTTTTCCCATTTTATACGATTCAGAAACGATTCAAAACGAGATTTGTTAAAACTCTGGCAATAAAGTTTATAACTCTGGATTGGATTGTAAATTTAAAAAAAAAATAGTTTGAATTCACTCAATTTTTTCCTGATAAATTATATATGAAAATATTCTAAAATTAGTGGGGTCATGGGGCTAAAATGTGACTATGGCAATGTCCAAAAAAGTGACGGTGTCGAGCCCCTCTGCATTAGCCGCAACTGGTGGCATTGGGCGACATGGGGAAGGAGGGGTACAAAAGAATAAAAATAAGCGTGACGTAATACACTCTCATTTTTGAAAATTCTGCGATTGTCAAGGTTACTTTCTTTATATTTGACAATCGTGTCTTCATTTCTCTTCGTACTTTTCATGAAACAAGAATTCTCAATTTTTTAACGAAAGTAATTTACTTCAATCTCTTTTCATCCCTTTTCGGGGCATTAGCTCATGTTTAATTCTTATACTTATATTGCCAAATTTCAAACCAGCCTTTTTGATCGAGTGAATTGAGCGTTAGACTCTGAGCTGAGAGGTCCGCGGTTCGAATTGCGCTATTTATATTTATTTGAAATCCTCCTCATTTTTGACGAAATTTCGTTAAAAAATGACGAAAGTTTCATCAGACATGAGTATGCATTTTTAACAGTAAAATGAACGCTCGCAATGTCCAAATTGCTTTTCCTGCACCTCACAGAAACATAAATGCATATTACTTCGGAGGGTGGATTCTACAGACTTGGGGAGAGTGATTATTGCCTCCTCCTTTCACCAGAAATGTCGGGAGATAAAACTCAAACGGAAACTGAAACCAATTTGGGGAAACTTGAACTCTCTTCTTCCAGATAACCTCTTGAACCTTTTCTCTTTCTCTCTCCCTTCCGCGCAATTTCCGAAAATTTCCTTCTTTTTTAGATATCGAGAGCTCAGTGATAGGAATAGGAATGGTGTGGTATTGCACCGATATCGTTAATAATTGGGGAGAAAACCTGACATGCCCAAATGTATGATAATATGAACGCAAATAATATTTTTAACTACCCAATACCCATACATTAAAATGAAGTTTGAATATTTGAAGTGAAACTTATTTATCGAGGCTCGTCAGTGACCTCGACACGGAAATCAAACATGAAACAGAAGTATGAGCAGCGCATGCGTACAAGTGAACAACAAGTTTAAGTTACCCAATTCACATCCAGCATCCATGATCTTGATACGCGTGTTTGAAGAACTAAAATTAAAAGAGCTACGACCGAATCACAGTAACATTTTTCAAAAAAAGATTTGACGATTTATTTTGAAATTAGTTCATTAGTTTAACTATAATGTGGGTGATTATATTCTGTAGCATTGCTGTTGATTTCTCGCTTTCCTCGTTTCAAATGCTTCTTTTAAGAAGTTGAATGGTAAATACAGAATGTCCATAACATAAGCTTCCCTGTTAGAGGCATATTATTTCTTAGGTTAGAAAAAGTTATTTCTTAGTAAGGAAACAAACTTTGCTTTAATATATAATATAATGTAATGACTATTAAAAACAATGTCATTCACCAATAAGAAACTTTTCGAATTTAGATTTTGTTGATTATGTTTTTCTTTCTCAAAGCGATCCGGATAATTGGAGTTCTACTGTATCAATATAAGAATGGAGTGTCTGTCTGTGGAATCGAACAAAACCCCTCATTTTGTGTTTTCTTCACGAATTAAGATACACTGATTCAGAAAATCACATTAATTTTTTTTTATCTGTCTGTCGGTCTGTCTGTTTGTCCGGATTTTTATGAAACTTGTGGCATTTGAACAATATTTTCTTAGTTTAAATTCTGCAGTTTGTTTCATGTGCATATCTGCAACCGTTTAAAAGTTATAGAACTTTTCCCATACATTATTCCTATGGGAAATTTACATTTAGATCTTCCCTTCATAACATTATTGTTAAAAATCACCTTGGCGATCAAAAATATTTTTCGACAATAATGGGATAAACGATGCATTTCGATTGGCTAATGAGTAAATATCGCCAAATGAATGAAATAATCGCCAAATGTATAAAAATGTCGCCAAATGAATAATATTTCCAAATGATGGGCCTATATTTAAAAATATCATCAAAATGGCGAAATTAGTGTTCAAATAGTAAAATTAATGTCAGTTAGCGAAATTAGTGGCAAAATGTCAAAATTAATGTCAACATATAATAAAACAATAGCAAAACAGTGAAATTGTATGAAAATAGTAAAAATATTATTTAATTTATCAAAATATAATGAAAAATGAAAAATTTTATTGCTTATTTTACGAATATTTTACGTATATATTAATATATATACACGACGGGCCATATTGCTTGTCAAATATATATTTATTAAAAGTTAAAATGGGAATTTCGAATCGTTAAATTTCCTGTCTGAACCTCCCCCCCCCCCCCCCCCCCTACAAAAAATTGTGTGACGGCACTGTCACTGTATGTGCAATGTCGCGCGTCTGGCACCCGGCATTATTGTGCCCGTATGGTCGATGTCGTATGTCTTGCGATGGAGAGAATTAGCTTTGTGATCGTGAAATTTGTAGTTGCTTGTGCATTCCACTATATATTTTATGAGTTCATTTGTAAATTTCAATATATTTAAATGAGGACACTAAATTTTTACAGTTATGTCAGTTTTTTAACATTGGTAAAGTAAAAGCAGCAAAACTAATCCAATAATGATTTATGAAAATTATAATTTATTATATACTAGCAATATGGCCCGGGGTTGCTCGTGGTCACTTTGTGCAGTAAGAGCTGCGCGATTTTGTCTTGTCAGCGTAGACATCGCATATCACTCTCTGTGCCCTGTGAAAAATAAAATTTATCAAAATCCAGATTTATTAAATTACTTTGAGTTGTTTTTGAGATACCTAAATCTATTTTTATGTTCACGACTATACATGCTATTGCGACTACTGATGTTATTTTTCAGGTTTTTCTAACGAACTCGCGTTTAGCCTTAGGGCCCCCAACCCCCAACAATTAATTAGTAACTTCTTAGTTAAACTTAAACCCCGCTAACGTTATTCTATTTACTAGACTTAATTCGATGAAGGTGTAAGGACCTCCGGTCGACACACCGTAAGGTTAATTCCGATTTCCGATTTAAACTGATGTTTTTGTAAAATGTTTCTTTTTGGGAAATAAAAATTCCTAAATTTTTTTTTAAATTGCATATTTTATGTATAAAAATTAACCATTTAGTGACAATAAACCCATGTAGTAAACTTCACATTCATTAGTTTAAATATTGGCGTCGCAATAATGTATCAAAGAAAAAATATTGCATTCTTCCAAATCGAAATAATTTATCATATTTGGTGAAGTTTTTTTTTTGTGCCAATTGGCGACCGGAGTCTATATATCCGCTTTTCAACATAATATCATATTGGTCACTATTTACGGACAATATTTCTTATAAAAATTAATCATCAAATATTCATTTTTGATTTCCAATAATATGTTTTTGAGGTGAAAATTTAAAAATAATCTACATGGAGGTATAAATATAGAAAACCTTAAGTTAAACTTTTAGGGTGGCCCATTTCAACACCACAGTAATATTCCACTCCGTAACAAATAGCACTATTGTCATAAAGTTAAGTTGTTCGGAACATGAATACACATGGCATCAGTCGAAAGAGCTGGTTTATCTTCCTCCTTCGCTTGTCGAGGTTTTGGTTAACGGAGTTAATTTTATTTGGACGCTAATTTCGCCATTGTGATGATGTTTTTAAATATATGACCTCTATTTTAGCTCATTTGGCAACATTTTTATTCATTTAGAGAATTTTTTTTATTTATTTGGCAATATTTGGCGATATGTTTAGTTCATTTGGCAACATTTGGCGGCATTTTTAATTCATTTGGCAACAATTGGCGACATTTTTAATTCATTTGGCGACATTTACTCATTAGCCAATCAATATGAATCGTTTATTCCAGTATTGTCGAAAAATATTTTTGGTCGCCAAGGGGATTTTTAACAATATTGTTATGAAGGGAAGATCGAGATGTAAATTTCCCATAGGAGTAATGTTAGAGAAAATGGAAAAAGTTCTATAACTTTTGAATGGTTGCAGATATCCACATGAAACAAAGTGCTGATTTTAAACTAAGAAAATATTGTTCAAATGGTGCAAGTTTCATACGAATCCGTGCAGTAATTTTTGAGGTAAATCCGGACAAACAGACGGAGAGATAAAAAAATATTTTAAATGTCATTTTCTGAATCACTGTACCCCATGGAGGTAAGAATATGCTTTACTCCATGGTGTACCCTAATTCGTGTAGAAAACTCAAAATGAGTGGTTTTGTTCGATTCCACAGACAGACACTCCATTCTTATATATAAGTATTGATGACATGTACTGTAATCTACAGATTCTCCTATGACCACAGCAGAGCATATTTTAAGGAATTTTAACTGGAGGGGCAAATTAAATTCTGCAGAACCCAAGAAGTTAATGAAAACTTTGTGCTTAAAATAGCAAATTTTAAACTAATTTAATTAATTTAGTTTAAAATTATATGTTCTGTAAAAAGTTTATTTAAAAGAAATGATCGAATTCATGAAATTTTCTAACAATTCATAAAAGTATTTTCTATTTGTTTTCATAATGCAAAATTTTATTAAATTTTTAAAAAAAATATTTTTTTTAAAAAACTTAATGTTTTGTATTTTAAAATATATTTTTCCGCCATTTTACTTTACACAAATGTAAAGTTTTAAATCTATAGTATATATACATCTAAATCCGTATACGTAGGTAAATTTTAGACTAGTACCCGAATATATTACAAACAAAATGTGCATTAATAAGTAGCATTTACTTTATAAGATGAACCATAATATTCTATTTATTTATATTAAAAAAATATTTTATTTTACAGCACAAAAATGTAGAAAAATAAGTAGTTTTAAATTTTTAAAAAACATAATACTTTCTTAAAACTTGTTATCATTTCTGAAAAATGTTTTTATGTAATATCTGCTTTTGTAAATTGCTGCTACGACAACTTTTGTCGCCGCTCCTTCACCTGCAGAAATTTTAGCACTGAAGGGCGGTGATTGAAAAATACTGTTCCTTTTCCATTTAAGACTATGATGAGTCTCTTATTAATTGTTTCGAGATTATCTGACTGCCTATGATCTGACATCAACATGTTGTAGCAGGAAATTACCCTTTCCACTTGCATGGAATGTGGTGCGGCCACGAGTTAAAATTACATGAATGGAGATCTTCTTTCAAACTCCCCTTCCCTTAAAGACCACATATTTTGAAAATATTAAAAAATTATTTTTCAAGAATAAAACAAATAAATTATTCTAATGGGGAAATAGAAGTTTATTGTGAATCAGAGTTATTTGAGATTTATAATATTATTATTAAAAAGAAAAGTATTGGAAGCATTGCCGTTTTCACCGAAGCATGCACATCTAAAATAAAAATCTAAGATAAGTAGTTGAATAAAAAAACTAGTATTAAATGGCATTTACAAAAGTTTTGACTGTTTTTTTGCATCGGTTTGAAGTATTTTTTTAATCAAACTTTCAGACACTTTTTCATTTCTACCAACCTTTATTAAAGTTACTCATATATTTCATATAACCTACGCATGAACGTAAGCTTGTATTGGGCCCACGAGCTCGAAGCTATCCCCCCCCCCCCCCAATAAATTATTTTGAAATCTTTTCGCCTCTGAACCTACGAAATAAATATCCAATGAAAGATTTGGTGGCGAGACTAAGACTTACTGTCCCAGAATTTAAATGTGTTACCGAATGGCTTTTTATGTAAGATAGTTGGCATTAACCTGGCAAATTACATTGTTAAAAAGTAATATATCCATTTTTTTTACTTTTTGATTAACTTATATTGGTATCAATATATTGAGAATATCTAAAAATAAAACATTTTCATAACAATTTTAATAAAAAATATTTGATCTCTTTTCGATCATACGTAAGTAACGAAAAAAAAAATATTTTTCAATTAAATTATTTTAACCTTATTCTTGCTGTCGTTTCACTCTAGACATTCAGTACAAATAACTTAAATATGCTAATTTTGGTTACCTTAGAATTAATTATACATCCATGATATATTTTGTTCATATAAAACTACCAATCAAAATTAAAACATATTCATAAGCATAATATTGTATAATCTTTTGAAAGACTGGCTATACTTTCATATAGTTTATGCATTTTATTAAAAATTAGAGCTACTCCTCCCCAATAATTTTGAAAAATATTAAAATTTGTAAATAATGATCCCTTCAAAATGTTATTAACATCGGGAAATACAATTTCCTCCAAAAGTAAAAATTATAAATCTTGTTTAACTATACAAATAACATTTAGTTAAACTACACACCGTAAAATAAATCTACATAAAAAATAAATGTAATTTACTTACTTTTCTAGCTATTAAATGCAGGTAAAAATATCTTTTAAAATTGAAGTGAAAAATCGGCCTAAGGAATGATACTAGAACGTCTTGTTACTAAATAGGTTTCTTTTTGTACTGACAGTATTTCAAGAGAACCATACCAAAAGAATCCATTGAAACACTTTCCACTCCTTACCCCCCACACCTCCAGGCCATATATTTCTCCCCTAATCCCTTCAAATACGGCAGTGCAAGTACAAGCCAAGAGTTTTACCGACTATAAAAAACCAGCTGGTGCACACTTAAGAGATCCTGCATAGATAAGGAATGGGTGCAATAAAACGATTTTGAACAGTAGGCAAGGTCCTGAGGCAATCCGAAATATATTGTCAACTGCTCGACCACTCAGTTCTAAACAAAAGGATTTTTGTGGATGGGAAATAGCCAACACCACCTAGGTGGTGTTGAAATAGCTAGACGGGGGAGGGGTGGGAAAGCTTTTTTCCCTCGTTAGGAGATTGAGTGTCGAAATCGGACCATCTCACAGGAATAGGGATATGTCTCTGTCTAACGTCATTCTTTCCTATGCCACAGATTCAAGTTTATGTTTTTACTGTGGAAAATTGATTAAACAAAACAAAATTCCGGTGGGGCAAATCTGCATGACTGGTGGGGCATTTCTACACACTGGTAGGGAAAAATCCCCACCAACTCTATGTTAAAATAGGCCCTGGACCACAGAAATATAAAAAGAAAATACGAAAGCTTTCTGTTATTATTTTAGCCTATATCTGTTCATCGTCAGAGCCTAAGTCGCATTTGGGCAACTTTAACGGAGAGGGAAAAAAGTGAATCCTATTCTCGACTAAAGCATTGAACTTGGGATTTTATATATATCGGTAAATACTTAAAAAACTTACTTAGGTGAATCTTTACGGTATTAGTTCGATAGAAAACGAACTTTTAATACCTAATTTGCAATAAAACAAAAATCACCAACTATGGACATATAGCCCAGTAAATTTAGGATTTTATATGAAACTAATTTATAATTAGCTGAAAATTTCAGAATTAGTTCCTCTTTGCATGTATAACGAATCCTGAAAAGTCCCTTAACTTTCCATGTAAGCTTCAATCCAAAATGGCGGATCAAAGATGGCCGCCAAGCACTTTTTGCCTTGTTTGATGTTTTTCCTCATATCTAAGTTAAAAATAAACATTTTTCAATTCTGTAAAAACCGGTATACTCTAAAAGGATTATTGTTTTGATATATATCATAAAATAACCGATAGCAGTTTTCAAATGAGGGAAAATTAAGTTTTTTGACGCCGCAACCCAAAATTTCTGTGTTCAAAGTTTTTAGCTGAATTTATAATTTAGAAATATAAATAAATTGTGAAAAATGTTGTAGATAAGAAAATGTTGTTTCTTGTATGAAGTTTTCTAAAGTAAATTTTAAAAAAATATTCAAAGAAAAATTGCTGATATATTCCGTTTTCTTAAGCAATCCAGCAGGGTTTTTTTTTAACTTCGAAATAAGGAGTTGTTAGTGTAGATCTGTGTTAAACTTTAAAAAAAAATGACTGTCTTTGTTTATATTTGTAACAAGTTGGGTAAGAGAGGGAAAGTGTGCGCGGTTTTTTAAAATGAATTGAAATGAAAAAGAAAAACACAAATTTTATAGCCCTTAATTACATAAGAATAACAAAAATTTTGGCCTACAGTTCATAAATAAAAAATATAGACCAGTCATTCAACATCATAATCATCATCTTCGAAACCGCTGTAGGAGGAGCTGAATTTTTACATGACTATCCTAAGCAAGAGGTACAAAACTTGGAGCACTGGAGGTCTGCCTTCTTGCATTGACATTTTATGTCACAGTCTTTTGTTGCAGTTATTTTGCAGTCACATGATATTAGTTGTAAAAGTTCTTCGGAAGCTGCGGGAAGTGTTGAAGGCACTGGATTCAATCTACCATCCTTCATGAACCATCCCCATTTAGTAGGATCAAGGTTGTTCTCCAGCCCCTGTTGAACTTGATGTTAGGTGCGAACTGAATGCTGTGAAGCAGCTGCACTTGTTGGTGGAAGAGTTGCCAAATTAAAGTTTGAAGAGAGGGTTTAAGCTACTTCTTTATTGCAATGGATGTATCGCAGATCATCTAAAGAAGTTATTTGTTTTCCTCCAATAATTTATTCCAGGAATACTTCACCAATTTCAATGACCTTTTGGGGATCAAGTTGAGGATTGTTGAACTCTGAAATCAAAGAACGCAGTTCGTGATTGTTCTTTATCAACTTGTAAGCTGTAGATTTCCCCTTTCTGAATATTGCAGATGTAGTGTCGCATCCAGTGGCAGCGTGTAGGAAGAGAAGGATATTCTTTATTGTCCCAATAGCTTCTTGTATTTTAGTTAGGCTGTAGCACTTTTCGTTGTACTTAGTTGATTGGGGTCGTAAAAAGTACAGTGATGTTCCTGGGATACCTCGTGCAATCAGAATTGTAAGTAGATCTGTATCAGTACTTATTACTGCGACAGATCTGCAACTGGTCTGGCATGCATTTATTGCCGTTGAGCAGATTAGTGTATCTACGTCCCCATCCGCCTGCTGCCACCATCAACCTACTCGTCCGTTATAGATGGAGGATTTCTTATGCAGACATTGGCTTGGAAGGAGTCTGATACCTATGAAAATATATGCCTCAAATATGTCAGATTTGTGCAGAAACGATTCTCCACATGTGAGGCAGTGATTTTTAATGGATACTCGTGTGCTTTATCAACTAAAAGTATGGAGAGACAAAGAAGGATGATGTTAAAAATGTCTGCGACTATTGCTTTTGATGAAAATACGGTGGCAACGACTAAACAAGCTAATATTTTGCGAAACTCTGAAAAGAAATCAAGACTAATTCGAATGATGATATGCTACTTCCAATCTGCAGGAATAACTGTTAAACAGGCGGATGGGGAAGCAGATACACTAATCTGCTCAACGGCAATAAATACATGCCAGACCAGTTGCAGATCTGTCGCAGTAATAGGTTCTGACACAGATCTATTTACAATTCTGATTGCACGAGGTATCCCAGGAACATCACTGTACCTTTTACGACCCCAATCAACTAAGTACAACGAAAAGTTCTACATAATAACCAAAAATACAAGAAGCTCTTGGGCCAATAAAGGATACCCTTCTCTTCTTACACGCTGCCACTGGATGCGACACTACATCTGCAATATTCAGAAAGGGGAAATCTACAGCTTACAAGTTGATAAAGAACAATCACGAACTGCGTTCTTTGATTTCACAGTTCAACAATCCTCAACTTGATCCCCAAAAGGTCATTTAAATTGGTGAAGTATTCCTGGAAAACATTACTGGAGGAAAACAAATAACTTCTTTAGATGATCTGCGATACATCCGTTACAATAAAGAAGTAGCTAAAACCCTCTTTTCAAACTTTAATTTGGCAACTCTTCCACCAACAAGTGCAGCTGCTTCACAGCATTCACTTCGCACCTATCATCAAGTTCAACAGTGGCTGGGGAAGAACCTTGATCCTACTAAATGGGGATGGTTCATGAAGGATGGTAGATTGAATCCAGTGCCTTCAACACTTCCCACAGCTTCCAAAGAACTTTTACAACTAATATCATGTGACTGCAAAATAACTGCAACAAAAGACTGTGACATGATGCCAATGCAAGAAGGCAGACCTCCAGTGCTCCAGGTTTTGTACCTCTTGCTTAGGAGAGTCATGTAAAAATTCAGCTCCTCCTACTAGCGGTTTCGAAGATGATGATTATGATGTTGAATGACTGGTCTATATTTTTTTATTTATGAACTGTAGGCCAAAATTTTTGT
Organism: Troglohyphantes excavatus; assembly: GCA_963932185.1. Lineage (NCBI taxonomy): Eukaryota > Metazoa > Arthropoda > Arachnida > Araneae > Linyphiidae > Troglohyphantes > Troglohyphantes excavatus. Next base: position 70,551,404 of record OZ010671.1, on the reverse strand, counting down.
TATTCTTATGTAATTAAGGGCTATAAAATTTGTGTTTTTCTTTTTCATTTCAATTCATTTTAAAAAACCGCGCACACTTTCCCTCTCTTGCCCAACTTGTTACAGTTATAAACAAAGACAGTCATGTTTTTTTTTAAGTTTAACACCGACCTACACTAACAACTACTCACTTCGAAGTTTAAAAAAAACCTGCTGGATTGCTTAAGAAAACGGAATATACCAGCAATTTTTCTTTGAATATTTTTTTAAAATTTACTTTAGAAAACTCCATACAAGGAACAACATTTTCTTACCTACAAAATTTTTCTTAATTTATTTATATTTCTAAATTATGAATTCAGCTAAAAACTTAGAACACAGAAATTTTGGGTTTCGGCGTCAAAAAACTTAATTTTCCCTCATTTGAAAACTATTATCGGTTATTTTATGGTATATATATAGAAACAATAATCCTTTTAGAGTATACTGGTTTTTACAGAATTGAATTTTTTTTATTTTTAACTTAGATATGAGGAAAAACATCAAACAAGGCAAAAAGGGCTTGGCGGCCATCTTTGATCCGCCATTTTGGATTGAAGCGCACGTGCGAAGTTAGGAGACTTTTCAGGATACGTTCTACACATATCTAGGAGCTAATCCTGAAAATTTCAACTAATTATGAATTTGTGTTATATAAAATCCTAAATTTACTGGGCTATAAGAGCCTAAGAAAAAAAGTGCTTAGCGGCCATCTTTGATCCGCCATTTTGGATGGAAGCTCACGTGGGAAGTTAGGGGACTTTTCAGGATACGTTCTACACATATCTAGGAGCCAAACTTGAAAATTTCAGCTAATTATAAATTTGTTTCATATCGACCCTGTTTTTGGTCTAAATTTACTGGGCTAATAGGCTCTTATGACTCTGAGGTACAGATATTTGAGCCGTCTAGGTCCGAAACCAGATATACCTGCAGTTTTCACAAAATTATTCTTTTAAAATTGTCAATGCACTACATCACATTGCACAGCGGTGTTGACCAAAAATGTCTGAATCCAGTCTAAAAATGCACTAAAAGTCATATGTTTAGATCCAAAAGTACGTGGCTGCCAATCGTTTTCGGTGTCGCCTGTGAAATTGATGAAAACGGATCTGCTTGGTTTTGAAACTTTACGGCTCATTTGGAATTTCCGCTAACGACCGTTTTATAGAAATCTTCGTTGGTGCCATCTATTGAAGCCAGCGGAGACTTTTACAGAGTTGTAAATCCCTTTCCGTACTAACTGGCCGATTATAAAGCCGGATGAATGTCCAGTTCGCCGATGCCTTTAGAAGCCGGACACATTATTATTTTTTTCTTAATATAGCTATGAAAAGTAATATGGGTCTGACATTCTTGTCGTCAGAAAAGCGCCGAACGAGCCTTTGAGAATAAATAAACTTAATTTTGACATCCTTAAAATGCTATCAAAGATAAAAGCTTTTTCTCTATTTATATTAATCTACTTTCTTTATTTATTAACCGACTGAACAGCGCGCAACCCAAAACTCCAAAATAAAACCGCCAGTAATTTAAACCGCCAAATCGCGCGCCAAGTCGAGAGATTATAGATTCGACCATTATGTATTTTTTTTTAATGTATGTTCGCGCGGGAATTCGGTTCTATTTCAGATATTTGCACAATTTTTTTTTGTTGGATAGGGGATGTTACAAAGGGGAGCAAATTGAAAAAAATATTCAGTCATCCGGCATTTAACTATCCGGAATTCTCAATTAACCGAACCGTTTGAAAAAAAAATATTGTCTGATTTTGAAAATTCTTTTTTTTGTTGGATAGAGAAAAATCCACTTAGGCAAAATCTGCAAAAGCTAATCGGTTATCCGGTTGTTATATATCCAGAAATGTCGATTAACCGGAGTTTTTTTTAAACAATTTATTTGTTAAAAATGTTTTCATTGTTTAACAGAAGTTGTACAATAATGACAATTCGTTAAACCAGCATTTTTTGCCATTGATAGGGATTGTTTTACAATATACATTGTTCAGCATAAGTTACTACTTGAATTTCATGGTAAATAATAATAGGGGGCGAAGCCCCCTGCTAAATTAAAAACTAAAAAGGGAAAAATAAAATAATCTTTCTAAAAAAAAAGAAAAACCGACTTAAAGAAAATGCGCTAAAAAGTAAAAAATAATTTTTAATTTTACGAATGAGTTGAAAAAATTGAATTATTGAATATCAATTTTATACTTAGTACAACTTTATGAAGTTGGTGCCAATTTACAAAAATCATACCCGAATTTTGGCGCCGATTTCAGAAAGTTGTACTAACTATAAAATTGATATTCAATAATTCAATTTTTTCAACTCATTCGTAAAATAAAAAATTATTTTTTACTTTTTAGCGCATTTTCTTTAAGTCGGTTTTCCTTTTTTTTTAGAAAGATTATTTTATATTAATCTAGTTTCTCCGTTTTAATAATCATTTATAACGTTATCATATCAATTTTAATTAACATAGTAAGGTTACTTTTTAAGAAGGGTAAGGTGTGAAGAAATGGATATGTAAAGTCGGGTTTAAACGTTCAAAACAAAATTATTACAAATATGTATAAAACTTAGAATTCAACACAAATAAAAATATTGTGTCCCGAAGAAAATGTGAACAATTTTATAAAACAATTGTAAAATTATTTTATAAAATTGTCCACATTTTCATGAGAATACAAAATTTTATATTTCTTTAATTCTGAGTTTTATAAATATTATTAATACATAATTATTTTTTTAGGGTAACTTACTTCGATTAATAGAAAAGGTAAAATGGGACAGATGAGGTGTGTTAAAAGATGTGCAAAGAACAAGCTATACCTCAGCCAAATACTTCTCTAACGCCATTTTGTGTATTACTTTACAACAATTATTTACAGTAAGAAAGTGTGAATCATGCTAAAATAAAAATGTAGCTTAACAACCATCACACTTGTAATTGTTTTAGATTGTAAAGAGAAATAAGGCATCAAGTTAAGACACGACCAACAATATATTAGATGTCCTTTATTTAGTCTCCTCGTGCTCGAGATGTGTCGTCCATCTACAGGCGGATGACGCGTCCCATCATCACGATCATCCCGCTGCTCTTATCTAAGATGGCGAACAGGAAGGGACGGTCGACAACAAAGTGGGTGGGTGGATCGAAGGAGATCACGGACGTTATTCTATTAACGGTCACAGCAGTCGCGGCCGCTGCTTCGCTCCCCTTTTCGTTCACCTCGATGGTGGCCACGTGGTCGACCAGGTTGACGTACATGTTCCTCGAAGACGTCATTCCAGTGAAATCGGCAGATCTTTCGTCTGAAGGAGAGCACAAAGTGTTAGTAGCATACCTCAAGGACAATGAACATTTGATGACTAAACATTTAATTTCAACGAATAAACAAAAACACACACACACATGTATATATATCCAAAAACAGGTTTGAGTATACATACATACATGCATACATATGCATGCATACATACATACATACATACATACATACATACATACATACATACATACATACATACATACATGCATACATATGCATGCATACATACATACATGCATACATACATACATACATACATACATACATACATACATACATACATACGCACATACGTACATACATATATAATATATATATATATATATATATATATGAAATGACCCATCGGGGTGGTCATCCCATTATGTTGGTTTGCAGTCGTAAATTAAATCATGATGGGGCCGAGTAGCACAAAGAACAGTTTATTTACAAAGAGCTCAGGACACGTCTTCACGGAACAAAACACAGAATCGCAGTGTTCTCACATAGGGATGGTTACATGACATGAAGAGGGAAAAAGGGAATTATCATCGTCTCGGACCACAGTCGTTATTCGTTCGAGGCTATTCATTTAGGGGAAACGGGTGCAATTGAACTTAGAAATCCCTGAGTGATGGGGAATTAGAAAATATGTGCGTGGGTAGAAACTCCTTGAAGAGTCAGCATAAATCATGAGAACGGAGTGATTTGTTATAGGCAAAGGAGAGTTTTATGACCAAGAGGGAAAATGCGCAAATTGCACTTAGGTATTTTAAGATATAGACGTTACGGAATATTAAGAGGGGTTTGACAAAGGAGTTCGGGATTTAAAAGAGGGGTGGTTACAGAAATATTCTTTCATATCCCTCCCGCAAAAGTGTTACACATCGCCTGCGATGAGAACCAAGGCGAGAAAAAGACAAGCAAAGAAATGAAGAGGAGGTTAACCAAATGATTGATCAGACCATCGGATCAACATGAAGAATCTGAAAGTGGAAAAGGAGAAAAGAAATATTAATGACAGTGGTAACAAAAAATTTGAAAACTCATGGACATAGGTGTGCAAACGACTGTGCCTCGATTCGATTCACAAGACTATGATTATATAAAAATTTGCTATCAAAACAAACATTGACTTTTGGAGATATAAAATACAGAAAAAATATATCAAGAAACATTTCAAAACATCAATACAAACTTTCAAACGAAATGACTAAATAAATGCCTAAATAAATGCGCGCAGAACATGTAAACACATAATAATGAAAAACTATGAACAAAATGACATGTCGACAAAATAAAAATCTAAAGAAATTATTGTGATGTTTCAAACATGTTGAAAAAAAAATGAAAATGGTAGGCTTTAACAAACATCCTCGTACATAACGTTATTCAAAATACCCTTCTTTTTGAAAAATTCAATTTTTGTTTTGAACTTTAAATGAAAGACTAACTCAACTTCAACAGTTCGAGTTGTCGCCAAAGTAAATGAAAACGAAAAAACAAAATTTTTACAAATTTTAATACAAGTGTTGTATTAAAATAGCATGTTTTATGGAAGATGTTGTTTTGGCCGCCATTTGTTGAAGGGACCTTTGTTATTACAAAGGTGTTGAAAAAAATAAAGATGGTCATTGAAGAAAGTTTGTGCTTTCTGAAAACAGATCACTTTCAGTGAGTGAGTGTTGATTGATGAGGATCCTCGTGAACCTATGTTAGGTTGATTGTTCCAAAGTTCTGTATTATTCCATGGAATAGTGGAAACTAAGTGCACTAACATAATATAAGACTTAAGGTACATTTGATAACAATTATACAAATAAAATGAACAACTTAAAATAATAGAATACATGGTAATAAAAAATCTAAACACTACTGAAATTATAGATATAAACTTGAAGCCATTCAACTGGTTTTATTTTTATGTATCCGGACGTGGAAAAAAGTCATAAATGGGGTCAGGCTCTGGTCGGGATCTTCCCTTTCAGTGACATTTTGTGGATGTCGCACATGTTGGGTGTTTGATGGAGTTTTGACATGTCTAAATTGACATGTGGACATCCCCTCGTCAAAATATACCAAAGAAGGAAGATAATTGGGAACATCATGCTCGTAGCCCGAGCAAAATTCGAAGAACTAGCCACAGTTTCATTTAAAAGAGCCTGTTGGTTCATGGCAGAATTAGAGATAGTATTCTCAGGTGAAATTGAAGATGCCTGAGTATTTGGTATTGGTTGTAGGTTATCTTCGTTTACTGACATTGTAAACTGTAGGTTATACAAATATAACAAATTAAAAATAATAGGTAATAATAATCAGAATAATTAAAATTAAAAAATAAAATCTATTTTCAGATCATAATAAAATATCTCAGTTTACGTAAGAGAACATAATCATCATATTAAAAAAAATTTACGATCATAAACTTAGTGGCACACAATTATTCATAAATTCCTTTGTTGTATAAAATACCATAAAAATTATTATATTTAAAAATTATTTTTAAAATGGTCATTAAAATAAAAATAATTAAAGTTAAAGTTTAAAAAATTTAAATGCAATTCTGAATCTATTATATTTTGAAATAAACTATTAAGTCTAATTAATTCCTTGAAACTATTCAACATTTATAACTGTTAAATCTTATTAAAAAAAAATCTTTGTTTACAAAAAATAAATTTAATTTGAAACACTTAAAAATCATTAATATGAAAAATTAATATCAGTTCATTAATAAACATTTAAAATTAATTTTATGTGAACCAATCAAAGAAAACTCAATTTAAAATTTAAATAAAATCAAAGTTACTTAAAAAAAATTATCACTAATTTAATCACTATTCAAATTAAATTGCACCAAATTAAAATACTCAAACTCTATCTCATATATTTCGATAGAGTTTATATCATGGTACCTCCTGCATGCTTAATTAAAAAACAACACTAGAGAATTTTATCCTTCCAATCTCTGTAGAGGCACTGAACTAGACAACAACTTGTCTTCGACGAGCAGAACCACACATTTGTTTGTCAACAAAACACAGCTGGTTGTGGATGGGGGGGAGTCACTTCTTTCACCGAGAGGGTCCGCTGTAGGGGGGAATGAAAGAAGAAGGCGCTGGCGGAGGGAGATCTCCGATGATGGTGTCAGGTTTCACGAGCTGAAGAGGGGTGTGTCTGGAAATCCATTATCTTTGGGGTGGAAATCGCTCTTGAATTGTGGGATGAGGGGAAGGCCTGTCGAAATTGGGTCACGATCTTTTCACTTTGGACTAAGAAAAAGAACCGTGTGTTGTGAGCGGGTGAATGCTGAAAGAACGATGCGTGTTGTTGGACATCGGGAGGTGGTTGATTGGAGCATAGAGGCTTGGAGTGCTTCAAAGAAGATGCGTCGCGCTTTGTTGTGGTCGGCTGGGATCTCTCATCGGGTGGTCGGCGCTAGAGTTCCTGACTTCCGGATTGCACGTCGGGCATCCATCGGATGAGGTTTGTTGGTGTTGGCGATCGACTCACTGGATTGTTGGGGTCAGCGCGGGACGGCTGGATTGTTTGTTTTGAGGCGACGTCGCTGGATGCGTCACGAGGTGATTGTTGTTACGGAGATCCGCCATTGTCTGGAGTGCACGGTACATACTGGTGGTTTCGAAATGTCTTCATAGGTGGAAAACAGTGGTGCACATAGGGGTGTTGATCGGAGAGAAAGGGCACATTCAGTTTCAGTTCGGGACAGTACACTTCTCTCGCTCTGTTAGGGCGTGGCAGCGTTTAAGCGTAGTGCCTGGCTCTGAATAAGCAATCCTTTCATTTGTTGCAATCGAAAAAGGCAGGTGTTCTGATCCTGTCCGACTTATGAAATGACCCATCGGGGTGGTCATCCCATTATGTTGGTTTGCAGTCGTAAATTAAATCATGATGGGGCCGAGTAGCACAAAGAACAGTTTATTTACAAAGAGCTCAGGACACGTCTTCACGGAACAAAACACAGAATCGCAGTGTTCTCACATAGGGATGGTTACATGACATGAAGAGGGAAAAAGGGAATTATCATCGTCTCGGACCACAGTCGTTATTCGTTCGAGGCTATTCATTTAGGGGAAACGGGTGCAATTGAACTTAGAAATCCCTGAGTGATGGGGAATTAAAAAATATATGCGTGGGTAGAAACTCCTTGAAGAGTCAGCATAAATCATGAGAACGGAGTGATTTGTTATAGGCAAAGGAGAGTTTTATGACCAAGAGGGAAAATGCGCAAATTGCACTTAGGTATTTTAAGATATAGACGTTACGGAATATTAAGAGGGGTTTGACAAAGGAGTTCGGGATTTAAAAGAGGGGTGGTTACAGAAATATTCTTTCATATATATATATTATTACCACATTATATGATAGACAGCAATTTGAATTCGGCTCCACTGTTAAAAATGGAGGATACATACAGTTAGACACATAGTTACCTCGCTTACCTCTAGAATCGGGCAACTACTTTTTAAATCTATTGCTTCAGCTGTTTACTGTTAAATATCTGTTTCACAACATTTTTCGAATTACCAATTGTTTCCGATTATCCCGCCGAATCCTAAACAATTTTTAACAAATACAGATAAAAATATATTATAAAAATTAAACAATTTCTTCTTAAAAAAAAATCAAATTGCATTTAACATTTCTTTTTTCTATTGCCGACTTTTAAAGTTTTGATCCCAATTAGGAAGTCTTCAATTTCCTCAGCAATTGTGAAGTCATAAATAATGCTCAGGTCTTAGCCGCACGAAGACATGCCATCTCAAAGAAGAATTAACTAACTCACCGAATGTCCTGATGGCCCCGAGGGCCTTGAAGTCTCCGGACAATTCTCTGGAGTAATTGATATTAAATTTGGGAAGCGTAGCGATGACATCTGTGTACCCCATTCTGTCCTGGATTTGGGTCAGTTTTTCACTGGTCAAGCTCCTTTCGAAATCTGCCAGCCCGTCCCGTCTGTGTGGCAGCAGGACGAGCATGGAGAAGTTGTCCCCTTTGTAAGGCAACTCCAGAGCTTCGTAGTCTGCACCAGAACCATATTTGAAAGAGCTTTTCCTCCGCATCATGGGTACTTGTCTGAAATGTATACACATATTTTTTTCTGAGCAATTTATTTTAATTTTCGAATTCTAGGTAATAAATATTTATTAATTAAACGCAAGGAAAGAAAAGCAAAATAAATCCCACCAGAAACATTTCTTTCCTGGAATAACACGTAATGTTACTAAATTTTGTGTTCAAATCTGTCATTGGGCAAAAAGTTTCGTGTATTTGATCGAATTAAAACATAATATCGTTAAAATTGTAACATAAAACGGATCACATTAATAATTTTCTTAACAGCAACGCATTTGAATTTGAAAAACACATTTTTAAAAATTGGAATTCTTCTTTTTCCGCAAAAGTTGCTGTCGTGTCGTATATTATAAAAATAGAAAAACGTTCCGCTTTATCCATTTTCAATATATTTTTCCCAGTTACAGAATTTTTAAAAAAAATTAATCAGGGGACCTTAAAAATTGTAAGAACGTTTAAACCTAGATATTGAACTGAGGTTCCAAAAAATATGTATAATCATACCATTATATTTCACGTAGAATAATAGAAAATGTAAAAAAAATAAATAGAAAAGGATGAGTTCTCATAAAGGCTTTCAGCGCTTACTTTGCTTGTAAATTTGATCCATAGTTATAAAACGGTGGAGAATCCCTCTTTACTTCGTCGAATGGATTTATCCACGATTCTTTGAAATGCACAGCGTTCAAGAGAATCATTACTGCATCTTCGTTTACTTCATCTATTATCTTTGGGATTTTTCCATTCGTCTTCTCTTTCACCCAGTCATTGACCTGCTGCAGCACCACATCAGAGTGCTTCGCGAAATCGACGTTTTGGACTGGCGCCTGGTACAGGCGCTCCACGGCATTCTTATACTCGGGAAGCAAGACGTGCTGTTCGTCGACAAGAAGTGTGTTGGCGATCGTCAATCCGTCTCCAGACGACGAGATCTTTGTACTACTCCTTTCGAAATCTGTTAATTCGTCCCGTCTGCGTGGTGGCACATAGAATTTGTCCCGTCTGCGTGATGGCACAACGAGTTCCCCCCGTCTGCGTGGAGGAACAACGAATTCGTCCCGTCTGCGTGGTGGATAGACAAGCATGCTGAAACTGTCACCATGGTAAGGCAACTCCACCTTTTCGTAGTCTGCACCAGAACTATAATTGAAAGCTCTGTTCCTCTGTATCATGGTCACTTCTCTGAAATGTACACACATGTTTTGTTTGAGAAGTTTATTTTAAATTTCATCTTATAGGTCGGCGGTTCTCAACGTGTGGTACGCGTACCACTGGGGATACGCGAAAATAATATTAGTAATGGCGGAAAACACCTATTATATAAATAATAAATGTAAAAAGTAAAATCAAAAATAAAAACCTGTAAGTGTCATCAATTTGAGACGTTTGATTATAAGAACATAAATTTCTATAAAAAACAAACTTTTTTTGTGTAGATGGCTGGGTAAAAATAATTATTACAGAAGGAGGTACTCATAAATGAAAACTTTTATTAAGATGTATGTGTGAGAAAAAAGGTTGAGGACCACTATTCCAGATAATATATATTTATGAAATTCAACCAAGGACGCACACCCTTCCTCCATAAAAAAAATTCTAGTTATAATTTTATGCAATTTAATGATAATTTGGGTATTTAAATTTGTAAAATCTTTCTCAATTCGAATTTTTTTATAAATATTATTTAATGCTTTTGAAATCACTGTTAAACATTACCCAGATACCAAGTGTAGAAAAAAGTCTTCATACTTGAAGGCTTTTTCGGTTAAATGTTTGATTATATTTGACTCTTCTCACCGTAGCATAGATTTCGCAAGCAATTCCTGAATCTGGGGAATTTTTTTTCAAAGAAAATACGTTTTCTTTCATTGCATCTTCTGGGGGAATGAGATAAAAAAGCATTCAACATTTTATCCACTCCCTTTCAAGGTTACTAGCTGTTCCCTGAAAATTCCATGGGTTGGTAACAGTAAAGAATATATGAAATTATTCCCTTTCTGGCCAATGATCAGTTTTGCTGTAGTTTTCCCCTCCCTTCCCTTCCCCCCCCCTCCCTCTCCTTTTATTCCTTCAATCGTGCTGGGGAAAGTTACTATTTCTTAGGGTGGGCCTTGTTTTAATAGATATCCATTCTAAACAAGGAAAAAAAATCATACTACCAGACGTGCTTGATAGGCTATGTTATATAAAGCGCAACTCACAACTGACATAATACATCCGTAAAAATACAATTTGTTTAGAACGTAAGTATAATTATTGTCAACTATTTTAAACTTTTACTTAAGCCAAGTCTTACATACTTTCTTAAAAACTCAACAATAATTTTGTTGATTATCTTATATTCTTGTGAGTTCAGCCGAGGACGAGACGATTAAATATCTTAACTATGTTTACTCTGGAAATATGAACCTCGACCCGCGAAAGAGCTGCATGATATAACCGCATTAAGCAAATTGGGCGACACTCTGATAAATGTCAATATTTTTTAATTAAAAAATAACGGTTATCATTAAAATGGAGAAGAATATCCAGTGGCGGCAATTGGTTGCTAAAAGTGAGAGGGCAAGATCAAATGGGCGGGAGGGAGTTGAAAGACACAAAAAAATTGGACTCGGGAGACCTTAAATTTTTTTTTCAGAAAAATAATAATTATGTTCCATTTTCGATAATAGAAATATATTACAAAAATGTTATAGCAAAAGCTTATGTATATTAATCTGGAGAGAAAACAATTGAGCTGTTCATTTACTTAAATATTGTAAATCGGATAGCTGAAAAATTAATAAATATATGTATATGTAACAAAACGTTTTCACAATGGACTAAAAAAAATCGTAGTTTCCTTTCAGTAACTATTTAAACACTACTTACAGAGACATGACACTTCAAATGACGGCCAGCCTTGTTTAAGTATTTGCGATGACCGAAGGACAAAATTCATTTGTTCAGTAAATGCGTGTATCGTCTGTAGTAGTAGGTGGGGATAGGGGGAATTGGGGTACGAAATTTTTTCTGGCTTTGGCAATGCAGTTAAACAATTGACTTAAATTTTATTTTTAAAAAGTGCTATACTAAAAAAGTGAGGGGGAAACTCCCCGAAAAAAATCCTGGGGCAACATTCGAAAAAAGTGCGGCGGCAACCGCCCCCCACCCCCTTGCCCCCCTGAATCGCCGCCACTGCTTATGTCTGCTATTGTGAGAAGGAAGGTGGTGTGGGGTGGGGTGGAGAGCAATATACAACCCTTTACCATCATGACACCATCAAATAAAGTAAGTCTGTGGACACTTCTGTGCAGTCCGTTCTTATTTTTTTTTTTATAAAATTGGACTCTAGTTACATTAAAAATTGTAAGAATGAATAAACTCATACATAAATTCTAGTTCTAAACACAACATTTTCTTTTCATCACTTTGTATTGAAAAGTAGAAAAATGAAAAAAAGAGATGAAGAAATAACGCATAAAGGCTTTTAGCTCCTACTTTGCTTGCGAAGAGGATAAGTTCTTGGCGATTTCTGTCCCGCAAATGAATTTGTGGAAAGTGGTGTGGACACGTTGGTCGGACATCCCTGCTTTCTTGTGACCTAAGACACGCCTCAGTTCCTAAAACCACAAAAATTCACAATGAATGAAATAATTTATCACATGTCTGTGCTGATGGTCCGTTTCAATCTAATATTTATTTTTTAAAGTTCAACCCTCTGATAATCCCTTCCTTTAAAATATTCCTTAAAACAGAATTAAGTGGTTTCAAATAAAATATTCTACATTTAAAAGAAGGAATTGGGCTTTTAGTACTTTTTTTATGTTAGCCTATCTGTATTTTTATTACAAATTTGAAAAGTTATTAAAACACAGATTGAAAGAAACTAGCTATTTCAATAAATTTATTTTCATACTCAAGGTGAATAAGTATAATTTTTAGCAGTTATACTTGTTAACTCGTGTATTCACTTGCTTTGCTTTAGTCAGGGACGAAGAAATTATCTTGAAAATTTTCTATTACACATCCATCAAATTCGTTGTTTATAATAGATTAAGGTACTATTAAAGATGTTAAAAATATAACAATACGTGGTTTTTTTCTGTATTAATCTTAATCAGTACAAATAAACTAAACGATAGTTATCTGTCACGATATGGTTATTTACAGTTATCTCACTTTTATAGAGGAATTATTTATTGTAGATAGTTAATTTCTCTCTTCTCTCCCCAGAAAACTTGAGTACTGTCAAAAGAGTAGTAAGAACAGGAAAATTTCATCACTATGCAAAATCGTTTAGCTTGGTAAAAATTGGACAATGGTACTGTACATTCAAGAGTTTTCTCAAATTAATTACTTGAAGTTTGTGGCGTATTGAATGTGAATCTCTTACCTCGGCCGTCTCCCATCTCGCTCCGTAGAAGAGCATTTCGAAAACGATGGCGATACTCAGAGGAGAGAAGACCAGGTTCTGTGATGAGACGGCCGACAGACTCTTGTGCAGAGCCACTGCCAGCTCATTGACGGCTGTGGCCAGCTGCCTGAGATCTTCTCTAGGTGCCGGCTGATATGGTAGACAGCTGTTGCCAGAAACATGACACAGGTTGCTCCAGAACACATAAAGCACAATTGCAACACTGTAAAAAAGGTATTAGCTCTTTGGACACTTCTCGAGAGATTAACAAGTGAAAATAATATTAAATAAGCATGCGACGCGGATTGATGTGTTAAAATTGAAAACGTTTTTTGTTTATTTGCATTGTAAACGAATACATGAAGTGCAATAATGTAATAGTACAGCTGATCGCAAGTACATAAAATGTACATCAAAAACAATTTTGTTTCAATTCATTTTGGATTGTGAAGAGTTCGATATAATAGATATACATATAAAAAAATCTAAGTGCATTTTGTCTAAATTGTTGAAATATTTAAAAAAATTTACTTTGAATTTAATGAACTACTTTTTAATTTGTAAATCGTCTTATACAACGATATACGATGAGGCATTTTAATATGCGATCGTAAAAAAGCATTTATTTTAATGATTGCATGTTTTGCTAAGTTTTAATATTTATTTCTAGCAATAAGCAATTTAACATATTTTTTTTATTTGTTGCTGGGGTTACAGGTGGTTACTGAGAGGTATTGTAGTTTCAGAAAATGCCCAAAAATTGTATTACAATTCCACATTTTTATATATGAGAGGTAAAACAAATTGATGATTTATCTTGCCTTCTTGAATTAAATCGACCAGAAAAAATAATGGAATAAAAGTCGATTGGCTATGTAAATTATAATAAGCGGTTACATTATTTTAAAGAATGATTTTTAGTAGTCAAACATCATACTCACATCCGCATGGTAGTCGCAGCGCTGTGCCCCGTTTGAGATTTCAGCAGTGAAGAATTTCAAAACTCGTCAGTCCGCAACACTACGGAGAATATTTCTTTACTGTTTTTTCCCATTTCATCATGCGTTTTTTGTTGTAGCATCTGTGCAAGCGCTTAATTAAATAATGCAAAATCACTTTTTTCACCTTCAGTTTCTATTTTATACTGAGCTTCGTTAAATGTAACTTCTTTCACAGGTGCAGATGCGCATTGCCCATCAAATGAATTTTATGTCTAAAGATGCAGGTTTATTAGTAGTAAAATGGTGTTACCCTAATTTGGCAATTTTCGAGAAATAAAGCTTTTTTTTATTACAATTACTCATTTTTGATTTAGGTTTTTTTGTGGTAGACATTTTATTACAACTCTTTTAGAACATAAATTGTATTGGACTGTTTGACACATTGCAATCTACACTGTTAAAAATTTCAGTTCAACGATATATCATATCTCGGTGCAAAACAGAGGTCTGCAGAATCTAGAAAACAGAGGTCTGGTGGAATCTGAGTTGAACCAAAATCCTTTATCGAAAAAAAGCGGAGGTTTCAACAATAATTGGTTCAACTTCTTTAACTGCAACCGAAATTTTCGCTGACGCTACATCAACAAGGAATCCCCTCCAAGAAAGACAACGACGAACGAAGGCCTCCGTGGCCCAGTGCATGAAGGCGTTCAGCTATAAATCAGAGGATTCCTAGTCGGACATCCTCGCTTTCTTGTGACCCAAGACATTCCTCAGTTCCTATAATGACAACTCCTATAACTCCTATAATTTCTATAATGAATAAATATCTAAAATCACTGAAACACATTAGCCATTTTATAATGAATTCAATCAATTTCTTAGGCAAACAATCTAATATATTTTTTATAAGTTTAAATGGGTGCGGGCCCCTGTGAGGAGGTACCTCTGAGGGCGACAATGTATGCATTGTCAATAATAAGCAACGTAGTACTAAAAATATGCGTTTTGTTTGATTGTCAGCTGTATAGGTTCAACTTACATGCACAAAGAGTACGTAGAAATATGTGTATGGGAAGGGTTTTGAAAGGGGGGGGGGGGGTAAGGTTTTGGAGGGGGATGTATCACACCCCGCCCAGCTTCATTAGCATGAATTGAAAAAAAAAATATGTAATATACCGATGCTTCTGTCGATTCTTATTTACTGATGCATTCTTAAATCACTTTTCTATTCTCAGCGATCTTATAAATTTCTATTTAGTTTTTAACTGCATATCAACCCCACGCATTTGTATTGTACATTCTATTCTTCTATGTCCTGCGAATTCACAGCATTCCTAACCTAACCAGCATTTATGTAGGATGTGTCACTGCGTCTCTGGCCGTTTAGCCGCTATCCCCAACAGAAGCAGAATAAACAATTTTGAAAACTAATAATACGTACGTTCTGACCACCCTTAACCCCCCTTGCGTTCGCCAATGCCTTACTATTTGCTAAATATCCGAAAAACAGAAATATTGATTTACAAATACATTCGAAATATATAATTCACTTTAAAATCTGCAACACTCCTCTTACAGAGGAGTTTTGCTAAAAAGTAATAATGGAAAGCAGAAAACAAATTCACCTCGACGTCCAAGCCGCAGCGCTGTGCTTCATTTGAGTTTTCTGTAGAGAAGAATTATAAAAGTCTACCGTCCACACTGACTAATGCTCCTCTCAAAGAATTTTTTCAAAAATTATATCGTGTTTTTAAGGTTTGAAGCATTTGTGGTAGCTTCCAATTTAATATTGGTAAAACATTTTTTTTTTCAATTAAAGAGTTCTATTATTCTATTATTTTCGGTATCAATAACATCGTTTCTCTCACAGCTGCTGAAAAGCTTGTGCATTAACTACGTTATGTTTCTATTGATTTCATTTAATTAGTAAAACTCAGTATCCCATCTGTAAAAAAAAACAAAGTTAAAAAAAGGCCTAGCCATAAAAATAATGAGATCCGAAACATGTCTATAGTTGTATAGCGTTGATAAATTGTTTACGTTAAAAACCAGGATTATCATTAAGAACTGGATTGGGAAGAACTTGTGAGGTGAAGGTATGTTTGATAATTTTCTAAAAGATGCGAATGAATTGAATCTTCATCTCTTTCATCAAATCCGCAGAATTGAGATCCCAACATTAAAAGGTTTTTGTTGCCTTGTATCGCATCTCGTAATACCCTTCCAGCTTCCTAGAATAAAATAAAATATGCGGTCATATATAAAACTCTAAATATAATAAATTAATATTAATTTACTTTAATTACATAAATGAGTAGTGAAAATAAATTTACATATACCACTTTGTTTTTAGCCGACTTCAACAGTCAATTCTGCACCAAGTAGCGAGATTATCAGTTTAAACAATATGTATTTATATTTGTTATGTATATTACAACGTAACTTGTACTCTTTTTTCTATTTTCTAAAAGTTCTGCAAGTGATAATGAATATAATAATTTTTCTGTATTAGGATAAAATTCAATAAAGGTGCAACATTCGATAGCCAAAATTTTTGATAATTTTTTCCAATTTAAATTTTTTGTGCTGAATAATGCCTTAATAAAATCTTATATATAAAGCTGAAATCTCCAAAATCTGTCCGGATGTTTGTTTGTTGGTTTGTCAGTATATTATAGGCTCCGTAAATACAGAACGCAGAGCTTTGAAATTCACAGAATAGTTAGTTAAAAAAATAAGAATTTTAACGTGACTATTTTCAAGTCTCTACGATGTTCCATTCGAATGTTATGACATTTTTTAGCGTACGTCATCAAAGTTTCACGAAGTGGCAACAGTAAAATCAGTTAAAATCAACGGAAAAAAGCGATAATATAATATAAAAAAATTATAAACCAATTAGAATGCCGATATTTACACGGAATACTCCATAACTACAAAACGTAGCTTTATAAAATTTACAGAGTACTTTACATGAAAAATTAGACATTTTTTGTGATAATTTTTAAGTTTGTACGATGCTCCATTCGTATGTTATAACTATTTTAATGTATTCCATTGACTTAACATGGATGAACATATCGTATGCATTTAAAAATAAAAATTTTCGCTATTGACACTATAAAAATGATGTCATAGGTTTGGTTTGATTTAATAATTATTGAAAAACGTCTGCACACTGGGCTTTTTGTTACAATACGGATTCATTCAAAAATTAAAACAACCATCATTTTATATTAGGGAAATGGTTTAGAATTGTTTTAAAATGTTATATTTGTATTATATCTTTTGTTTGTTGGTATTCAGGTTAATTGTAACTATATTTAATTATCTTAGATCGAACTTTTAGAACAATTCTTCCAAAATGTGAGTAATTTGTGTATGAACGTCCATTTTATTAATTTGAAAAATATTTTATGCAAGTATTTTTTTTTACGAAGCTTAGTTTCACTGTGAATTTTCAACTCTATATAACTTTTTAATGTAATTAAAGAATAAAATTCCACATATACCAAATGATAATTGAGAAAATAAATATTTTATTTAATATGCCAATGAATATTTCCTTTTAAAACATTAAATGGCGATCATTAAGAATTAAATGTTCTGAATTGTTGTTTTGAATGAATGTTCTGAATTGTTGTTTTGAATGAATGTTCTGAATTGTTGTTTTGAATGAATGTTCTGAATTGTTGTTTTGAATGAATGTTCTGAATTGTTGTTCTGAATGACTGAAAGTACATGGTGAGTTTATAATATGCTGCACCGTTTGCTAAACTATCGCCAAGTTATAATAGTTTATTCTTAGAATGAAGTGCGTCTTGGCTTTAATTTGCTGTGGAAACTTACTAAATATTTATATAACAGGTATTTTTCGATGCAAATGCAATAACAATAGAATCACAAAATGAAAATTTTATGAAAAATGGTTTAACAAAATAAGTAAATACGAAATTTTTAATAAATTCATTCTTCTGTAATAATAGCATTCATGGAAAATCTTTAAAACATGGGCATTTGGACATAGTAAAAGAGGGGGGTTAAAAATCGGCACGTAAAAATTGTCTGACTTTCGGCTACACGATAGTATATTACTTATACCCATCACCTGATTTCCCTTAGAGTTAAGGATTTTACAAATGTCGTTTTTTATTATAGGATTTCATGCAACTATGTACCGAAACTACCCATACCGAAAGGAAATTCCTATTAATTTCTAAAAGTATTTTTGTGAAGGAATGTTTAATTTTTAATACCCTATACCTTTTGAGGGATAAACTAGGAATTATAGGAATATTTATCGGTGTATTAGCAACCAAGTAGTATAGATATATTTTTACTTTTTTAACTTCTATTTTATTACAAATAAAAATATTTAAATTTATAAAAAACAGCTTTAACATTTTTTAGGAGGAATTCTAAAATGGTATATGCGATTATCCCAGGAAGGAGAGGAAATGTATATATTTTCAGTTATTTGTCGTTATTTTATTTACCTCCGTGCGAAGAACGGGTACTTTTGCTAGTATAATATATTTCTGATTATTCGTTAGTGAACGTCCCAAGCTTTTTAGTCAATTAACAAGTCTATATTTTACTTTTAAATGTATTTAATAAGACAACAAGCGGGTTTTCAATATGTTTATTTTTGAAGATGCATATAATTATATTAACATATGCGTCTAACTATATTAACATATTCATATAATTATATAAACATATGCGTCTAACTATATTAACATATTCATATAATTATATAAACATATGCGTCTAACTATATTAACATATGCATATAATTATATTAACATATGTGTCTAACTATATTAACATATTCATATAATTATATAAACATATCCGTCTAACTATATTAACATATTCATATAATTATATAAACATATGCGTCTAACTATATTAACATATGTACATATGGTTATTAATATGCATATTTAAAAAAAAAATTAAAAAAAGATAATTGCTCAATTTCCTGTGTCTTACCTTTCCTAACGGATTTGCAGCCAAGTTCAAATACTGCAAAATTTCATTTTGTTCGAGAAGATTGCTAATTGTCGAACTGCACTCTGAACTCATTTTATTGTAAGCTAAATCCAGTTCTAAAAGTCGCTTGTTAGACATCAAACTTTGCATAATACATATTACACCTTCATCAGCTATCATGTTACGATCCAATTTTAAAATGAGCAAAGATTCATTGTCTTTTAAAGCAGCTGCAATTTGTTCTGCTCCATTGTTTGTGATACTGTTGTTACTCAATACAAGAGTCTGTAGTCGAGATAATTCTATGAGCTTCGAAATGTGTACAGAAAGATCGTCAGTGATTTGATCGCAAGATAGATTTAAATCTATTATATTATTGATGGAAATCAAACCTTCAATAAACTTGGGAAAATTTATGTTCATCGAAGGAGTTCCAATTAAAGATAGCTTTCTTACTGATCTCATTTCTGATAATACATCTGAAAACATTTCACAAATATAATTTTTTAGACTATTGTTTGATGCTACAAATAATTCTAAATTGATTGGGAAGTTATAGAAATGAATTTCTTCGAGGTTAGAAAAAGTAGACACTAATCTAATGATGTTGTTTTCTAAAGATTCTGTCATAAAACTAGGTTCAAAATTTTCAGTCTTGATATTAGCATAATTGAATTTGTAGCCGTTTATCTTCAGGCTGTGTAAACAATCCTGCAGAATGAACAAAGCATCTTCCACTTCTGAAAATGGGATGTTCTGTACTATGAAATTATCAAAGAGGCTTTCTGCGTGAAAAGCAAGAAATGTTTTCTTCCAACTGCAATCACTTAGCCAATAATGTACATGAGTCCAAGAATTCTGAAAGCACTTTTTTCTCCAGTATTCTTCATCCAGATTTAGAGACAATGTCAATTTTAGAGGCATATCGAGCGGAAGAACTGAAGACAGTGACTGTTTTTGTTCGCGTTTTAGGGAATTATCAAAAAATTGAAGTTGTTCAACTGTAAAAAATAAATGGAAAATTAATTGTCACATAGTAAATGACGTAGTTTATCAATATAAATTTATTAATATTTCAACGTTATGAAAATAAAACGTGTTTGTGTTGCTTTAAATTTATATAATTTATTTTATTTAAAACAAAATTATGATAAAATTAAAAAAAAAGGCTTGACAAAACCTTATGATTAAAGACACAATTTTGGATTCAATCTGGTGACACTACTGAGCTAGAATAATTTAATTATAAGCACTGGAGTGAGGACTAAGCGCCGCCGAAGATTTTTTCTCCTTTTTGAGATAAGGTAGAAAAAATAATCCTTTCGCATAGGTTTGAGTAGATTTAAAAACGCATTCCTGGAACGCATTCCTGGCTTTCAAAAATACTTTAAATGTTACACATTTATTGTTTTTCCATACTTATACAAGAAAAAGAAGACAAAAGGCACCGAAAAAACCAGTTTTAAACATTTCTGAGACTCCCGCAAAGCCAAGGACGATTATTTTCTCAACCTTTCTTCCGAATTGAATGCATCCGCTTGACACGGTAAAGTACATTGTCACTCAATGGGAATCCTCCCTCCAGTGCTTATAGTTATATTATATTCTAGCTTTGTGAGTAACACAACACAGTTTAATGAATGTGGTTAAGATGGACAAAGTTTTTTTCAAATTAAAATTTATTTACGTTCGACTATATGTTAGGAAAGGCTTTCGGATCTTGCAATTATATCCATTGAAAACGATAGGTATTGCATAAAAAACAAATTATTTCCACCTAATACAGAAATTTGCCATTTCTAAATCGAGAAAGAAGTCTATATAGTATATTTAATTTTTTTTGTGTACTTGAGATCTGCTGTTTATTACTTATCGAATAAACGTTTTTTTTTTTAAACGAAAACAATTATCATAATTTCTATTAATAAACAAAATGTAGCCTATATGTCACTTAATTAATCAGTTAACTAACTGCATAGAAGATCCTCTAAAATATAAGATGAGGGGGCGCAACTAGGAGATCTCTACACCTACTAGAAAATGTTCTAAGGCCGTCACTGAGAATGGGCCTTATATATTTGAATCGTTGGCATTGTTTACATACCAAAATGTAAGCTGCCCCAAAGCTAAGGGGATTGGAAGTATAAAATGAAAGCACCAGTTAAATAAGAAATAAAATAAGTTATTAAGTTTAAAAGCTTATAATCATATTACATATGAACTAAACAGTTAAACACATCAACTAACATATTTAGTAATTAAGTTTAGTTCTTTATAACATAATTACTAGAAAATGTATGCCATTATTAGTTAAAGTATTTACAATTGCTTTAAATAATTTAATTCTACACGTTACCAGAAATTACCAAATATAATGCCATGAAAATAAACTACGAATGTAAAAGTTATAAAAAAATCAAGTACTTCGTTTATAATAGCATATTTTCATGGAATTGTTTATTCTTAAAAAAAAAATTATAGCTTTACAAAATTAATTAAAACAAGTTCTAATATTCGATTCTTCTCAAACGAACAATTGTTCAAACTAATTATTTTTTTAAAAAAAGTATAAAATCATTATCTGAGTTATCAAGGTCACTCGGTAATCGAAATATTCTGTTAAAACAGTTCCAGATAATTTTTCTTTTGGAAATGGCCCAGTTTTTTAGATTAAAATTTTTTAAAGTACGCTTTTGTTTAAATAAATTCCCCTGTATCTTTCAATGGACACAATGTACATAACGTCATCATACGGATAAACAAAATCGTCATGTCTGGAATTTCCCATCGTTTCAGATATCGTTTATTATTGTGTGGACACCTGTTTTTTTCACCAATGCTATCTGGATTGTTCATTCTTCAAAATTTTCCAACAAGAGATCGTACCATTCAGGGGTCGGTACATTCAGAATAAATTTTAATTCCTTTTATAAATAGGTCGTACAATACAAAAATAAAACAGACAAAAAAAACCACCTTAATATATGTAGTTTCATAATTAAAAAATACTTTTCCCATTATGTGTTTCCGAATGTAAAATTTTATAATTTGAGCAAAAAAATATATTTTATATACAATTTATAACTATAGGAATAACCCAGATCGTTTACCAGACCCAATACCAAAAAAAAAAAAAAAAAAAATTACAATCTAATTTCAACGTTTAATACCTTTTATCAAAAAGCCATCAACCAATAACCACCTGTGTTTGTATACACATATCTTGAATCGATATCTTAACTGGAAGGCATCTTACATAACTGTGTACAGTTATTTTGATTAAAGAAAAATCACAGAGGGCGTTGTCATGATGGGAAAGGAAAACCCTTATTATTAAGTCTTTTTGTTCATTTAGGGTAGACTTATTTTTATGATTCGTCCTTTTCTTTTTAATTAGCCCCATGCGAAGAGCTAGTATAGTTTGTTAGTCACTAGACATTTCATTTAGAATAATAGAAAAAGTGACTACAAGTTAAAATATTTCTAATACGATAAAATAAAATCTCATAATTATTCTTTAATTCATACCTTGTCCCTTATTGTGATAACGTTATTTTTATAATTATACTCACTAAAAATAAACAATGTCTGAAATTATTTGATTCAATGATATAAGAAAAAAAGGTTTTTGTAAGTGTTTGTGTAATAAATAAAATGAAGTTTGTGTAATAGGTATTTAATAATTTCATAATGAATTATTATTAAATGTCTATATGTATGTCATTAAAATGTCTTATTACGAACCTGTTAAATTGTTAATAACAGTTGTTTTACACAATCCATATAAAGTTCTATTCTGCATTCTTTATAACTCCAAAACCTAACTCAAATACTAAAATTTGACATATGTGAATTTATGGTAGGGATATTTTGATTAAAATACTGAATATATATATATATATATATACGTTTATTTTTAACACGGTATTTCACTATTTACAACGAAACCAGATTGTAGCAGACGAACTCAAGTACAAACTTGTTGCCAAACCTCAAAGAAAAAAAACCTTGTGAGCGCGAATCTGTGGGCCTTGGTTAAATAATTGATTTTCATGGACTGCACACCAAGTTCGAAGTTCGGTCTTGTTCCATTCATCGGCTAAAGTAAAAAACAGTAATACCCAATCTCTAAAGAAACTGAGTTATAAAAGTAATACCATGTACATTTATTTTTTAAAACTCATTTAATGTAAAATCCGAAATTTTTTTTAGAGTTTTTTTTTAAAGTAAATTCGAAAATAGGGGAGGATATTTTACAAAACAGTATGCCTGAAACTGTTTAATTATATATTCTCAAATTTTTAAATTGATGATTTTTGCAATCTACTGCAACTGTTAAAATTAAAAATATTTTTTGATTGCGAGATTGTTGTTGATGGTCACGTGATCACTCGTTGCTGCCATTTTGGTTCGTATTGTCGTCGTGTCTTCAAGTTAAAAATATATATTCTCATCGTCCGAGAACCACAGTAATCGTCGTTCGACACATCATATATTTATTCCTCATCGTCAGACGTGCATTTTTTGCATAAAAGATTGTTGTTCCGCTAAAGCGCAGCATCAAAAGAAGCTTTATTTACATTGCCAGAAATCAGCTGCAAGGTTAGTCTGAATGAAATTTGAGCATGTGAAGTAATGCAGTATGCTATACATCGTCATGCATGAGCACACATTCGTAGTATTTCTTGCGATTTTACTATTTGTCAGTTTAAAAACCGAAATTTCACTTGGGGTCAAGTATACAAATACCGACATTAGCTATTGCGAATGTACGAAAACAGATGCACTGTAAACACGAGTGATGTTTTGGTAAACACAAATGTTGAACCCTGATACTTTTATTGATCAAACTAAAAATAAAATGAAAAACTTTTGTCATATGTTTCAAGTTAGTGTTAATTATTTTTTATTATGATTTGTAACCAGTTGTTACTTTAAATGTTAATTACGTTTGGTTTATAATATTAGACTATACAAGTACACAAAAAGCAATCGGCGATTTTCCCGAAATTTCTGACACCCATTCGTGCTTAATTATTACATTTTAGCTCTCAAACTGTTAGTTACACTCCACACTTGAGGGTCATAAGCTAAATCCATAGCAATCAATCAGTTAAAAGCATAGCAAAAAAAAAATATGGTTATTAGTGTAGTTAAATGGTCAAACAAAGACCATCACTGAATAATTTGTGATTATCCTGAACTTTAACCAATAATTAAAGTTGTTTTTCTAAAAAATTGTCAAAACAAAAATATAAATATTTTTTTGTGAAATGTGAAACCTCATAACAATGATATCTATAAACTCATTTTAATTGAATTTTGCCTATAAAATCTAAAAATTTCTATTATAAAATGTAAATATTTCAACTGATTTAACAAAAGTTGAAGTGTCATTAATAAAAAAATATGGTAGTATTCCTTATTTTTTTGACAAACAATGCTAAACAATGACCATCACTGAATACTAATTTGTGATTACCCTATACTTTAACCAATAATAAAGTTACGTTTTTCTAAAAAACGTCAAAACAAAAATATAAATATTTTTTTGTGAAATGTGAAACATCTTAACAATATATATAAACTCATTTTAATTGAATTTTACGTATAAAATCTAAAAATTTCTATTATAAAATGTAAATATTTCAGCTGATTTAACAAAAGTTGAAGGGTCATTAATAAAAAAATATGGTAGTATTCCTTATTTTTTTCATTTAAACAATGACAGAAAGAATGGCTTCTTCAGTGGCTCTCTCTATTTGCTTGCTGAAATGAGTTACAAAGAGAGTTAAATAGCAGCCAATTTATTGGAGCAGCAAAATATCTTCTATTTGGACATTGTTTTGTTTATAAAGTCTATATCTAAAGCACCCACAAATGTTTTACTTCGAAATGTCACAATATCATCTCGTAAGTCGTGTTACCATATAAGTCTAACACTAATCCAATTTCAAAAATAAAATTTCATAAAACATTAATTTCTTTATTTTCGATACTTTACAATTACAAATTAATATATAATAGTATATTAATTTGTATATATTAATATATATAAGTAACAAATACAATTACAAATTAATATATAAAAATATTAGTTATTTTCATATTCAATTTTTAAATGTCAAAGAGTTTTTATTATATTGAATTAAGCAACTTGGGGAAACTTAATAAATACAATTTAACATTTCACTGCAATTTTTTTCCCTCAGGAAAGACTACTACTGTGCACACAAAATACCCTTGAAAAAATAGTTTTAAAAATATCTGACAGCTAAATTAACCCCTAAGACTCTAAAAGTAGAATTAAGCAACAAATAAAATAACTAATTTCAACGTTTTTAAAAACCCTTTCTTAATTGTTGCATAGGCTAAACATTTTTAGTAAGGACTTCAATTCAATAATTTTATTTGAAAAGAAAGGAAAGTGATTCATATATGCACCATTACCAGTTCTAATGTAGCATCTAAAACAAAATGCTCTCTCTCTCTAGACTTGTGCTGGAATTTAGTGGTTGAAAATCATCCTAAAAGTAGTCAAGAGTTTGGGAATCAAATGAAAGGATGTTCAGTTAGGTTTTGTTTTAACCATGCTTAAATGACATTTTCTGGTTTGAATCTCCTGTAACCTACCGTACAGTGAAGAGTTAACAAAGGCATTTTACAATTTCTTTCAACATCTCCTAGTACAAATTACAAAACTTATTTTACTGATATAACAGCCATATCTGAACTAGAATATGTAAAATTTTTATTGCTGCCAAATGTTTTTACTTTTTCATTAAACAAAATATCGTTTCATTGACTTTTAATTAATTCTTCCAACTATTTTATACTTTTATTTATTGAATGTAAATTAATAAATGTTTACACAATTTGTAAGCATTGTATAAATTGAATGAAAAAAATATATTCTTATGTCTGTTTCTTTCATTAGTTTGAATTGGAAATGGCCGAAACTGCATTGAACTTTGGACCTGACTGGTAAGTATACTTTTATTTCATTTATACCCTAATGATTATAAGAGAAAGACTTTTATTTTTGTTATAATAATGCAAATATATAGTATTTTTATTTTTAAAAATTAGACAGTTGAATTCAGAGTGCTTTTTTTAATTATCAATTAATATAATAATCAGGAATGTTGTAGCTGTAGCTTTTTAATAAAAACTGAGCGTTGTTTGAAGATTTTTGCCATTTGTCAGCTTTTTGTAGCTTATTTCCATTTTATTTTTATCTATTCACATTCTAGATAATTTCTAGACATTTCTCCGACAAAATATATAGAACCCATTTGTAGGGATAAAACACTTCTTAAGTAAACAGTACAATTGAATGGGTGAGATTAAAATAGAAAATATTCCAATTGGATTCCTGTGGAATCTTTTTCACTTAGATAGATAGATAGATAGATATGTTTATTGTAGTGGGCCGTAGCCCATTTACAAAGGTTGGCAACAAATTTTAACAAAAGCGGTTACAAAGTTTGATAACACAAAATACAATATAATACATTTTCAAAAAAAACAACTAAAACACAATTTGAGACAAATATACAAAAAAAAGACAAAAATAAATTACATGAACAATTAGAATTGGGTTTTAAATCTGTTATTCCTGCACAAGTTCACTGATCAAGTCCTCCCGGAATTTTAAAACAGATATTGCATAATTATAAAAACAAAAATATTCTTTATTGTAAAATTTTAGGATGGTTGAAATGTTACTGGGTTCAATTGATAAGTATTTTTGTCTGAATGCATCGTAAATAGGACAGACTAAAAAAAACATGATCCCAGGTTTCATTTTCTGTTGTGTTACAAAACTTACAGGACTCGTTAGGAAAAATTTCGAAAGCAACTCCTTTAAAAAATATACGCGATTGACTGCAACGAATTTGTATAATAATTCTTTTTATAGTGATATCTATATTTGAAATTAAATAGTCTTCGATTAAATGTGAGTTTTTGATATATTTATACTGTGAGTGGTTGATACTATTGTTCATTGAAGCAAGATCATTTTGGGTGTATTGGTCGTGGTATACTTGTACAATCGTTGAAATGTAATGTTCAGCAACTTTATAGTCTTGCGAAAGCCAAACAAAATAAAAACCAGCGTTTTGTAAAATATTTCTTATCGAGATGGCCCAATTAAATTTATTGTTTGTGCAGTCAAAGGATAAATTATACATGTTTAAGTAGCAAATTTTAGCAAACCTATCATCTGACATTTTGAGAAGGTGTATCCAGTATTTTAAAATTAAACGAATAAAAACTAAAGAGATCCTAGGATGACCTAATTCGAGTCTTAAAATATATCCAGGTATATAACGGGAAACTGTAAGGAGCTTTCTAACAAAAATACAAAAACATTTTTCTAGATCATTGTAGTTATTTATCGCCCAAACTGCAGCACCGTATGTTAAAACTGATAAAATCAAAGCATCAAATAATTTAAACCATGCGTTAACCGAATTAATTTTTGCACCTGTCAATATGGACCAAGAAGTATTTACTGCACTATTTGTTTTAGAAATAAAATAATTTTTGGCAAGATTAAAACAGCCAGATGAAGAAAATGGAATACCTAGATAAACATAACTAGAAACTATTTCCAATTCGTTATTGTTGTAAAAAAATTTGTCATGCTTAGATAATTTACCGCCCTTACGAAATATAACTATTTTAGTTTTATTAATGTTAACAGTTAAAGAGAAGTTATCACAGAATTTTTCAAGAATATTAAGTTTTCTTTGGAGATTTATTGGGCAATCAGCGAGAATCACAGCATCATCGGCATAAAGCAAAATATGTATAAAAATATCGGAATTGATATATATACCAGGGATTGATGATTCGTTTAACCAAATTATTAAATTATTCAAAAACAGGATAAATAATAAAGGACTTAGAATTTCGCCTTGTAAAACACCAGTAGCAATATTAAAGGATTCGGTAGATCCGTCACCTACTCTAACTCGGGCCGTAGCTTTTTTATACATGTCTTTTATAATAGAAATACATTTTGGGCTGACTGATATCCCGTTTAAAGCTGACCACAGAAGATCGTGATTAACGCTGTCAAATGCCCCTTTTAGATCTATAAATGCAGCATAGAGTTTACCACGTTTTTTCTGTAGCTTGTTTTGTACTATTGAGTTTAAAATAAACGATTGATCCACACAACTATATCCCTTTCTAAACCCAGCCTGTTCTTCAAATAATAAGTTTTTTTGATCAAGCCAGCTTACCAGTCTATTGTTCAAAATAGATGTAAATAATTTACCTATTACTGGAACCAAAGATATGGGTCTGTAGTTACTCGGGTTGATTGGATCACCTTTCTTAAAAATTGGGCATATTAAAATATCAATCCAGCTAGCTGGATAGGAACCAGAGTTGAAAACTTTATTAAAAACTGTTGCAATGATCTGAATGGACTCGTGGCCTAAATATTTAAAAAATTCTGGTCTCAAACCATCTACACCAGGGGATTTGCCATTTTTTAATTTATGTAGTACAGATTCCAATTCATAAGATGTGATATCTGGGTCAAGAATAGAATCGAAGTGTGAGAAGGAACGTGTTACACATAAATCAATTGAGGGATTTGGGGATAATTGATTGTTTGAAATAGAGAAAACACCAGAATAGTAATCAAACCAATCTTTTCGTGATATGTTGGGGGTCGTAGCTTTAATTCTTTTAAATTTGCGTATAGTTTTCCAAAACGATTGCGAGTTATTGCAATTTGCTAATTGAATTTGGATAGAAGAGTAGTAACTTTTCTTTTTGCCAGTACATAATTGTTTATATTCTTTTTGTAGGAGCCGATAGTTTTGAATGTTTTCGATGTAATTTTTTGTTACGCGTTTCAGAGCTGACCTAAGGTTAGATCTTAAAGTATAACAGTCTTTATCAAACCAACTGTCTGCAAATAAATTATTCTTTTTTGGTTTATGAGGTGAGATAGATTTCATCATGTCATATTTTTCCGCAACACATTCAAAGATGGGTACAATATTTTTCGCATCAATATCGGTTATATTCTGCAATTTAAGGTCTATGTCTGTTATGAAATTAGTGATTAAATTTGGATTCCAGGAAGACTTCTTCAGGTGAACATCTGAGGTATTAAGCGTGTTTAATTTCTGTGATTCAAGAGTATTGAAAATAAAAGTTGCTAATATGGGCAAGTGGTCGGATCCTATTTTAGGCAAAACAAAAAAGTCTGTTACATAAATATTAAATATAGGACTGGATACTATAATATAATCAATTGTACTTGCACCGTTAACAGATAAATAAGTAAAGTTTCCCTCTATATCTCCTGGTAATATACCGTTGAGACGTATAAAGTCATTTTCAACACAAAAGTGATGCAAAAATTTACCTCTTGAATTAATCTTTTTCACTTATTCTTATATGTTTCATGTTATTGTTTACAATACATGTCCAAAATATATTATTGTATTTATAATGTTATAACCAAATTTTAAAAAATATGGTGACCAGGAAAACCAAGGATATAAATGGGGAAAAACATTTTTAGCTTTATATCCCACGTGTAGAAATTCAATTGCAAAAGAAAATAGATGACAATGTTTCATATGCGTAAAAACCTTTAATTAGTGACCGAGTAATGTTTTCAACTTAACCAAACAAACGACTTGTAGAATTAATTCTGAAGACTTGTTGTTTAGTCATAAAATATGTTGTAATCTTCTATGTTTTGCTTTATTTTAATTTCATAAAGTCCCAAGATAAATAACAAACTCTTGATGTATATTAATTTGACAAATAGACTTTTATTTTGGACTATTTTACCTGTTTCATCTAAGATTTTTTGTGGTAAGTTTTACAGCTTTTTTTTGTATTATTGAGACTTTTGGCTTATTTGCTAAACTAAGTGGTAGCTTTTGCCCTAAATAAGGTAAACCGAATTTGTACCTGAGGAATACTATTTTGTTTCAGGATCCGCGCATTGGCTGCAGGCTCCACCTCTGATGCGCCGCCAACTTCGATGCCGATCCCCAAGTACAAATTGGCCGAGTATCGTTATGGGCGGGAAGAGATGCTGGGTCTGATACCCAAAGACGCCAAGGCACCAGAGAGTCTTAAGCAGTTTGAGCATCTCGCAAAACACAATTTCCAAATCCCTCTGGCACTCACTCCGATGACAGAGGATGAACAGGTAAGCGCCCCTGTCTTGGAGATCTTCCAAACTGAGAAGAGTTGGCTTGCCATTTGCGTGGAAGTCGCAGGATACTTGCTCAGTGCTAAAGTATCTGACCCGTATTACAAGGATTGCGAGTTCGAATATCCATACATCATGAATCTTGATAATTTGTAGTGAGCTTGTGATCGAAAGGTTGCCAGATTTGTTCTTAAAATGTCTGCTACAAATACCCACATTTCATTTGCCGTGTATAAAGGACTGATTAGTGCACATTAAATATCATTATGGTCCCATATCCTGATACCTAATAAGGTTGCGTCAGTTGCCGGCTCAGGTGTTGTCCTTGTCATCTCACCGTTTTTAAAAAATTGGAGGCAGTTTTCCGGGGTCTTTCCCTCTATATAGACCCCAAACTGTTGCCAATAAGCCCACTGTGCAGTTCTAGTGTGACACTAATTCAACCAATTGACCTTGGAAGTCACATGTACAGCATATCTGCCAACTTGCATGGTGTCCATTCAGTGCAGTTGTACTATAAGCAGGCATCTGATTTTTCTGTGAGTTAGCGGTGATCTATGAATATTACTTTATTGATTGACTGGTTTCAACTAAGTAATATGCTTATCAATGACTATGAATAAAAATTTCAATTGATTATTTTTATAATCAATCGCATGTCTGCTTATAAAATTGTACAAGTTCAAAGAATTTTTTTATATAGAAATTTGCTATTTTAACCACATAAACAAATCATAGGGTCAAAACAATAAAACACTTTAGTTTGTCAATAATTTTTTTTATTTTGCAAAATATGTGTTATTCATTGCATTTGCACTAATAAGTTAGTATTCAAAAATTAAGTACTTTTGAAATTGAACATTTAGTGAATACTTGTCACTTAGTTTTTTTTAAAAGAAAATAGTTACTTTTCATATTTGACATAAATTAAACAACAACCATCTGCAATTTTAAACAAGATCATTTATACAGTTTGCAGTACACAGTAAGGATTTGATTTTTGAAGTGTTGGCATGTATGCTGCATACAGCTTGTTTGCAGAAGTTCAAAAGTGATTGTAAAGCTCACTTTCATAAAGTATCTTTTCTTATTTCATGAGAAATAACAAAAGAATAACTCTTAGTTGCAAATGAATTTTTTTTAAATGCTAAAATGTTTTTAAAAGCTATGGTTTTAGGATTTTAGCTTCATTACTAAATGGTTTATAAAACACAAATTAAATACTGACAGATTTCTGTCTTTTGATATTTTTTAAAGAAAGATGTTGAACAGAGTTGTGTATGGGCACATGGACCAAACTACTTAATGGATTTTGTAGTAGTGAAATATGAATTACAATTCTTAATTTTAATAAACACTAAATATACATGTCATTTTGCTGTTATGAAATTTGTTATAACAAAAACTTTATTTCAATCAGTAAGAGTAGATAATTGTCAAAATTATACAGGATGTACGAGAAGTACCTTTACAACTTTGACATGCAATAAAACCTAACGAAATAAGATAGCTATAACATAAGCAGCAACACATGAAGTTTTATTTGTATGCAGTTTTAAATAAAAAAAAAATGCTAACAAATAGAACTTCACTTTCTTTACATGTACAAACGACATAACTTAGCCATCTTATTTCCTTTAAGTTTTATTGCTTGTCGAAGTTTTAAAGGTACTTATCGTACACCCTGTACATTTCTATTTATAGATACATTTTTGTCTGATTCAAAATTGATAGATGCATGTTTGAAGATGTGAGATATGGTGTATTCTCAAACATTCTTTTTATACGTTTTCATATGTATGTTTCCAAATTGATTGTTAAATGATGCTCAAATACTGTGTATTCCAGTACCTGTGGACAAGTCGTTATGTGAATAGTGAGGCGTCGTTGAGAGGAAAGTCTGGCCCTGGTGGTTATGGCATGAGTAGACCTGGGCGCGGGGGATCTGTTGACAGGGGGCGAGGAAGAGGTTTGTGCTTGTTTATTTTATTTACATTGAAACTCTGAACATTCTATTATTTGCCCTTGAAAGACTGCCAAAATACTTAAATCTCCAGACTACCACTAAAGTCTGCATGCCTTTTTTAACCATATTGATGTTTTAGTGCACAGATGTGGTTAGTGACAATTCACTCATTATTCAGGACAGCCATTTGAAAGTTTGTATTATAATGAATAGAAAACAAGCATCGCTACAACCCGCATCCTCTGCGAATTAAAATATTTTTTGCTTACGACAATTAGGTACTCTATATATAAACAATATTGTCTGGGTTTGTTTTTTATACATTTAAAATTTTGTACACTTGAACTACAAAAGAAGAGAAAGATCACTGTCTACATGAGATTTCAAAAAACCAACTCCTCCCCACCCCTTAAAGCAGAAATGGCATCCTACTAAAATGGCCAGATGGCGCCATGGTGAAGAAATCGGCCAACACTCTGCGTAAATAGTAGATTTTAATTTTCGAATTCAAACAATCCCTTAATCTCAAATTTACAAAAAAAGCACACTTAATGATGTAACACATCTGTGCACTAAGGCAAGAATGTCTATTCGTCTGTGTACTGCCAGTTTCTACGACATAACATTTCATTTTTGAATTAATAAAAATGCTTTATTTAAAAAAAAATTGAAATATATTGCATTTGGGGTTATTTTTGAAGGTATTGTTAGTAAATGTAAAAGAATGTCTAGAAATATAAATTAAACCACTGGCACTTATGGCTGTGATATCGTGTCCAGTTTTACCAGCAAGTTGCCTAATTTTTTAATTAATAAAAATGTCCCATTACACCAAAATTTTCAAATCTGTTTGTTGTGTAACTTAAAAGATATCCCTTTCAAATGATTAAGATTTGAAAAAGTCATGCTCAGAAAAAAAAATTAACATTAAGTTGTGAAAACAACTTAAAAATTGCAAAAATTGTTTATGAATCAACTTCCTTGCAGTTAAAACTAATTTACCCCTTTAATATTTTTCTAACCTATTAGAGTGTTTAATAAATGGCTTGCAGTTTAAGCATTGTTTATCAGACAAGGTACAATTGTGCTTAAATGCGGATTTCCGCATTTTCAGACGTCCTTGGGATTGATGGAAATCTGCATTAAAATTTCGGTATGTCTATATGGGGGGTCATGCCTATAAGATTCAGGAGGAATTTTCAAAGATATTGCCTACAGAGAAAAGGAAATCCGAATGCGTCAAATGTTGGTTTTTGAATGCTCGACAGAAAACCAGTTTGATCGTTTATAAGCGAGTGTAAATCGGAAAAGGGCTCGAATAAAAAAGTTTTTAAATAAGAAGTAGTGCTTGGCGTCAGAAAAAATTAACTTTTGATCCCTTTTATCCGATTTTTTAGTCAACAGCATTTCTTTATCATAAGACACTTCATCAATGGAAAATCTCAGTTAATTTGTTATTTTGTAAAGAATCAATACTCAATTTAAGAAAATAGAGAATTTTACAAGAATGTAGCATCTTTAACAATTAGAAATATTTGCAATCTTTTAGTCAAACAGGAATGATATCATCCGAAAGTTGAGATGCTTATAACTCTAATTTTGTTGCATCTGGTGAATGTAACTTCCAAATGGCACTCTTGATAATTTTTTATTCATGTGCGCCTTGAAATTGTAGAAATTCACTAATCCCGATCTGCAGTGATCTTGGAGTTGCAACTAACTTGCAATCCTTTTGCATCTGATAAATAAATGCTTATACTACACTACTTCCTATTTCATCATGATTTGATTTGAATTACTTAACAAAATTGCATTAAGTTTTTCGAAAATATAATTTAATTTACGAAATTAATGTTTAGGACTTGTCATTTGGAGTAATAAAAATGGTTATTTTTAAAGCAGCTTCTTTTTTTTGTTTGGCTGGCATTAATATTCTAATTTGTTTCTGTTTTATTTGAATCTTTTTATGTTTTAGTAAATTTATTTTTATTCAAAACTTCTCTCTCCTTCCAAATTGCCTTTATTTTTTTAAAGTTTTTCAAATTTCTTATTAAACTAGTTGGCCAAATTTAAAAATAAAACTCGTGAGAAAAATGACATTGAAATTGGGATTTCAAAAACTTTTTTTATAAAGAACTCTTGAAAATTTGAGAGCTTTAAAATGTTCTGTTTTGAAAAAATTCAGCTTTTTTTGGAAAAGAAGAAGAAAGAGAAAAAAATAACGAGAATAATTTTCAGTTTTTTTTTGTTAGCTTGTTCAACGTCTAGTTTATTTCATTCTTGTGTATTTTTCTTCTTCTTTCCGAATAGGCCGTGGTGGTTACTATCAGAGGGGCTTCGTTCAAGACGACATGCCTGATGGGCCTCCATTCGCCCGCCAAAAAACTATCGAAAGAAGTTTGAGTGCCAACGAAAAAGATCACCGTTGGGATGAAAGGTACGCTCACAATTCATAAAATTGAATGTTCAAATTCACCCAAATTTCCATAATCCTAGAAAACACTTGTTGTATTCAATTCAATATTTTTGTAAAATCCTATTGTATTGATACAAAAATAAATATACAGGGTGGTCATCAATTGTTGGGCAATGCTTATTGTTGGACTGTATTACATTTAGCTGAATTAGCAAAATACATTAATTTTACACAATTACTTCGTTTGTATTTTTAGCAAGTTGCTTAGTTTTAATATCGAACAAACTCAGTTTTGCCAGTTAAAGCATGGCAAAATGAATGTTTTATTATGTGTATTTGAACTGCCAAACTATGACCATCACCCAACAATTTATGACCTTCGCGTACACAGAAGCTGAATGAATACACAAAATAAACTGAAATGAGTTTAATATAAATTTATTTCAAAGCTATTTTAAGGCTCTTTACTGGTAAGTATTTAAAATAAAGTTTAAAATTTTATATCAATCTATGCGAATTTAATACATTTTAATCTTATTCTTTTCTTAAGTCAAATTTAAAACATTTTCATTACAAAATAAACATATTTTAGGTCATTGTAATTTTTCCGGCACTTAATTTCTTTAAAAAATTCTCATTTTGCTTATTTTAGGGACCGTCGATACGACCGAACATTTTCAGGTATAGCAAGTTTTAGTATTCATTTTACTTTAGGATTGTCATGTAAGTATACAAAAAATAAATGTTTGTAATGGGAAATTTTCCCTTTATAGGACGAGGGGGTATTGATGACACCAACTTGAAGCATGACAACATGCGGGGACCAAATGAGCACTGGCGAAAGTATGACGAGGAAGGGGACTGGAGAACTACTGGTTCTCGTTCTTATGACAAATTAGGTAATTTAATATTTTAAGATACATGGTTTGTAGTTTCTAAAAGCACATATATATTTTTAAAATAGACTTTTATTATTTAAGAAAACTAGACTGTCATTTCCTAAATTCTTAAATATAGTATATGCTATATTGTTTTCAAAATTTACATTAGGTATTGAAAATTAAAAATAATAATTTATCTCTATAATGATTTGTCTAAGCAATGTTGACTTTTTATTATTGATATGTCAAATTCTTTTTTTTATTTTATAGTGAACATGCAATATGCAATTTTAGTTTTAAAAATCTTGGCAATATTTTTTGTTGCAATCTGTACATGGAGAAAAATTTGAATCTGTATTTGAAGAAAAAGTGCTAAGAAAATTCTACAGCTGTTGATATTTGTCACTTAGTATAAAAGTCGGGATAAGGCTAACATGGTATGAAGCAACAAAGTTGTATAAAAGAATCAAAAATATAGTTCTGTAATGATCTCTTCCTAATTTGTTGGTAGATAATTCTGTTCCTTATATTTTTAACTGGCTTTTCATAACTAATAATAGAGACGTAGCCCATGCATTGTCTGTGCTGTTTTCATTAAATTATTTTAAGCTAGTAGTTTGGCTGGGGTACCACCGGCTGAGGCGTATACATTAAAAACCGTCTGGTTTCGAACCTTCGACGTCTTGTTCTGGAGAAACGCTATCAACTATCCTACAATGGCTCGTTCTTGGATCTTGGAAATATATTTTTTAAGGTTTCTTTATGCAATATTTCTAAAAATGTTAAAATCATTTAAAACACAAAATGGAATTTTACAAATCCGAGTCTCATGTGCACATCTTGAGGATAAATAGAACTTATTTATAAATGTTCAACCTTTTATATGTCGGGGAAGTAGATGTTTTGCAATCCATATTCTTTTATTATTATAGATAACCTGAAGATTTAAAAAAAATTCTGATTTTTCTTTTTTAGCAGGTAGGGGGTCATGGCGTAATAGTTCAGACAGGGATCGCAGAGACGCTCCTGATCGAAACAACCCACAAAATCGCAACCCCAGTGGCAGGGTTGGGCCTGGGTTACAGCAGAGGCAAGGCGGCCATTCTTGGAAAGAAGACAGTCAAGGTACTTTAGTTTTAATAACTGTGTTCATCAGTTTTCTTTAATTTGCACATTTATATATACTATCTTTTAAATTTCTGCACCATGAAGGGAAAATCAAAATGTATTTACTGTTTTATGTGTGTTTGACCAATTGAATAACTTTAAAAATTATTATTCGATTTGAATGTTTAGTTATTTTACTTAGCGTATCCGTCAGGTTTAACCCCCTGGCTGATACGCCATCTGACTGATATGGATGTGTATATTCATTCGTGTATAGTTGGTATACATTATTTAAGAGTGCATAACAAATTTATATTTTTAACCATTCTTCAAATTCAAATATTTGCGAGGGCTTTTGAAATCAGTCTCTAATAAAATAATTATATGTTTGTATAAAGTTTTGGTTTTAAATGTCAATTTAACTCATCTGCAGTGAAAACAAACTTGCATATTTGATATTTTGCTTATCCGTCAGAAAGTTAAAAAGAATAAAAAAATTGTTATTTGCACATTAATGGAAAGGCACACAATAGAATAATTTAAATTATTTATTGTTTATAT
Organism: Troglohyphantes excavatus; assembly: GCA_963932185.1. Lineage (NCBI taxonomy): Eukaryota > Metazoa > Arthropoda > Arachnida > Araneae > Linyphiidae > Troglohyphantes > Troglohyphantes excavatus. Next base: position 70,514,510 of record OZ010671.1, on the reverse strand, counting down.
TACAATTATCAATATGTAATCTTTTGAAAAACTAGAAAAAATCAGTGTAAGTTAACACTTTTTAAATTTGTTACCTTGTGTGTTAAACAAAATTTTGTATTTGAACAAATATAATTGTTATAGAATTTAAAAACGAAATATTTACTGTATTTAATACTTAATTTTTGTTTTATAGTTGTTTCATGTTTAATTAAATCCTTTAAAGTTTAAATTTGATTTAAAAAAAAATTTAAACCTATATTTCATTTGATTTATCTTATTTTACTTTATTGCTTTATGTTGTTGCATTTGCTGGGAAAAGTAATTTTGCAATGGAATCCTGAAAAAGTTGATGTATTCTGATTTTAAATATTGTGTGAAATAGAGGTGAGATTATTAATAGCAAAATACTGAAGAAAAAAACGCTTTCCTAAATCTTAGGTCTCTTGCCTGAGTGGAGCGTTGAGGAAGTGGCTGAGCCAGACACAGTGGGGACATTTGACTCTAGTGGGGCATTCTTGGAAACAAAGGTATGCAAATGTTCATGTGGTACCCACATTTTCAGTTATTTGCAAACGTCTAACGTGTATCCAATGAGAAAATGAAGTATCTTATTGCTTATTCACTGCCATTGTTTGAAATTAAGTTTTATGAACATAATAATAATAGTTTAGAAAAAGTTACAAGTATATCATTAACCTTTTCAAAAACATTTTAGCATTAAAAAAGTTTATTTAAATATAATTTACTTGCATTCTTGTGATTTCATTTGCTATGTCAATATATCTGTTTTTATGTTGTACTATTTCTTCCTTTTGTGTATTAAAAAAAATCGTGAATGGATTTTTTTTTATTTAAAGTTTTGAATGTTTTACTTTTTATAATTAAATTGACATCTTCAAATATGTAATCTTTTGAAAAACTAGAAAAAATCAGTGTAAGTTAACACTTTTTAAATTTGTTACCTTGTGTGTTAAACAAAATTTTGTATTTGAACAAATATAATTGTTATAGAATTTAAAAACGTCATACGTCATATGTCATAACACGGTGCTTCCCAGAAGGTGGTTCGAGATCCTTCTAGGTCTGCAAATCGGTGTTAGAGAGACTGGAGGGGCCACAAACAAAAAAAAATTGTTCAATTGTAAAATGGTAAATTGTGTCCATATTAATAAAAGCTGTGTAAATTTAAAAGAAATTGACTTATTTTAGATTTTTCTTCCCTTCATTTTCATGTTAAAAAAAATTGAAATGCATGCTATCCCAGAAGGCTGGGGGACCCCCATGAGCATATACGAAAAGAGGGGTCCCCTGTCCTATTTTAGTTTCAGCTAGGGATCCTTGGCTTAACGCTAATTGCGAACCAATCTCATAAAACATATCACAGGTCAAACACTGTTTGGTTTCAGTCGCGTTTTATGTTTATTTCAGCCTTCCGAGAATAATGCAAGTCTAGATGAAATATACGCCTCTGACGACGCTGATGAAGGGAGTGTAAAACAAGTAAGACTCTTTTTAATCTCCTATGTTAAAAATTTCTTCCTGAAGTAAGTCCATATTTGAATATTTCTGTAAACATGCAAACTTGTGGTGGGAAGGAGTGTTCAAAATTTTTTAATTAAATAATCTGGATTACCTAAATGTTGTCTTTGGTATTCTGTATCTTTAAATTAATTTGTTTTTCAATATAAAATTTCGAAGATTGTTTTATCTCAATTTGAGGAAACTTTTTTATTTTATTAAAGAAGACTTATCACATCTTTAATGGAATATGTGATACTTCATACTGGTTTTGCTACCCACCTGATAAAAAGGGGGAAATGTTGAATTGTCTGAGAAATGGGCAGTCAGGAAAAGTTAACGATCTTTCTCAGTTTCTGAAAAATCTTAGATGATTAAAAATAAAATAATTAAATAGGAACTTATCATATTTCCTTCATTATCATTGATTAAAATTTATTTTGATCTTAGAAGTATGAATATGCAAAAATGACATTTTCTATTCGTTTCCAGATTATTATTTGCATGCACTTCATTCATATCTGTAAAGTTTTCAATATTATTTGGCTTTCATTTCCAAGTGCAAACACTGAACCAGATTTTCCAATTATTGGGAGGGTTTAGGCTCATAATCCGAAATTACAACATTACACCTATTATTTCATTTGTATGGGCTTCAATATGAATGTAAATAATCAGCTATTTTTTCACATTTCTGACTTTGAAAATTTCTGAACTACCATGAAGAATAAGAGAATTTTTATCTTATATTTAGTAAATACTTTTTTTTTTTATAAATTCCTCCTTACAAAATTATTATTTTTGTTTTCTAATTTTACTGCTTACTAAGATATACTTAAAATTGATTGCAGTTATATTTAATTTGTACATACTTAACATTTATAATAATAAAAGCTTATTTTTAAAGAATTTTCAATTTCTTCAGTATTTTTTAAAGTGTCTTTGTATGTTTCGTAAATTTTTAGTAAAAAAATAATTAATTTTTTTTTTAAATTCTATTTTTATTTTCTAGGACAGCCCAGAAGCAAAGAAAGAAAACGCAAAGAAAACTACAAAAAAATCTTCAAACAAATCGAATGCCAACAAAAAGAACTCAAAAACTCCTAGTGAAACAAGGAATCTCGATGAAGCACCTTCTGAAAACGTTTCTGAACCCTCCAAAAGTCCACCAAAAAGTGCAACGGGTAAATCAAAGGAGAACGTGATAAAACAAGGCACTGTTCCCAAACATCCTCAAAGAAATTCTGATCCTTCACCCACAAAGCCGCCTCCTGCTCCTACGAACGCTGTAAAAACGTCTACAAAGGCTGAAAGTGCTCTCTTACGTGATATGAAAAACTCTGAAAACGTATCAACTTCTGAAGAGGATACTTTTGCATATCATCAGAAGGCTACAGAAAATATGGTTGCACAATGGACAGAAGAGGTAATGATAAATGCACTTCTCATTTATATATAAAAAAATCAATATGTGGATTTTCTTTAAATTAAAAACAAAAAAATATATATTTTATTAGGTTTATTTTGGGACTTTTAAACCACTGCGAACAATTAAAATATTTACCACTTGCTCAATTTTAAATCGATTGTTATTCTGATATTATTATAATTCTGTTTTTCTTTAATTATGTTTAATGATGATTTCGCATTTAGAAATTAAAAAAATTATATCAAAATATGTACTGATTGTGATGCATACTTTTCTATTATCAGTAATATACATGATCGTTCATAATATGATTTTTAAATTAAAGTTTGTGTAACAATTAATCAAACTAGTATAAATATAACACATTAGGCTTGTTTTTACCAGCCTAAATACACAGTATTAAAACATATTGCTCAAAATATTATCATATATTAGAAACATTCAAGGTACTGATAGTATCATAAAATTTAATAGTAGGATCAAAATTCACTCTTTTAACAATTTTTCTATTAAATTTTTCGTTGAAAAGTAAAATGTTTTCAAATCAGCTACATAGGGTATCTTTATCAAGATACCCTATATACCCTTGAAGCTTTTAGAGTAATCTATACCAATGCTATAACTGTGACAAATAGCACAATTGAAATAAATGTGGTGTTATTCAATAGGAAATTGGGTCATGATGCCACACCATTAGACAACAGCTTGTTTATCTGCTTTTTGTTGGCAAGGTTTTTGTTACTGACTAATTCCTATTTCTATAATTTGCTGAAATGACATTTCATGCAAAATCTTTCTGACTGTTCATATAAATTATTGTTAGGGTTTCTGTACCTCACAACTTAAAAATAAATAACATGGCAAAATAAGATGACATATTTGTTCACTATAATTTTTTTTTTTTATATAATTGTATAAATAAAGTTTATAGTTTCCACATGCTTGCTTTTATAATAGACGTTGTGGACTGATTCTATAGGCCTCATCATACCACTTGTTTTGTTTGGGGCTATCCCTGTACTCTCATTTGATTAACTGAAGCGCAAGATTGTTGCTGTTGCGATCCAAACTGTTACACCATTTGAGATGTGACAGTTTGTAATCCTGTGCTTCTGTTCATCGAGTGATGGTACAGGGATAGCCCCACAAGAAAAAGTCAAAGAACTTGGAGAGAAAAAGGAGGAAATTGAATTTCGCCTCAACCTATTCCCTAAACCGAAAGCCAACCACGTGGAAACTATAATTTTATTCTAAGGATATATGCACCGAATCTTCGGTTTGTATTCGGTATACTGCCCGTTTGGCAGTAAACCAAATATTTGATTGGACTGAATAGTTTATTATTCAGCAACCGAACACTGGTGCTTAATTACATGTCAAAATATATTTGTTAATTAATAGAAATTACATCAATATTTGTATAAATTTATTCAGTCAGACAAAATTAATTAAAATAGCTTTATTAAATTTCTGGATAAGTTAGTAAAATTAATACTAATTTATTATGAATTGAGGATGTGAAAATTCATTAAAAATAAGTCAAAAAATATTTCACCAATGTTTACTTTTAAATGTAAAATCTTTCATCATTTAAAGGTCAATTGAATATTTAGTTAAAATTATAACCAATTATTCAAAATTTTTTGGTATTCTGTGCAATCGTAATTTATATAATTATTAAAAAAAATTGTACTTTAGGAATATATAATGAATTTTCTTTCATGCTTTTTATTAAGTTATTCAGTGCATGTACCTGACAATTTATGTACACCCTGTATTTAAAAGATTGAATTTTCAGATTGAGCAGCGTGTCACCCCCCACACAGATGATGCTCATCCCACCCACCAAGAGAAAGACAGCAAATGGTTTTATCAAGATCCTCAAGGAGAGATACAAGGTGAATCCTTCATCTTGTACTATCTCGTACCCAGCCTTCAAATTAAACGTTTTTTTTAAGGGGTAAAAAAATATAAAGAACATATCAATCTCCATTAAAGCCATTTAGTATTTAAAAGTCGTTTTTGATGCAAACTTTAAAAAAAAAAAAAATTCGCACCTTGCACAATGATTTTTCTTACTTTGGGAAATTCCCAATTTGTGAACTTAGCGTAATCGTTTCGACTGAAATTGCTTTATTTTCATCTGTAATTGTTTTTGTCTAGTACTTGTTTTTCAGCAGTGGCTATTGATGTTCAAAGTGTTTTTTAAAAAAAAATTGTAAATTTAACTGCTCATGTTTCTACAATAGATAAATCTAGCTTTTTTGTGTTTACGGCAATTTTTTTGATCATCATAAATAAAATTATATGCAAGTTCTTTTGAGTTTAAAAATAGTTTGGATTTTCTAATAATTGGAGCTTGTAGAATTGTGGGAATTATAGAGAAGTAGGAATACAAAATCCTAGTAAAATTTTATGTACAATAATTCTTAAAATTGTTTTTGGTTATATAAATGAGATAAGTATTTTTCAAATGATTACTTGATAATTTAGTTTTTAACGTTATGATCAATTAGTAAATGTAAAAAGTAAACTACCAATTTAATAAAAAAAAATTATATTTTCAGGCCCATTTGCATCACATGAAATGCTAGAGTGGTTCAGCTCAGGTTACTTCACTATGAGTCTAATGGTCAGGCGAAATTGTGACAAAACATTCTCTCAACTAGGTATTTTTTCTTTCTCATTATTGAACATGTTTATCTTAAAAAAGTTTTCATATTTTTTATTAGACACCTTATAGTTTTTTTTCAAATTTGTAAGATGTAACAACTTAAACAATCAAAACATGTTACGACAGTGATAATTTTTTATATATATTATCATCAGTAAAACATCGTTAAGAGGTGTAAAGGAGTAGACTACTGCTATTCTACATTATAGGGGCATCCATTTTTCTGTTACTTCATTCCAAATTAGATGAAAATCACTGCTTTTGATACTGTTGTTAATTTGCTTGTTAAGGGGTCAATATATTATTGTTGAAATAAGTACCTTATATTTGTTGAAATAAGTACATTTTAAAATTAAATAGATATTGTTTAAAACTGCATAAAATATTTAAATTTGAAACAATGCAGAATTCTTTGGAACAGTTACTTCTTCATTCTTTTAGCTATTATGAAATATCGTGTTGATGGCCGTTTGCTGCTGAGTTCCAGATGGCGAAAATTATTGCTGAATTGGCAATAGATTGCTCTAAACAGTGACATAAAATACAACAACACACTCAGATGTCCACTTGGCTACCTCACAATTGTGTGATTGCCATTTGAATACTTTGAGTGAGAACTGTGAGATTTCCCTGCTCTGTTCATCCTGTTGTGTTTCTTGAAATTATTACTACAGATATTAAACAGATTTTGTACTTGCATTGAAAATAAAAATATATCAGTTGCTTCTGGATATAATGAACTTTCATTGTTCTTAGGGGACCTTATTAAATCTTGGGGCAGAGTTCCTTTCATGACAGGTAGCACTCCCCCTCCAGTACGGGTAAGTCTTTTTCTTAATTCTTATCCTTAAAAAGATGGGGGGGAAATTGTAATTTTTTGGCAAATCACAGATTATTTTGCCCCTTGTTTTTTTTTTTTTAAATTTCCGTTACAATAATTTTTTAAAAATATTTAAAAAAAAAAATTAGTATGTGTTTGAATTCCAATCATCTATTTGCTTTATTCTGCTAATCCTCTATCTGTTTTATTCTGCTAATTCTCTATCTGTTCTATTCAACTCTTTGTATGGATGGCCCTCTAGAGGCCACTCTAGGAGACTGCAAGGGTCATGCAATAAGTTGGATAGAACAGAGAGTATTAGCAAAATAAAACAAATAGTACAGGACTGATAATTAGAATTCCTGACCTGACAATGCTGAATGTATGACATGTACCACATGCCAAGCAGGGGTTAAAATGATATATAAAGTTGCAATTTATTCTATTGTATTTAGTAATATTGACATTTATTATCAATAAATTGAAATTTCACAATGATTAAATTTTTTTTTGTTGCCAATTTTAGAATTGACAAGTTTATTGTTTTGTATGATAATATTTTTTTTTTATTTCTGGAACATTTTTCATTCGGAAAGTTTTTGCAATTCCACTTGAAAATCTGGAAAAGTCGAGAAAATTTGAGTATTGAACAACCTTAAGAGAATATTAAAAAATTTTAAATTTCATTCTTTAACTCAAAAATACTGTTGTATCGCCTGTTCCACTTGGCAATTACCTTTTTTTCTTCTAAAAAGTATATAGTGCAAAGTACTGTTCACATTTCTTTTAAAAAGGACAGGGTGGATTTATTAAAAAAGGCACTTTTGAGTGAAAGAGCACTTTCCTTACAGATTGAAAACAAAAGTATATTCTTTTGTTGCTTCTTGTGCATGTGATGGAGAGTGTTGTACGATTGGGACTCCAAGGCAGGTGAATCATACAGAAAATTACCTTTATGTCGTAAAAAAGAGCAAAGTATTTTCAGTTATAAATAAGGTAGGGTGCATCAGCACTTAAAAAAAAACAGACAAACAAAAAAAAAACAGTAGAGAGAATGACATCAGCAAAAGTGTTCAATATGTTTTTTTCTCGCAAAGAATGTATTTTTATTTTGTGATGTGATGAGAATCATTGTCTTGGCATTTTGCTTTAACTATCGGGTAGTTGAATAAGTTCTCGCTGTTTTTTTTTGTGAAAATTAATGTTTTATTTTAAAAAATCATTAAAAAACATGTTACTGAAAGTATTGTCCATTGCTAGCCACTACTTTTCCTCATCTTTCTGGCAGCATTTGAATTCCATGTCGGAAAAACGACACGTCTTTTAAGGCTATCCAAGAGTCGACCCAATTTTTTGCATCTTCATAAGAACGGAAGTGCTGCTTAGCCAGCCCATGCATCATCGACCGGAACAAATGGTAGTCGGAAGGGGCAATGTCTGTTGAATACGGCGGGAGGGGTAGGAGTAGGTTTTTACAACATGTGGCCGAACGTTGTCATGCTGCAAAATGACCTTGTCATGTCTCTGCTTGTACAGCGTCCGTTTTTCCTTCAATGCTTGGCTTAATCGCTCCAATTGTAGTCTGTGGCGATCTCCCCTTATGGTTTCATTTGGTTTGAGCAGCTCATAATAAACTATACCCACCAAATGCAGAGCAGAAGCTTGGAACCATAATATTCGGCTTTGCTGAAGATGTTGATGGATGGCCACGAATTTCTACGCTTATAGTTATCGTAGTGTATCCATTTTTTTATCACTAGTTACGATACGATGCAAAAATCCTTTCCTTTTCTGCCGTTGAAGCAGTTCACAGGTGAAAAGACGCCGTTCGACGTCTCTCGGCTTCAACTCGTACGGCTGCTTTTGAATCATTCCTAATGCTTTCAAAGTTTAGAAACTGTTGTGTGATCAACTTCTAATGATTCTGCAAGTTCAGCTAGCGTTTGACATGAGTCTTCATGAAGTAATGCTTCCAATTGTTCGTCTTCAAACTTCTTCGGTGCGCCAGAGCATCATTATATTTAAAGCGTCTAAACCAATCTCTACAAGTTGTTTTAGACAGAGCATGGTTGCCGTAAGTCTCAACAAAAATTCAGTGAGCTTCAACTGCAGATTTTTTTTAAATAAAATAGTGCAGTAAAATTCTCCGCAAATACTCTTTTTTTGGCACGAAATTTGACATATTTAACGCAATGAAAAATAAAGTTGTTTGCACTTCCAAGAAATAACATACACAGGATTTCAAGCTTGCTTATAGTACTTGTAAATAGATGGGTCACTATCATAAAATAACGCAAGCAGTTCCGGTAACTCCATATGTTGGAAAACAGCGAGAACTTATTCCACTACCCAATAATTTTAGTTCAAATTTAGCCATTTTGAGAATAGTTGCATTTAATATATTCAACATATTTCTGTAAATAAAAAACATTCTGTTAAGTTTAAATATTTTTGGAGTAATATAATAATTGAAGTTTGATTTAATGCTGCATTATATTCTTGATATTATATTATATTATAAGCTTTTGGCATCGTAAATCTCCTAAATCTTTAAAAAATTTCTAACAGGAACACCAGTTTAGAGTTTTACACATATTTTTTTTCTTTCAATTTAGGTTGCACCGTTGGCATCTCCCTTAACATCTCCCATCGCTCAAACAGTTGCACCGAATATTTCGACAGCTCCCTCTGCCCAGTTATCCAAGCCCGATGAGCAGCTGCTAGCGCTTCAACAACAGCTGTTTCAACAGCAATTGATGCAACAACAACTCATGATGAGGTCAGTTTACATATTTTAAAACTAACATACGGTAGAACCAGTTTTTAAAGTTCAAATGAAGAATAGTGAAATTTTACAAGTCGACAGCCAATTGAATGCTCTCAGATAAAAAATTGTGTAATGTAACCATGTCTCTTAAAAATCTTAATTTTTTCATTAAAATATATTTAATTTTTTTTTTTTTTTAAACAGAGCTAGTATAGTGTATTAGAGTGGCAGTCACTTATCAAGTTATGCTTTACAATAAGAGAAAAAATAACCAAACTGGGGGCCCACCATATTTATTCAGAAAAATAAAAATTTCAAGGAAAGCAAATCACATGAAAAAGTTGTATATATTTAACATAATTATTTTTGGAATTCCTTGTATCATATTATTGTATTGTTTGTTGTTATGATAAATAACAACAACTGTAATTGTTTATTGTAGAAGTTAGATTAGAATTCTAAACAGTACCATGCTGGTGAATCAAGATTTTTTCTAACAAATTCTTGAGTCAAATATAAAAGAACAATGGCATAATTTGTCAAATTTAATCGTCAAAGCATAAAGATTCTGCAAATCAGGCCCACAATAGTCTTTTTTCCCCAAAAAGTTATGTAATTGCTACTCTAGTATAGTATACAAGCTTTGTTTTTTTTTAAATTGTTAACAAAGTTATCAAATTTCAAACCAAATATTTGTAAATAAAGGAATAATTAATAAACATATTTAACTTTTAGGATAAACAACCCTTAATGCTTTATTTATTTTGTACATATAAAAATTTAGTAGTTGATCATTCAATTTGAATCGGATTAAAGAGTATTGTTTTATGCAATTTTGTACAGGCATTAAATTCAATGCAGAAATAAATAAAATCAATATTACCAGATTGAAGTTTTGATGATTTATCTGATATTGCTCCTATGACAATCTTCCTAGTTAAAGTTCCTGGAAACTACACTAGTTAAGGAATGGTAATGACAACCTTTTGAACCATGTTTGTTACATTTGGCAGTTAGACCATGATTTTACATGTTTGCTTAAGCTGTTTTATAGGAATTTGTCTTATTTTTTGTTTTGAAAAAACACTTTACAAATGCTTACTAAAAGTGCAGTTATTTCTGAAGATAATATTTTTAGAACATTAGAAAGAAAAGTTTTTTAATTTTTGTATATGGAATAATTAAATAAAACTTGTGATTCATTGAAAAATAAAATAAATTTGAAATATTTCATTATTTTCAGGCAAGCACAAATGCAGCAGCTTTTAACACAACTAAAACAGCAAGATAACTTTACCAGTCTCAATTCCCAACAGCAGCAACAAGTACTTATGCAGCAGTTCATGGCACAAATTCCCAGGTATGCACAAATTCATAAAGATTATAATTTAAAAATAATATTTCTTCTTAAAATTCATATTCTTACTTTGAAATAGTATTTATAATTTTAGGTTGGATATTCCCCTTCTAATTGTAATCTTTAATTACCTGTCAACTTGTGCAGTGAGAAAATTGAAAATTAAAATCTTATTAAAGCAAAGCAATTATCTTATGTGTTTGTTAAAATCATTGTAACGTAAAAAAATAACTTGCCACTGTTACAACATTGATTTAATTTTGAACACAAAACTTGATAAATGTTGCAGGGTGGCAACATAACCCGGAAATCAGGGAATTATCATGGATTTTTTTAATTCTGGAAATATCAGGGAAATTTTTAAAATTTTACAAAAAATCAAGGAAATTTTCAAATTTGGATCATTAAAACGTCACTTTTCGTCTGTTAAGCCCTCCATTCTGGGTAATTTAATTATCAATATTTTCTCTTTTAGTTCTGAAAGAGAATTTAAAAAAAAAGCATGGTTTATTTTTGTAAAAACATATACCACTGCAAGAGGGAGAAGTAAAATCATGGTTTGTTGGACTTTTGGGATTTATTGAAGATTGGAATAGAAATATGAAGCATATAAAATATTTAAAATTATCTACAAATGAAATAATTTTTAAAAACTTGCTTTTTTATGCATTTTTTTGCTTCCAGATAACATGTTTAATTACTAGTATTATGCATGTCGCAATTGTATAATTTGTTTTGTATCCATAAATTATTATTTTAACTGACACTAAGTATTGCTTATAATTTTCATGTATAATGCAATATATTTATTGTATTGTAGCATGGATACTTTGTTTCTATACAAAGCATGTATTACACCATTTCTTAATGTAATTGTAAAATCAGGGAAATTTTTGTGACACCATCATGAAAATCAGGGAAATATCAGGGAACTTTTTTTCCAGAATTTTGTTGCCACCCTGTGTTGGATATTTAAAACATAATAAGGTGAAAACATTGGCTTTGGAATAAAGATATTTTTTTATTATTAATTTTTACGAAATGTTGCTTTTACTATTAATACTAAAATTAGTACATAATATTTAAAATTTCAACATCAGTGTAATAGCAAACTCTAAAAAAATTATTTCTTATTTACTTTTAACTTCTTGAATGACCATCTCTCCACTCTTGTTTTACAGGCCAGGCCCAAAACCCATGGCCGATCCCTCTAGTCTCATGGACCCTATGAACGCCCTTCCTCGCCCACTTATGGGACTGCCACTGCCTCCCGTGATGAAGAGCGACATGTCACTGTGGCAGGCAGCCCCTGAATCTGGTAAATTTAAATGCTATTGAAAAAGTTATTTCATATAATTACTAGATAAAGAAAGTACTTGTTTTTAATTACCACTTATTAAGTGACATCTTCGAACTGTAAAATTGTTTTCTATGTTTGATATTTGGAGTGCTCAACGAAATACTGAATACTTTTTTCTCCAGAAGAAAGTTTAAATTATATGTTCAAGATATTCTGTTTAAAAATTTGATATAGAATTTTATGTAAAATGTCTAAAAAATTACAGATTTAGTCGGTTAGTATATATGAAGATAATTTTAAAAAAAATTTATATAGAATTTATGTAAAATGTCTAAAAAATTACAGGTTTAGTCGGTTAGTATATATAAAGATAATTTTTAAAATATTTGGTTTCATATTTTAAATAAAATTTGAAGTTATTTTATGTGTGGTCACTGTTGCTATTTGCCACATTCTTCACCAATTAATCGTACATTATGTTACTTTCAAGTAATATTCCCAAGCCAACTTTCATTAATATACAGAAGTGGGGGGGGGGCTGTCACCACTGAACAGTAGCTCAAAAATAAGTGCTCACCTCTTATCACCATCTCGCAGTAAACAAATGCTGGCCACACTTGTGATCTCATGTCTATCAATATGTTAATTTTATATAAATAGTTTATAAATATATTAAATGTATACAGTTGAAATATATTTGAATTTATTTTAAGAATTTAAAAAACTTATACTTTACTGTGAAACTTTAAATTTACTGTTAGATAATTCCAATTTAACTTTTCAGAAAATTAAAAGAACCTTAATGTAGTTTGGAGATACTCCAAAGTGGGTTGTGCAGTTCAGTGTTAGTTAGTTTTCAGTTTGGTATACAAATAACCAATTAGTTTTCAGTTTTAATATACAAATAATCAAATGCATCCAGGAATACTTTTTAGTTAGAAGATAGATCTGAACAAGATCCTGTTTATTTGCTTTAGTTCAACACTAATAAAATCTGAAGAAAAATGTATCTGATTTCATTGTGAAACTTTTTAAGCGATGCTTGAAGTACATCTCTCTCTCCCCTCCCCCCCTTTGCATTGGGTTTTAATATCGTAGTCTAAATGTAATTTATCAAGACTGTATTGCAATTAAAATATATATTTGTTGTAGCATTTTTTAAAATTTAAAGTGTATTAAGAAAATAATATTTAGTGATTTTACTTTTTTTTTAATAATGCTCTTAAAACATCTTGAAACCTTTTTAAATATGAGAATTAGCATTAAGGACAAAGATCTAATATTTTTGTTGCACTTACTACTTTTTGTGAATTTAGTTTAATAGTATTTATGATTATAGCAAAATTATTTCTGTGGAAATAAAATTATAGAGTTAGTTCTGAAGTATAATATTTCTAAATAAAACCTATAATTGATTCTAAAACTTTCTGAATTGTTGTATCACTATTTAAACATCTTATTTAAAGCTATGTACAAATCTTCCATGTAGGTACATGGCCTGTAAATGCAAGTAAATCACAACCACCAGGTGGCAGCATATGGGACCTTGACCTCACAAAGACAAATTCTGATACATCAGATTTGGAAAAGGTCAGTGTTTGCTAACTATATCTATATGAGTTATATATTATGTTTTCTCAATTGATTAATATAATTATTGAATTGCATTCAAATCCAATAATTTAAATATCTGGTGTGATTCATAACAAACATTTTATTGTTCTATATTCAAATCCACACATCTAGCCGAAAGTAAATTCTAAATCCAAACCTTCCTCATCAACTGAGCAATTAATTGCCATAATTTGTGCATTAATTTGATTCTAACTCAGTAGTTAAATACTTTTTTGCAAAGCCTTTAATGTGATGTAAGTTGTTTTCCAACTGACCTCAATAGAGAATTTCCATGCAGATTTTATTTTCAAATTTTAAGTAGCAACTAAAATATATTTCTATGACAATTGAACTCGTGTATATCTAAATTTAAAAATAATATAACTGTTACAATCCAATATTGCCTCACATGAACACTAGTTATCTGTTTACCAATTTTTTGAAAACGCAAATTTAGGATCCTGGAACATCCAAACATGTATAAAAGGGAAATTTTAACCTGAAAGCAAAACTTTTATTTCATGGTATTTAGTTTAAGGTATAAAGACTAAGAAATACTCGAATAAGAAAATAATGCACTAACAATATAGTTAAGTAGAAAAAAAATATTTTAACAATAATTATTGCAACCCCTTTGAAAGTGTGTTTTGATTGCTTTTGTTTCTGTATCTGGCAGCAGAAGAAGCTGGCCGAGGAACAAGAAAAGATGCGGAAATCGGAAGAGTTGAGACTCCAGCATGAGAGGGAGTTGGAAGAAAAGAGGAACCAAGAAGAGTTGAGAAGAAAACAAGAAGAGGTAAAATTTTTTTTTTTACCAATTTCTTCATCTTTTACACTACATAATTTACTTATTATTTGCTGGTCTGGGGCAATATTACTTTAACTGCAAACCTTATTAAAAGTTGCACTGTTTTCTCTGGGACATTTTTGTGCATTTCATCTACTCTAAAAACCAAGGTCTAATAAATCATACAGTGACAGGGTTTATTTTGTTTTTTCTTCACACTGTAAAATACTTAATTTTATAATGCATTATATTTGAAACAAACTCACTATTTATTAAAAGTGAATTTTCCAAACCTAAAAGTAATAGTTGCATTTTCTACCAAACTTTATATTTGAACTTGGCTTTCTGGTTTTGTGTTTAGTTACTCATACCTTACCTCTTGCTAATATGCAAGTCAAAAACTTAAGTACATTTGTATACCATGTTTGAGAAATTAATTTGGAACTTATGACAGTTTTCGCAAAATCCTTAAAAGCCCTTAAGCACCTGACGGATTCAAACGTGTATATCCGTTCGAGTATCTCCTGTTTTTCCAATAGTACACATAATATAAAAATTGATAAAAAAAATCTTTTTTTGAAATAATTTTCGAATTTAAAGCATTAGGATCAATTTAAAAAACCTTCTGTATTGATATAATTAAAAAAAATATTTTTGTAACAAAAATAGTAAGTTGGAGATATAAATTAAACCTTCTTGCAGTGAAAACAAACCTACAGATTACAAATTTTGCTTATCTATCAGAGGGTTAAGAAGCACTTAATTTCAATAAATCCTTTATAAGCGCCCTAAAAGTCTTTCATTTGCAACTACTTTCCTTAATTTACATCATATATAAATTTTTAAAAAAATTACAGTTGCTAAATGAAATGATCAAATGCCACATTCTTTTTTAATAGTTCATTGTTGTTTAATAAATTTAATTGCCTATAATGAATTAACAATTTAAATTTGATTGTTTTAAATTTTTGTTAATTATTCTAAATGACTTTGGTTGGAAGGCAAAATGCCTGTTATAGTGGATTTTCAATAGTGGATTTTGCATTAGTAAAAGGTGTTTTTAATACCTATTTTCTCAATGAATGAGATCCTTAAAAAGTTGTTGAAAGTTCCTGGAACACGAACCTAATTTTTCCATTTCCAAACCTGCATGATCTAAATTCTAAAAACTACTTTTAGGAGGAGGAAAGGAAAAGGGTGGAGGAAATCCGACGGCAAGAGGCAGAACGGCAGCTCAAGGAGGAGCTCAAACGTCTGGAGGACCAGAGGAGGGCGGAAGAGGAGCGACAAAGACAGGAAGAGCTGAGAAGGCAAGAGGAGAGGAGGCGGATGGAGGAGGAGAAACGACTGGAAGAGCTTAAAAGAAAAGAGGAATTGCAGAGGCAGGAGGAGGCCAAACGACAACAAGAGCTCCGTAAAATGGAGGAGAGAAGGAAGAAGGAGGAGATTCAGGTAGGAAGCTTCTGTTTGTTGGCTTGAAGCAAGGATAGTGAAGACTATATATATATATAAATGCGAAAACCCCACTCATTCACTCATCACTAATTCTCCAACTTCCCGTATACCTATGAAGGAGAAATTTGGCAAATTTGTTACTTATACCTTAAATAGGAAAAGTAAGCTATTTTTGTTCCGATCGAACGTATTTAAGGGGGTGTTAAACCCCTTTTTCGATGTTAGTAATGTGGGGTTTACTTCATATACCCGATACTCCCGCTTAGGCTGGTGTGATCACTTTAGCCTGACTGGCAGAGTATCGGCGTAGCAAGCAGAAGTTCCTTGGTTCGATACCGAGTGTAGCCAAATGGTTTATACTGCTACGGTAACAACGTTAGTTTGGGAATCTATTAAAATATGGATGTTAATCAACGGGAGTATCGTATGTATATCCACATTATCGTACAGCCTACTTCTCTATATTATCAATCTTGCTGGACTTTGCTAATAAAATTTCGTTACAAATTGTAACTTTTAATACTGTGGTTCCCTCTGATGGGTGACAAATTAAGAATATTATTTATTTCGCTTATAAATATTGTATTTGTATCTATTTTGTAAGTTATTTCTTTTCCGTGCGTAGAACGGGTATTTCAGCTAGTATATATATATATATATATGTATATATATATATATATGTATATATATATATATATATATGTATATATATATATATATATATATGTATATATATATATATATATATGTATATATATATATATATATATATATATATGTATATATATATATATATATATATGTATATATATATATATATGTATATATATATATATATATATATATATATATATATATATATATGTATATATATATATATATATATATATGTATATATATATATATATATGTATATATATATATATATATATATGTATATATATATATATATATATATATATATATATATGTATATATATATATGTATATATATATATATGTATATATATATATATATATATATGTATATATATATATATATATGTATATATATATATATATATATGTATATATGTATATATATATATATATATATATATGTATATATATATATATATATGTATATATATATATATATATATATATATGTATATATATATATATATATATATGTATATATATATATATATATGTATATATGTATATATATATATATATATATATGTATATATATGTATATATATATATATATATATATATATATATATGTATATATATGTATATATATATATATATATATGTATATATATATATATATGTATATATATATATATATATATATATATATATGTATATATATATATATATATATATGTATATATATATATATATATGTATATATGTATATATATATATATATATGTATATATATATATATATATATGTATATATATATATATATATATATATATATGTATATATATATATATATATGTATATATATATATATATATATGTATATATATATATATATATGTATATATATATATATGTATATATATATGTATATATATATGTATATATATATGTATATATATATATATATATATATATATATATGTATATATATATATATATATAAAAGGTGTGCTCGTTCTCACGCTTTCTGACGGAAGGCGGGGAAAGCATATTTTTGACGTCATAGTGACGCCTACCTCCGCCTTCTGTGGGCGTGTCTAATGCTCTTGTTTGTACAGTCGTTTTAGGAGTCTACAGAGCAAAATTAATTTAACAAGAATTCTTGTTTGTAACTAATCATGAATTTATTTAAAAGAAAACAGTTAAAATTTGCTTCAAAAAAGAATTTTAATCGATTTGCAGAGTGGTTTAGTTATTAAAATATCTTGAAATCAATTTGAACCAATGGCTCGTGAGGTGCTGCCCATCTATTCGTATTTTTGTGAACTATTTAAAAGTGGTATTCACTAATTTTATTTAGAATTTGCTGAATTTTAAGAGTTTAAATTATATTTTGAGGATTGCATTTAGTATGTAAAAATTGCAAAAGCTTTGCTTAATAAATTAGGCGTATTAAAATAATATTAGCTGCCACGAGAGCATGTCCATGAATTTTGAAAGAATAAAATGGGGGTCGGAACCATCAGGTCAATGCATTTGTATTGGACATATTAAATGAGTTACAATTTCAATCAAGTAAAATACGGGGACATAACAAAACAAGGAAGGATTAGTATTGAAGCTACCTGAACACAATTATTTACATTATTTTGCTAATTAAAAATTAAATCACCAGTTGTTACCCAACCGGGGATGGAACCTAAGTAGCAATGCTTGAAACACACAGCCAATGAGAATGATCAAAAACCCATAGTAAGGCAGACAAAAAATGTACTTTCCTTGCCCACTTTCAAAATTGCGAGAACGAGCACATCTTCTATTATTATATATCCACTATCCTTGGGCTTGAAGCCTGTCTTGCTCACGGATGAGATTCTTCCGCTCTTCAGCGGCATTCCGCTTTATTGCTTTTTCTAAAATATTCCGTTTTTTTTTTTTGTAATGTAAATAAATGTAAAGATTTTTTTTTTCCAAACTTGAAATGAAGAAATCCTATGTGTTTTTATCTAAAGTGTAATAGTGTTTACCTGTGACTTTTCCTGACAACTAAAAGAAGAATGAATATTTCAACCATAGTAGACTGTCAACTATTTTTAGCAAAAAGAACATTTTTTAAAGGGGCTACCTAATATCTCTTATCTTCTGTATTGTTCCTAAATGTGTTACGAAATCTCAGTATTAACACATGCAGACTGAATTTTTTTTCTAATTTTGTGGGAGCCTTCTACTTGTGTGCTAATGGGTTGACTAAGTAATTTACATTTCCACATAAATAATGTAATAAAATGTGATTGCTAAGGTTCTTTTTGTACTAATTACATGGACTAAATAATTATTCCTGTGGTTTTATTACTTAAAACATTGGTCAAAATCCACGATGAGCATAAGCAAACATGTGTTTTTCTATGAATTTAATTTTGTTGAATGACTAATTTCAGCTATATAATGTGCTTAGTCACCGTGAAAGCAAATTCAGCTTCTTTTTTTTTTTGCTAAGTTTGCTTATAGTTTTTTCATAATTACTAGTATTTATTATACCAAGAATTGTTATGCTTAGATAAATATGGTTTTTGGAAATGGTAACTGGAGTAATTGGATTTCTTATAAACACCAATTACCTTTTAACTTCAATCTTTGTAGCTCTGAAAATGTCTAATCAGTAGTCATGTTCTTGCCACGTTGTTTCAACTTTTGCTCTGAACAGAGTTGCCTTTCATCTGATAAACAAGGAAAACCTTGAATTGTCAGGAAAAATAATTTTCCTCGCTATTATCTCGAAAAATCTGGGAATTTTTCTAAAAAATTTAGGTGTCAAATTCCTTTTTTTTTCATCAATGACAATATAAAATTGTGAAAATGTCAATTTACAGATTTTCTATACATTGCTAGGTTATTATTTACAGGTACTTAATTTTTTTAGGCTTCAATATTAACATTTAAAAAAAATCAAATTTCTAGTCTGGAATCTTTAATATTTTGCTTGAAAATCTGGAAAACGTCAAGGAATTCGGATTTCAAATTGGTGTAGCAACCCTGTCTGTAGCACTTCACACAGCATCCATTACCATATTTTTAAATATTTCAATATCACATTTTAATGTCACAAATATTCTGCTGTTGCAAAAACATATGGCAAGAATTGGAATACCGATTTGACTATTGAAGTTCCACTTAAATAAAATTTATGTGGAACGTGGTTGGATTTTTAAAAATTACTGTTACAAAAAAGTTTTTTTGTTCTGGATAGGGATTGTATGTTCTATTCTGGACCATAGGTACCTATTTATTCTATCCTGCTGATCCTCTCTCTGCGCTACCCCACCCATTGTCGGGTCTATTGGTGGCCAGATAATGCTGACATGCAATGCCGACCAAGGAGGGTTTAAATTATTGAATATTTTCAAATAAAGTTAGCTACATGCAACGTTGGTTGTTGTTTGACTGCAATGAACTTGAACCATGCTTTGTTCACTGCAGAAGAAGCAGCTGGAAAAGGAGCGAGAGAAGCTGGTGGAGGTGGAGAAGCAGAGGGAGGCACTGCGGCTGAAGGAGCTGGAGAGGGAGGAGCGGCTCCAGAGGGAGAGGCGGGAAAGGGAGGAGGCGGAACTGCGGAAACTGGCAGAACTCAAGATTAAGACACAGGTAGACTATCTTTTCAATACATTGATTGTGATAGAATTTTACATAAAATGGTATCTGCTCTGCATTGTAGGTTTAAGTCTGTTAAAATAGATAAAAATAATAAACTTTTTATGTGGGTGCTGTTTTTTTTAAAAATAAAATTTAATTTTTTTTATGTGTAGTAAGGTAGTCCAAAAAAGACCTTTTTTTTAAATGTTCAAGTGCTTACCACAAATATTTGTACTCATCCTAAAACCGCTGCATAAAAAAATTTCAGCTTAATTGAATGGTATTTAAAGGTAGCTCAACGCATTTATAGTTTTGCATAATAATCCTACGTGATCTGTTAAAGTATTGGGCAATATTGCCTATGCTGTTCTGTTTAAACCCGCCAAAAGATGATTTTAGTATGATAAAGCTTCATCCACTTAAATTTTTCCTAAAAAAGAAAAATTATATTAATTTACTACACCTTTTTCAGATTTTTTTTTTTTAAAAAATTAACTAATAGATGGTTCTAAGTATAGTATGTTAACTTATTATTGTTCATGTAAAAAAAATAATAACTTGTGTCTTTTATAGGGTCCGGTTTGGGGAATTCAGAAAAGCCAAACAAGTTCCGAATCTCCTCTTTCTCTCGCCGACATACAGAGGCTCCAAGAAGAGAAAGAAAGGGAAGAGCGGGAAGAAGTATGCTATCTTCAGATATTTAATATCATAAAAATCAACGTCAAGTAGATTTTACTTCCCCATATTATGAAATAACCTCTAATATCTTTAGTTATTATTCTTATATTTAGTATTTAGTCTTATAATTTTGAAACGGCCCAAAGCAATCTCATTTTGCAAAAAAAGAAGAAAAACTACAATTAAAAGAAGTCAGGATCAAAAATTGTCATCATAGTGTCTTCAGTTGTCTTGTCAGTTGTTCCAGTGTATGTTGTTAAGGAAAGTAACAGAAAAATAATTAAACTAATGTTGAATATGTAACAAGTAAGATCCCAGATCCACCTCATAGACTCCAAATATCCTCTGTCATTTTCATATTCTGATTTTGGCAAGTCACTTGTTGTGTAAGACATATGCAAAGAAATTTCAATTCAAAGACTTAAATAATAATTATTTAAAAAGTCATCTGACGACTATTTTAACAACTTAACTGAAACTTAATTATAATTAAATATCTGGGTTGTTTTTTTCGACAGTTTTTATATTACAGTTTCTGTACTTTTGACCTATTTTAAGTACTTGATACAGACCTTTATAAAACAAAGTAATGAAAATAATTGTCTAAACATTATTATTATTTTAAAATTTTATGACTAAAATATTTACATCTCACTCACAATTAGTTTTAGATGGAAACTTGCACACATACTAGATAATTTTTCTTGTGATAAAAATTGGACATAAATACTTAAATTCGTATTTGTTGAGCCTCTTACAATGAACACTCAAACTAGTCATATAAAAGAACAGGCATGTAGTAAAAATTTACAAACATTGTATTTAAGTGAGAGTATCCAAGCTGTGAACATAGCTCTATCAAATAAAACTAAACATTATTATTTTTTTACGTGTATAGTCCGTAAAATTATAATATATAAAAAAAATAGATTGATGCTGGACAATGATGCAAGTGCAATTTTTGTGGTCCTCAAATTGTAATCAGTATAGTGCTTTAATTGTCTTAGCTTTAGATGTTAAATATATTTCCAATTTAAGCAGCTTCAGTCAAACTGGCATTCCTTATATGGGACATCTGATGCTAAACCCTGTTAAATCCACTGTTACTTAACAGAGTTTAGTATAACAGGTTTTACGTAATGCTAAGAACTTCCAAATGTATGTTCTGTTAAACTAGTGATCACATATCTCACTCTTGCTTCAAAATTGACATAACTAAAAAGTAATGTTTTTTTTTAGTTATCTCAAATTATGTGTTCAAGATACACCTATTACTTATTAAAAGTGTATTAATTTACCTTTGGAAATGGGATGGTAGAGTGCCATTGTGTCACTCTTTATTGTTATTAAAATACAAATGCAACGTTAAAATACGCAATAAAAGTCCGTAATAATCCGGACATGTTTCGGGAGATACATCACCCTTCATCAGCGGAAAATGCAAAGTCTGTGTGTAATGAAATATAAATAAAACCCAAGCAATCTAAAATGTTGCCACAGACCTAAAAACTATTACAAACGGTTGGAGTTAACTATTGTGTGCCAACAAGCGGGAAACATTGGGACCGCAAACGTTTCATTGACAACCGAATCAATATTGATTCGGTTGTCAATGAAACGTTTGCGGTCCCAGTGTTTCCCGCTTGTTGGCACACAATAGTTAACTCCAACCGTTTGTAATAGTTTTTAGGTCTGTGGCAACAGTTTAGATTGCTTGGGTTTTATTTATATTTCATTACACACAGACTTTGCATTTTCCGCTGATAAAGGGTCATGTATCTCCCGAAACATGTCCGGATTATTACGGACTTTTATTGCGTATTTTAACGTTGCATTTGTATTTTAATATTCTTAACGCAATGTTCTATAAGACGAGTTTTTATCTTACTCTTTATTGTTGTTTGAGTAATTGTCTTTGAATACAGTTTTTAGCATTTTCTGAAAAACCAATGATTTTCAGTTGTGCCAATCGCTCCAGGTTTAAAACTTTTGATGTCCCATACCAATATTTTTCATTTTCGAAAACTACCCCTTTTTCTTTGCTATCAATTCACTATTTTTAAGATATATTGGTTTGATGTGTATAATTGGTTACTATTCATTTTTTTTAATTTTAAAATCTTTAAAATGTACATGATAAACAACCTTATAATATTTACTACATTTCTGCATTATTTTTAAATAGTGAGTGAATACTTTAGAGACCTATTTAAATAGGCAAAAACTTCTATCTATAGATAAATTTAGATACAGTCCAATATTTAAAAATATTTCAATTTAAAAAAATTCTTGCTTTGTTCCTAAATTGGTCAGTTAGTCTTGCTTCGGAGCATTTTTCAAGACTCTAATATTCAGTTTTTCCAAATGATCAATGTGTGGTGCATTTGATACTGTCATTGACAGGAACTTTCGGTGCATTTGATACTGTCAATGATAGGAACTTTACTGAACATTAAATAAGAAGTGAACACTAATTGATGCAATTGTTTATTTTGCATATATTGCTATGTGCTATGAAAATATTAATAGCTTTTTAATTAAAGAGGTACATTTTATTTAAAAATGACAACAGTTACTTTGTTTATGCTTTTAATTTTTACTAAACTGTAACTTTTACTAAAGATTTTTTTTTTTTTGCATGTTTTGATATTTATTTTTTATATACTATATTACATAATATATAATTTAAAAAAGTATTATGACTTAGAAAGAGTAAATTCTGTTCTCTGAATCAATCAGCAGTTATAAAAGCAAAAAGAATAGATGTCAAGTATATAGTACTATTTTACACCAACGTGATAAACAGGCAAGCCGTTATACATTACATTTTAATTGTCATTACGACTATAGTGTAAATGTATGAGACATTATACAAAACATGCGTGTATGATCGATATTCCCCGTTAGAGAAAGGATGATTATTGCGTTTTGAATGCTTTTCCTAATTTTATTGTTTTTTTTCTTTTCCCAATACACGGTGTGCATCTTGGCCCATGCTTTAGGTTACTTGAATCATCATTTTACAGACCAAATATATATATACAGTTAAACCCCGTTATAACGAACCCTCAACGGACTGGTTCAGAAGTTCGCTATAGCCGAGGGTTCACTATATCCGAATTTTCAAATATTGACGATATAAAAATTTCTTAAAGTCCTTAAACACGTTTTGTGCGAAACAAATTACTTACACTGAACACTGAATTGCAATTAGTAATGGGCAATAATAAAATAAAAGAAATATTTGTTCTTAAAACACAATTAAACAATTAAATTAATTTTACTACTTAAATTTATTTATCTAAAGTATGAAAAGAAGTTTTGATTTTTTGTTGAAAGCATCAAAAGAGTCCATTACATTCTTATCCACAGTTTCTGTTGCAAAGAAATTATGCAAAATGTTCACAGCTGCCTTACCCTCTTAGCATCAGAAATTGAAGGACCTGAACTAACATCCCCTTCGTATGCAATATCTGTAGATAAACGGTAATCACCGTTTTCTATTCTCTTAATCATTTTCGCTTTATCCTTAATGGAAAAGGCATTAGCAAAGAGGAGCGATTTTAAACCTACGCGAAGTCCACAAGTTAAACGATAATCTTCAGCAATAGAATTAAAGGAATAAACAAAGAATGTATGCTAAACCAGTTGAACGGGGGAAGGGGAGGAGTTGAGCAGAGGAGTCTATTGTCACCTTTGAGGAACGTGGCTTCTGTCAAAGGAACAAAGGGTAAGGAATGTGGTCGGGGCGAGTAAAATTTTTGGGAAAAACCTGAAACTAAACTGGAAAAGTGTGAATTTTAGTTCGCTACATCCGAATTCCTTACTTTTGAAGATCGTTATAAGCATTTGAAAATACATTAGTGACATAGGAGTTCGGTTG
The DNA here is from genome assembly GCA_963932185.1 of Troglohyphantes excavatus. Classification (NCBI taxonomy): domain Eukaryota; kingdom Metazoa; phylum Arthropoda; class Arachnida; order Araneae; family Linyphiidae; genus Troglohyphantes; species Troglohyphantes excavatus. Next base: position 70,489,977 of record OZ010671.1, on the reverse strand, counting down.
GGACCAATTGAAAAGTTCGTTACAACCGAGGGATCGTTATATCCCGGGTTCGTTATACCGAGGTTTGACTGTATATATATATATTTTAAATAAACATTAGCTCTTATTAAAAAAATATATATATTTTAAATGTTTTAATAATCTAAAAACTTTTACGTATTAATGGGTAAATAAGATGAGGTCCCCTGGAAAGCGTTGCCTCTGACAACAGCCGGGTTCAACTATAGTTAAATCCGGCACTGAGTGTCACTTTGGAAGCAAGAATGTGGTATGTGCACCTACCACATGTGCATTAAAGCAGCAATGTGTATATTTACATAATTTATACTTCTGTATTTTTCCACTAGAAATTGCGCCAACAGCTACTGCAACAACAGGCTGTCAAGCAAGTTCAAGTCAATAAAAATGGACTTACTTGGGCAAAGAGGTAAATGTAGAATTTAATATGATTTCTTTTTGGTCTTACTAATTAGTTAATAATTGACACTATCAAAACGATATTGCAGCAGATAGAATACACTAACTAACTTATGCCAGTTGCAGTAGTTCTTAGACTAGTTTTTTTGCCAAAGAAAATATTTTTTTATTATTGCATGAGAATTGTTGTATGCCTGGAAAAGATAAAAAATCTTGAACTATTCAAGAAAAAGATATAAAAAGTTGCATAAAATCCTTTTAATATGTTCCACTCCTCACAACCTTTGACGTTTCTTTTTTATAGTTAAAGTATAAGCTTAAAATATTTCTTTCTCCATATTTCACGAGATATGTATTTGTAGGTACTTCCTTGTAACAGTCATCAATAGTGTATGAAAATATTTGGGATTTTCCCAAACAATTGGTTGGCCAAAATATCATTGCATTTTCCCTTTATGTAAATTAAAAGACAAATAGTTTTTTATTTCAAATAGAAGTTTGTATTCAGCAGTACATTGTTCATTTATTCTATTACCTTTTACATTCTTTCAAGTATTTCTTGATTCTTATGCTAAAAAATATTCTTATCTTTGATAAAAAAATTATTCTAAGAACGATTTGATAGTCGCATCAGCTATGAAGATTGCATAAAGTGTTTTATAAGTAACAACAACAAATCTGATGTCAAAAGATCTTGAGGAATATGATAACATATCTCATCTTAGCTGCAACAAGTTTTGTCTGAATTGTTTTTAAATCGTTTGGAACGGTCAAAGAATTTTCAGTCTGTATTTTAAATAACAAACCTATTTATAAAAATGTGAAAATAACAAGATAATTTTTAGTAACAGTGATAAATCAAGAAACTTATCTTTCATGTGCATTAAAGCACATACTTAAATTGTTTATTATGTGTAATAAATTTATTCAATTCAATTTATTTGCAACTTCATTTTTATTTAGAACGTTAGCATTTATAATCAATATGAAACATTACCTTTAAAAAAAAACTAATAATGGATGAGTTAGAACATAATTTCTAGATTCCAAAAAGGTATCTGGAGTGTTTTTATAGTTTTCCTATCAATAAGTGATATTTATATCTTTTTCAGAATAACTAGTGTGTATTGTATTGCTATCGCAATTTGTAGAGCTTGTATCGACATGTACTTATATTGTTTATTATGTGTAGTAAAGTTGATTTTTGTTCCCAGAGCGAATGATTGCCCACCGGTTGTAAAGTCGCTGAGCGAAATCCAGCAAGAGGAAGCTGAAAGATTAACACAATTGAGTCGTATGCAAAAGCCCCAGACAGTAAGTAAAACTGTCTAAAATATTTATATAACTTAAATTGCAGTATAAAAATGTTTACTTTGTGAAGGAAAGCAGAGATAACCTGGAATTGTAAGGGGAAAAAAACCCTCAATTTTCTGAGAAAGGCTTCAGATTTATTCTAAAAAGCTTAGGTGACTACTCGATTATGTTACTACTTTCACCATTGATTTAACTTTTTTTTTTAATTTAAATTTCTACAATTAAATTTATTTATTGTACTTACTAGATTATTATTTGCAGATACTTCATTTATATGTGTTTCTGTATTAAGGGACAGAAAAATCTGTTATTTTTCGTGTATATTTCAGTTTGAATTGTTTTGAAAACATAGAGAAGTCAATGAATTTTTATCTTAACCCTCTAACAGATAAGCAAAGTATCGAATCTGTAAGTTTGTTTTCACAACAGGGTAGTTTAATTTATATTTTTAGCAAATTATTTTAAAAAAAAAAATAATTTTTGTACAGAAGGATTTCAAACTTCTTGCAATACTTTAAATTGAAAAAATATTTATAAATAGAGATTTTTATGTACTTTTGTATTATGTGTACTATTTTGTGAGAAAAATGTAGAAACGCATACAGGTATACATGACCGTATTCATTTGGCATGAGAAAAATAGTTATGCAAATGAGATTTGTTATTTCCCTTTACCACCTACTAATGAACATTTCGTTCCTCCAATACAGCCTGCCCCAACTGTAAATTCCAATGCAGGGGTTTGGGGAAATTCTAGTCATCTCAATAAAATCACGGCAGCTCCCTCTTCTGGTTGGAATGTCGGCGGCAATTCCACTACGACCGGTTTCTGGGATGACGCTCTCAACAGCACCCCCCAAGTGAAGAAACAACCCCCCACCCCCAAGTCAAGGTAACTATTAGTTTAAGGTGCACCCAGTGCCAATTTTTTTCAGATAATAAATACATGAAAGCAGGGTTCGTATGGTCCTCTTTAGGGCCTCCATAAGGGCCTTTATGAAGTAATTGCAAACTCCTTATTTGTGTCCAAATGGTCCTTAGAAACTTGCGAGTTACCACCGATGGCTCTTAGAAAGTCCTTAAAACGACTATCCGTTTAATTATTTTACTGAACCTTCATTCAAAATATTTTATTTTAATGTTAATTGAATACAAATTTGTATCCAAGTAGAAAAACCACATTTTTTTTTCACCCAATATCTTTTAGCTGATTGCAAGTATTTTTTTCTTGTATACTATCCATTTTTTTAAAAAAAATATTTTTTCCAAGAAGTCTTTTGGCAACTTTAAAGCTAAATTTTTGTTACAAATGTATACAGTTTTTCCGTATTAAAAATAAGCTCCTTGTAAATTGCTTTTAATGTTCTTAATATGCCTTAAACAACTCTTTTTTTTTATTTCCTTGCTTGGAAGAAGTCTTATCAAAGTGCATTAATGTATATTTCAATACGACAAAATATCTTCACAAGTTCAGATTCAACATAATTGTTTTACATCACAACGATTCAGTTGAATAGAAATATATTTCAATACCTCATTAGTATCGTACAATTAGTATTCTATTGTTAGTTTGAAGGTTTTAGCAAATATTTATCAATATTTTTAGGATGTATTTCTTTTTTAAATGTGTTTATTTCCTATGATTAGTACATGTTTATTTAATGAATTAAAAAATTTGGAAGCTAAATATATAAAACTTTTGTGAAATATTTGTTTTGGCTTGTAGGCTGTTGTAAATTTTACCATGCTTACAAAAGAATTGAATATTGCAACAACCTTGTCTATAAGTTTTTGAATACAGAGTTAAGTTACTTGTTGTTAAGTAGGCAACTGTATGTCATTTAAATCATATGAGACTTCTTACTTTTAAATATTTTTTCTCTGCTCACTTCTTCATTAGGAAGTTCATGCATTTAAACTTAATTTAACCCAAACTAAGCTTGCATAGTTTTTGTTCTAAGCTCTTTCAATCTAACCATATTTTTATTAAAAAATTTATTGAAAAAAGAAATACATAAATACTATTACCTTGTTTAAACATTTTCATATTTTAAAATACATTTTCAATTTATGCAACTAATGTATTTATATAATTGAATATTTTGGTTATGTTTTGTAACTTCTCATACATGACAAATTTATAGTGGGTGCACTGAACATTTTGTACGCTTTTTACTAATTATAAGATTCAAAATTAAGATATGTGATTTACTCAATATTAAGACCTAACAAAATTAGTTTAAACCTGATTACTAAAAAAACAATTCTTGAGCAAATAGTACTAAACTACTAATGACATAACATTGGTTATTAAATTAATTTTTATTTTAAAGTAATTGTTTGTATGCCTTAAACATCTTTCCTAAATATTAGAATTTTCGTTTCAGTGACAGTGCCTTCCCATCTCTAATGATCCCCGCAAAACCTGCAGCTGTAAATACGAGCAAGAGTAAAAGTTCTCGAGCCAAAAAAGAAGAGGTGTGTGTTACATAGGACATTACATAGGAATTAAAATCTATACTATTCTTCCTAATTTCTTCGCCATTTTGTTAAAGTATTGCTATATTTCCTCTTGTCAAAGCATGATAACTTCTGCAAATGCTGCATTCAAATTTTAGAAAAGGTTTTCATATTTGTTGTAGATTGTTGTAGATACTAACCTTATGGTCCCCTTCTGTTGGTTCTTTTTGTTAACAAGACAGAGTTGAGAGCATGCATGCACAGAGTTCACTATGGTGAACATCCCTATGGCCTGAACACAATTTTTTGCAATTTCCCAACTTTTTGCTTTTATGTAAAACTACAGACAGCCAGACTGAAATATTTTTTCGTCTCACGTTTACCAATTTTAGTCATCAATTACATAGTTACAGATTTTTAGTATATTTTTCCAACATCCTTAACTTTTACTTAAGAAGAAAATGAATCCTTATATGTTTTATATTACTTTCAACAAGGATGCTGTGACCAGATTGTTCGGGTCCCATCACAAACCCACCGATGAATTCACCAAGTGGTGCACCGATGCCATCTCGTCCATGCCCTCTTCTGTCGACGGTACGTGTCTGGCCAAATTTAGATTGCTCTCGTAAACATGTGTATTTTTTTATATCTGTGTTGGTGCTTATCGAATGCTTTATTTTTCTAGTTCCCACTTTCGTTGCGTTTTTGAAAGATATTGAATCTCCATACGAGGTGAGTGCTTTAATTAATTTTTATTTTAGCTATGGCTGAAATCTATTTCTCCCTTATGCTTTTGGTACTAGTAGTCTAAAACTCCTTAATACAGTAGAACCTTATTATGATAGGGAATTTCAAATTGTTTTCCCTCTGGACACACTTTTCTATAAACTTTTGTGGGTCAGATTTACTGTACGGTCACCCTTGGCGCGATTTTTTCCACATTTGTCGATAATTTTGTTTAAACGCCCCCCCCCCCCCCTCCCCCCTTCTGACCCGACCGAGGCTGACGAATAAGGAATTGCAGCAACCCTATGTTTCAAAATGGCGAGATTTTGGAAAAGTCGCCAAGGGTGACCGTACACTGAATTTTTATCACTTTTGTGTTGTTGGCTTGTAATCATATGGTTCTTTTGATTATTAGTGGCATTGCGTTAAAAACATAATTGCATTTGTCTTGTTTAAAATAATAAAATAGTTTGTGAGTGGATTGCAAAACATCTACTACCTCTGCATACAAAAGGCTGAAAATATTTATATAGGTGCTATTCCTCCTCAAGGTGCACCTAAAGCCTTGAATTTTAAAATTATCTTTAGTTTTTTTAAATGAATTTATAACTTATTTAGAGTCTGTTCCAAACTAGGAATTGTTAAATTTTAATATTAAATTTTATTAATGGAACTTCAGAGATGAAAGTCTAAATTAATATATGCGTTGCTTCATTTATTCCTATATAAATTTTGTTTTAACCATGGGAAAAAGGAGCATTCTTACTAGTTTAAAAAAATTGTATGGTTTAGAAAATTTCAAGATTGGCTATAACCTATCTAAACTTTTACAAATAAAATATTCTAATTTGTTATAATTTACTAGATTTTTTCTGGACATTATTCAAATAATCTTTTTGATCAACAACCCTAATTTCACACTAAATTATCCTACTTTCCTTATTCAGTATTGCATGCAAAAATAAGTAGTCCCCTTTTTTTGTTAAGCAAATTAAGCCATTAATGAAAATTGAATTTTTTCCTGAGATATAAATGTCCACTTAAAAAGTATCAATCAAGTATTTAATTCATTTAAATTTTATTCAGTTAGATATTGTCTTTATTAGACAATTGAAAGCTGATTTAAAATTAAATTGTGTAAATGCCAACTAACAAATGTTTTTCAGGTGTTTGATTATGTGAAGTCATATTTTGGAGAAGGCAAGGAACCAAGGGAATTTGCCAAGTTGTTCTTGGAAAAAAGGAGCAAGTTTCGTAACCAAGCGAAGCAAGCACCTGCTGAGGTTTGTCTATTTCATAGCATCATGTTCCATGTCTCATGTTTTCTCTAATCTCTTTCATTTATTTGGGTAAATTTTTTATGTTAAGGGTTAAATACTGGGTACCAATGGTGTGTGATACTTATACTTGAATGAAAATGGGTGAAAATTTTATTGTATATTTGAATTGTCAGTTGTTTATTTTAGAAACTCCATATCTGCCCTTGAGTTAACATTACACTTATGGGGTTTCTGAAATTAGTGATTCATTTATAGAAATGTTTATTGTAAATTTATTTAAATACAAATTTTTATTTAACCCTCTAAAAGGTAAGTAAAATCTTTCTGAAAGAATACTTCTATTTTAAAAAAATACTGTTAATACTACATGGTTCGCACGGTCCTTAAAAGTCCTTAAGAACTACTTAATTTAGGTGGGCCCTTAATTAAGGGCCCTTAAAGTCCTTAATTTTCAACTGAGGTCCTTATTTTTTGTCCCTCATGATTTTCTTTAATAATTCACAAGGGTGGTACTTTTATTAGTCTAACTCGAAATTCCAGGGATTTAAAATTTTCGGTACCCCGTTGCATTAAAAATATCGGAATGTAGAATTCCGGATTTTACTTTGACCGTTATGCGGAAGAGTAAATCGGCAAAAAGAGAAAGGCATGAATAGATGGATTCAGCATCAGAAAAAGTGAACTTTTGATCCCTTTTGTATCATATGGACACTTCATTGTTAGAAATCTCAGTTCGTTTTTGTTGTTTTGTGAAGAATCGATATTCATTCTAGAAAAACGGAGAATTTCACAAGAATGTGGCATCTTCAACATTTAGAAATATTTGCGATCTTCGTCAAACGAGGAATATCACTCGAAAGTTGAGATGGTTATAACTCTAATTTCTGTTGGCGAATGCAACTTCCAAATGGCGCACTTTTGAGAATATTTTTCATTCATGAAAATCTTGAAGTTGTAGAAATTCACGAAACTCGATCTGCTGCGATCTCTATTGAAAGACTTATAATCCTTTTGCATCTGATAAATAAATGCTTATGTTTCACTACTACCTATTTTATCATGATTTAATTTGCGCTACTTAACAAAATTGCATTACATTTTTCGGAAATATAATTTATTTTACGAAATTGAAGTTTAGAATATTTGAGTATTGAGTTATTTTGAGTATTATTTTTTTTTTTTTTTAAAGGTTTTTTCTTTGACTGGCATTAAAATATTCTAATGTGTTTATATTTTGTTTAAAGTTATATAAATTTTATAACATTTAGTTTATTTTTATTTGTACCCCCTCCTAAAATATACATATTTTTTTTTTTTTTACAGTTTTTCAAATTTCTTATTAAACTAGTTTTTAAGGGAATAACTTGGTGGGAGTATATTGGATGTTGAGTGGTGCATAGAGATTTTGATCGTTTAGAAAATTTTCAACTCAATGCACATTGCACTTTTATTTCTCATACTCTTGACTTGGAGATTCTTTTGGAATCATTGGATTTTTTTTCGGGGTACATTGCAATTTTGTTAAGTAATTAATTTTGCTATTTGGGGTTAATTGTGATCTATGGCACATTAAACTTTCACTTTTAGTAATTCTCACTGGATTTGCAATGAGGGCTATTACTCTTTGGGTACATTGGTATTCTACTATTCTGTGCACTTGAAATTTTTTTGCCTTTATATATTGAAAATACATTTTTAGAATGCATTGTTTTCGGATTTTAGGGCACATTAGCCTTTTTAATTTTATTTTTTCAATGGATATTTGAATTAAAATAGATAATAGATGTAAATTAAAATATATTTTTGGGGTTAAATTTTTCCTATGGTGATGCATTCAATTTTTATGCTGAGAATACATTGCATTTTTTTGGGGTGTATTTAAATATTATACTAGAAGTAGATTAGAATTTTGAAATTAAAGGTACTTTTGAATCATTGATCTTAAGATTAATTATTAGGGTACATTGAACTTGGGTTTTAATGTGAGGACAATGTAAAAAAAATAATTTTTGGCTGCACTGAAATCTCAGGATACTTAAAATCGATTGCATACATTTGAAGGACATTATACTTTTAGAAATTCATTGTAATTTTGATCTTAAATGTAGGTCGAAGTAATTCAATCTTATTGTACTTAGTAGTACTATTATTTTTAGAGCATAACATTGGAAATTCAATGTTGGTTTATATTGGGTTGTTTTCGCAGGTGGTTCATATATGGTTTTTACTTTATTTTTTTAAAACCTACAATCTTGTTCAAGCATAAACTTTTTATTATTCATTTTAACTCCTCTGATTTTATAATTTATTTTATTGTTTAACGTTGCTTTGATGGTAATTCTATATCCACTATTGTTAAAAAATATAAGAGGTCCTTAAAAAGTATCAAAAGGTCCTTAAAAAGTCCTTAAGAACTACTTAATTTTTACTTTGGAAAATTTGTATGAACCATGTACTAATATTTTTGGGAATGAAATTTTACCCCATAGGCATATGTTGAATTTTAGTTTCATTAAAAGACCATCCCTTTCCAAACCAAAAGATCATCCTTTTTCCTCTCCAAATCACCATATTTTAAACTGAAAAATTACGATTTCATATATTTTTTCCATTTAAAAGACCTATCAAACCTTCTCATGTTTTCTTTACTACTATTTTCAAACCTTCACAATGCTTTTGTGATGTTAGGATTGTTTGTTGGTAATCATTGATTAGCCTTTTGAAGGCAGGTGTTTAATTTTAACATGGGATTCTTGTTAAAATATTAGCCACCTCCACCAGAGATAAAAAGCAACTCTTCTAAACCCTAAATTGGCCCAAACATTTTAGCTCTACTAACCTCCAATCCATTCAGACTCCCTTTATTTGAAATTGCCATTCTAACAGACTCGCCCTTGAACATTTTTAATTAAATTTACTATGCTCTCAGATGGAATTGCAGACGTCCTTATTATTTTCAATTAAATCGTACACTTCCCACGACCTATCGATTGCAACTGACTTTACTTTTAAAAAACCGTGTGTATCCAAAAATGTGTATTGTTTCTCTTCTTCCCTCACATGGTACAAAAATCGTAATGGGGAAAGAATTATTTACCAACCTTGTTCTTAGAAAAAGTTTTGTTGCTACCCCTCGGTTATGTAGAAATCTAAGTTAATTTTTTTTAGCTATCTGTGTTTCATTTGATTTTCTTTGGAAAAGCCACAAGTATTTTTTCACGAATTTTATTGAATAACTGGTTTGTTTGGTTTAACCATGCCTGCCATTGCGTAGCTGTAATTTAATTCAACCAACCCTCTATTTGATATATTTTGATATTAATTAAAATTAAAACAATTGAATGATTCCTCAACAGGACAACACTCTATGGGGACCAGCACCAGCCATTACGCCCACTGTAAATAAAACCCTCGCGCCACCCGCCAATGATTGCGACGGCAACGCTGCTGTTCGTGGCAAGGCCAAGAAGAAGAAAGGGAAGATGCAGAAACTGGACAGTTCCATGCTCGGGTTCACTGTCCAGTCCAACCCTGACCGCATCAACGTTGGAGAGATCGACCATATAGAGAACAACATATGAGACGACCCAGGGAAACAGTTTTACGTAAATTGAATACAGGGTACCCGAAAAATGTGGTGGCACACTTTTGTTTTATGTGAGTTGTGGGGGAGTGAACGATCCAAGTTTGTTTCCAAATGAGATAGGAGATTGTAAAATAATACTTAAATGTTCCATTTACAATTAAATTTTACGAAATTAGTAACATTTTCTTTATTTTAAGAAATTTTAATTGGACTTTTTTTTAGCTGCAATTATAATTTTTTAAATTGGTTAATTTGTAAATACACTAAAAAAGCCAACTTAAACTTTTTTATGTGTTTGGCAATGAAAATGTTTTTCATGTATGAATTGGTTATTCTTATTCATAAATTTAAAAATTTTTGAATTTATGAGTACTCTTTTAAGAACAATCTCATATAATATAAGTAATTAAAACGCAAGTTGTTTTAGATATATGAAGACACTTTAAATGATGCAGTGAATGCTGTTATTACTAAACATGAATTATTTATCTCACTTTTAAATTATTTTTAATCGATTATGATTCTTTCTTTTTGTTAAATATAAGTATGGATTTTTTAAACGCCATTATCTGAATGAACTTTTGATGCTAATGGTGGGTTATAATTTTCTAATTTATTAGAAATTGATTTTTTTATGCTCATGTTCCAATTCCTTACTTTATGTTAAGCAGCTTATTAGTTTGTTCACCTATAGCGAACATATAAAGAAATAAAGTGTGTAACCACCTTTTTGGAAGCACCCTGCGTAAAACACAGGTGCTGCAACTGTTTTAAACTTCTTTACATTCAGATCAGGAGGAAAAACATTTTCAGTCAATTTAATGTGATATATGTAAAAAATAAAATAAAAATGAAATTAAAATGCCATCTATCATGATTCTAAAATTCATTTTCACCGATATTCAGGGTTGTGTAAAGATGCATTGGGCCACCATTGATATTGTTTCTTTGCACTGAAAGTTTAAGAGAGAATTGTATGTAGATATATGAAATTAATATAAAGAAAAGAAGGAATAAAATAACTAAACCTTGTGTAAATTTGCCAAATTCTGTTGGCCAGGTTTGTAGACAATGTAAATAAATTTATATGCTTGCAGCAAATTTTGTCTGTTACTTCTGCTTAGAATAAATGTTGTGAAAATAAGATAATTGAAAAGTTATCTTAATATTAGGATAGTACATGTAAAATGTATATATCTTCTGCTTAATTCATAAACCCAGTAACTCCAAACCACGGATTCAGCAGCCGTAGCAAAAGTTGCTTTGCGATGAATTTCAAGCTAAATTCACTTCTAAATGTGAAATTATTTTAAAACAAGAAGTGCTTGAATTTCGTTACCAAGCAGTTTCGCTAGGGTTGCTTAATTAGTGGTTTGGAGTTCCATTGTGTGTGAATTAAGCTGACAATATATGTTATGAGTGGCTATTTTTTTACAAATATATTCACTTTTGTTTGATGCAAGTTAGGGTTTTGTAATGTGTATCATATACTTCACTCTTAAACAAAGGTGGTTTGTCAGTGCAGAATATTTAAAATTGGGTCCTAAGTTCCAGGTAAGTTCAACCGAAGACTCGCCATAAAGAGGGACTGGTGTATTTTAAATGTTCAAATTAGTAGTGGCATGGAAGGTTGGAGAATGGTATGTCATCGCTGTCCTTGTTATCTAATGATGGTTGAAAATTATGAGGCACTGTTTCCAGATCTTTCATTTGTGATAGTTTCTAATCTATTGTCAATAGGACCATCTGTTTAGCTCTTAGTGAGATGTTAATCTGACCAATTTCAAATTTATTTTAAAAACTGAATTTACACAACATTATGAGCATTGATTTTCATTACACGCTTATATTTAATTCGCTGATGTTAAAAATGCAAATCCATTTTATCCCTATTTCAAATTGCATATAAACTTGAAACTTCACTTACGTAATCCAGATCACAATACAATATTTAGTCACAATGATAATTTCAAGTTAATAATTTTAATTAAAAAATGCAGCATTTCACATGAACAGTGACAAAGTTTCTATCCCTATATAAGTATCTGTTTTTTATCTATGTGTACTAAGAAGATTCACAATAAACTAGCTTTGTTTTTTCAACCAAATTTTTGGACGCCATTTAGTATTATTCTACAGCAGTGGTTCCCAGCCTTCAGATATCTAGGAACCACTGCATTAAAAGTTAGAGATAAAACGTAAGTTTTTAATAAAACTTTTTAAAAAAAATTCAGATGACAATTATTTTGATGCTAAGTAAATATAATTCAAATATTATATGTTATATTTTTAAAAAAATCAATAATACAAATGATACTTAATAATATGAGTTATTTAAGGTGATATGTCAAATTAATACTATGCGTCTGTTTTCAAGTAATAAAAGGATATTCAAGTGTATACTTAAACATAGGTTTCATGAACTTAGATACTTTTTAGTAAAACTATAAGAGTAAAAATCCACAATTCTAAATTTACAAATAAAATAATTCCATTTAAATTTTCCTTCACAAACTACTTTAAATCATCTCGTTGACCGCCGATTGTCCGCGGACCGTCGGTTGAGGAAAAAAGCTTTACAGCAGTGGTGGTCCAAATGCCGTCGCTGACTTAAGTATAAGTGAAGTCAAAGTATAGTCATAGATTTTGCGTAAAATATTGAGTTAGCAGACTCGTAATAAAGAAAAGATTCAATGGTCCTGCTTGACATCGATTCTATTTTATTGCATTTTGTGTTTGCCGCAGTGGCGATGCTATGCAAAAGGGCTATTTTGCCATATCGACTCAAAAAGTTGTAATGCGGTCACCCACTCCAGTCAGTGAGCTCTACTGAGCAGCTAAATAATAAATGGATGAAATGCTCTCGTAAGAGGAACGTGGACTTTTCCTTGGCATTTATTTATTGGACCACTGCTTTTTATTGTTATTTGTTGCATTATCAATATTAGATATAAACAACGCATTTGTGAAAATAAATCACCTACAATGAATTATTTTAATAGTATAAATCTTCCTAAAACTCTTTTCACCGCCTTTTCTTTTTCAAAATGTAGTAAAAAAGCGCACGTTTAGTCTACATTCCAGTTATTATTTAGCTCGGTATGTGGCCCAGGACATTCACAATTGTTAAATAGAATAAAATAAAGATGGGTCCATATTATTTTTTTATGTTAAAGAAATGTAAGAAAAAGCATTTTTTTTATTTAGCTAATGCTGACGTCGAATGTAAAGTGTTTATTTCGCATGCTTCATCAAATCTTTTTGATCACTTCAAGTGGCAACACCAGTTATTTGTTTTCTTCTGTGAATAAGATTGTTTTGGTTTTGTATTGCTTTGTGCGTTCCTTATAGCGAATATAAATAATTTAAATACGAATATTCAATTCATTGTTTAAATTAACATTGTACAAGAGTTACGCAAACAGCAATCGAAGGTTAATACGATGTGATTGTGAACGCAAAGCAGTGACCATGGAAGAAGACGAAAATTATCTAAACGTGACTGTAGAAACCGACCATATTCATTTGGAGGCGGACACTTTTCCCCTGGAAGTTATTTTAGAAGAAATAAACGAACCATACCTAAAAGCCAAATACCCATCTACTCAGCCAAAAAACAAAAAAGCCAGAAAGCGGTTAGGGAAATCAGAAAAATGGATTGAAAATGTAAGGAAGTACTTAAGATATCACGGAAAGGAATACGTCAATTCCAATCAAAAAATCGTTCCAGAAAGGAAAATGAAACCCATTGACTGCTCAAAATGCAAGTATCGATGCAGGGATAAGTTCAGTGAAGAAGAGAGACAAGCCATACACGACACATACTGGAACATGGGAGACATTGATAAACAAAGGGAGTTTATCATTGGGCATGTGGTTAGGACGAGCAGAAAGCGGCTCACGACGACTTGGACGTCTAGAAGGAAATACACTGTTTGTTATGCTCTGACTTCTGCGAAGGAAGGGAGGCAGGACGTCTGCAGAACGTTTTTCTTCTCGACGATGGTCGTTTCTGAAAAGTTCGTGCGGGTTTCTCTTGATAAAAATGAGCGTAGGAATGGTCATCAATGGAAAGCCAGACATCATTAACAATCATATAGAGAAACTCCCGATTTTTCGTTTCCACTGTAGGCAACGAAAAAAAGCTGTATCTTGATGCCAACAAAATGCAATAATGATTGGTAAAAAGTAATCGTGAAACATTTGGTGTTTTATGATAACTTTCTACAAGTAATTTTTATGATTTGCAGTAATTCGATTTAGTCGAATCGGTGGCAAAACTAGGATTTTGTAAATGAAAGGATCAATTTTTTCCTTTATTTATGTGTTACGTTTTTAAAATCCAGTTCCTGGTAAAAGTATAATGTGTCATAACGAAACAGTATCAGCACGATTGTATAACATAATTGGTGATGAGATTGATCAAAAAGCAACAATCTAAAATAAAAAAATCCAAGTAAATTATATGCAAGATGTACAAAATTACTTAAGCAAAATTCGGAGGGAATTGTTCACAAATGACAGTTCAAGCAATAAAACATTCAAGAATTTATATACCTAACAAAAATATTACATTGAAGAAAGAATTTTATTTAATATAAAATAAACTTGAAAATTACAACTTTTCAAGATTTTTTTTTACTTATGTGGTAATGTAAATTCTTGCTTTACCGATTCGTTTAGTATAGAAATACATAAGGGAGATCACACAAAAAAAAAAAATAGAAAAATTGTTCAGCCAGTGTGCTACTTATATTTCGTAACATGTTCAATTATACAGAAGTATACTCGTATAAGAGGTTATAAAGTAGCTTCTTCATAAAGTAAGATGCCTTTTGCTATAAATAGTTGATAGTGTGCTATGGTTGAACATGGTATAAAATATATATTACATTTCTTCATTTCAATCTTAAAAAAAAAATGTTTTTGTGAAAAAAAAAAAGCGGTTTTCTGCCAAAATCTCTTCTTTGAACATTAAAACATGCAGTGTTTTTTACAGAATCTAAAAATTTAGCACCCATTTCAGTTTGATATTACATGATTTAAAATTCTACATTGTTAAGCCGAAAAGGCATATCTGCATTATTTTCATGTTTTGGTTTTTCCTTCTTAGTAATGTTTGTGAGTTACCTGACATTATTTCTCAAGGAGGACATATCTTATTTAGAAATAGTAGAAAATCACTAAAGAAATATGTCATCTCAAAGAAATGTTAAATGCTCATGGGATATAGATTATTTTAGATATGCCTTTTAGGGATGTCAGTAAATTCGTCTCGATAGACACACGCACTGTCTCACTCTACCAATTTTCTTTTTATATAGTTGTATAAGTTTGGATTAGGAGTTAGAGGTAAGGTTATTAATTAAAACCCATTTAACTGTATTTTAGCTTTAAAAATTAATACTTAAATTTTGTTTAATTAAAAGAAAAACTATAATTTGAAATATTTCCATTAAAATTTATTGTACGCCTTGTCATTTATAAGTATAACATCTTCTATTGCACAATATCGTATCAGTGCTATATTTTTGAACTGACCCACAAAAACTTCCGACCTGACAAAAAAATACAAATTTTCCATTTTATTCAATAATTAAGAATAAACACTTCGTATTTTTTAAATAAATATTTATATTTTAATTTATGCAGTGGTTTTTATCTGGTGTAAATTGGATCCCAAAAGAGGGGATCTATCCTTTATTGGCTCTAATGTGCATTTCATATTGATGCCAACCTGACATTATGATACGTGTCAGGGACCTCATACTATTTATGTTGATGTAATGTTTCTGAAATTGTGTTAGTGTTGACCTAAAAATATTTAATTAAAAAATATATATACTATTTTTCATTGATAAATTAATGTTTTCAAGAAAAAAAAATTATTATATGAATTACACTTCTTTGCAAGTTCTGGTAATGTACTGTTAACCTGAAATTTATAGTTTATTAATGCTTAACAGTAATGGTATTAAAAAAAGAGGATCCAAAATTGTTTTGTCTATGATATTAAATATTTACAATTTTAAATTGTTGCCATTATTGTAGCAATGTTATTACTATTGAATTCGATTGTATTTTTTAATGCAAAAAAAACATATCTTAATTATAAATATCTTATTATTAAAGAAAAAGTATTGATAATTCCTCAATTTTTTTTTTTTTAAATAAAAAGTTTATCTTTATTTATTTATGTTTGCAATTGTGTCATTATTTGACTGAATAGAAAAATACTTGCTGCAATTGTGTAGTATTTTTTCTATTTATAAGTGTAAATTCATGAAGTGTTTATTTGAAAGAAAAGAGGTAATGTTTATTACTATTTTATCAGTTTATATAAATCCTCCTGGGGACATCCTATCAAATTTTGCAATTCAATTTCACCCCTTTTTTAAATGTCCTACGAACATGAAATTTGACAGTTTATATATTTCATTTGGCAATGGAACATTTGGTCGCAATTAGTATTCGAATTTAATTTTATATTACAAATTAACTGTGGCAGGGGCTTTAAAACCACATTATCTAGCATAATGTCCTGGGGCATAACTTTTTAGAATATTAGTAGTTTTCTTTTGAGTACACAACAATAGCCATTCATTAGGTTGATTTTTAATATTTTATTTATAACATTATTGAATTAAATATTATTTATAGGTGCATTAGTGCAATTTATAGTGTTTTGCTTAAAATCAGTTAAATGATATCCACAATTTAAAAAGACCTTTTTTATGGTATTTTTATAATAAAAAAATTGGTTACAGACAGCATTTGCACAATAGAGGTAAAATTTCTGAATTCCAAGTGTGAAATGACAATCTTTATAAATATATGTAATAAAATGCTAAGTTGGCTACTCCGACAAAAAGTATTTTTAACAATATTAGAAGCTAAATGTGATGTTTTTGAAAAATACTAAAATTTTGTGCAAGTTCTATTTAGTTCACACATAAAATCTTTGTTTTTAAGTTTTAATACTAAGTTTATTACTAAAAAACATTTGTTATGAAAATGATTTATTAACATTAAATCAAGAACTTACGAGCTACTAGTTTATAAGACTGCTTTGTGATATTTGATCTAATGTTAAATCCCTAAACATAGTTTTCTTCCTAGGTCTAAATGAAACATCTTGTTTAATATTAAAAAAAAAAAATCAGAAGTTTGTCAACAAATTATTTTATCATTCTAACTTAAATTTAATTCCTATTTTCAAAAGGGGAATTTGTATTGTTGAAAGTTTATTCTTATATTATAGGAAATTGTGTGGGTATATGTGATAAGAGTTTATATCTTTGATATTAAAAAGTTTGCCCCTAATACTTCTGTAAGTTTTTGTAATTTAAGGTTTTTTTTATCCAGACTTCAAACACATGTATTTTATCAAATTTTAAAATTGTCTTGGGAAAACTGGAGGTCTTCTATTTGAAAATTCTCAATAGTAGCTCAAAGGGAGATTGGGCATGGTATATTTTGAAGAATTATTTACACATTTCAGTTTGCATTGTATAGAGGATATCTGTACGAATAACATTTTCATAAATTTTTTAAGTAAAGTGAATGGAATTAAATTCGAATATTGTTTGAAGAGACAGAGACATGAAAACAATTTAAAAAAGTATACCTTTTAAGTATGCCTAATGTATTGAAGAATTCCATGCATAGTTTTATGCTAAAAAGGAAAAATTTATATTTCCAAAATATTTTAATGCCCTATTTGAAATGGTATATATTATATGTGAAATCATAACCAATTTTCACATTTGATTATAATTTTAAGATTATATAAATAGATTATTTGAGTTAAACAAATGGAATTAAATACAAATAGTATTTGAAGTGATAAAAAGCTGTAGAAATATTTGAGATTTCATATTTTATAACAGACATTCTTAGAGAAAATCAGTACGTACAAAATCCTACTTGTTTTTTATACTTAGCATTATTAAGATTCATAATTATGTTGATGTCAAACACAGATTCGATCGCCTACTACCTAAATGATTTGCAAATTAGTGCTAGAAAATGTTGGAATTAAATTTATGGCATTATGATGCTATTTATAAATATTACCATCCAGCTAAAGCAATTGTACGAGAGTTAAATTTTTGGTATTTGAAATAATAAAAGTATCTGATGGAAATAATAAAAGTATCTGATGATAATAATGAAAGCAAGTTATCTGTGGGATGACATTTTTTATTAAATAAAGTGAAGCCAACTGATCAAAGAAAAACTTGTGTCTGAAGTTTTGCTTATTTACAAAGAACTCAAAAAGATTTCCAAAACATCGCATCTCATCAAAATCATTCATTTCTTCTTTTTGGCTTTTGCATTGTCTTGAGCCTCATCCTTTGCTTTCTGCCACTGCAAAGCCTTCTGACGGAACATAGGCCAGGGTGGCAGAGTTAGCTGAAAGGCAATCAGTATTAAAATTTCAATTAAATCTGTATTATACAAATCAAATTAGTTTGGCTGATTTCACATCAAATCATTAATTTTTAAATCTAGTGTAATGCCATCTACCTGCAAATTTTTTTGGCTCTCAGTTTTTCAAGTTTACATTAGAAATTGTTGCAATTTCTTTTGTTGTAAAATTTGCAGTTAATAGAAAATTCATTTGAATCTACACTTTGTTTATTTTGATTTTATTATTTAGTTGACAATAAATATGGCTGGGAATTGCCTGAAATGTATACAATAGGCCCAGTTAAGCCGACTATGCTAACTAATTAAGGATGTTTTGAAATCTTTATTAGTCTGGGATTTAATGATTTTTTTTTTGATTGATCTTTAATGATTTTTTTTGCAATAGATCTCAACCAATCCCTTAAACACCTTATGGTAGGTAGCCCTAGTAATATAATAATTAATTTTAAATCTTTCTTTAAGGAGAGTTTCATGCATTTAGTATTACCAAAAAGAGAGAGATACTTTTGCATAAATTAAGCCATATATAGAAGTGCAGGTTATATTTTCCCAGGTGCACACACATACAAACTTTGTGATTTACTACTCCAGAATAAGTATAAACTTCAGTGGATATACAGTATTGTACAAAGTTCAGCAAAAGTGTACTATTAAATTAATTGACCAAATGCAAAATGTTGATGCCTTAGTGGGTGCACAGAGGGCACTGTCGAGAATATAAAAGGGCGGGCAGGGCAGACCGCCCTTTAAAAAACGCCTTGAGTGAACACTGCTTATAGCATTACTATAATGAATAGAAAGAAAAAAAACCAATTGTCAAGGGTTTCTGTCGCTTAAAATAATTTTTTTTTCACCTACCACAATTATGTACAGTTACAATTTGAGGAGACAAATGAGCTCTTAACTTCAAATTTATGAAAAATGCACACTTTACCCATCTTTGCACTAACTCTTTGATGCACACTTTCAGAAGTCTTGGATAAAAACATGAAAAACTGTCAAACCTTGTAACTAGTTTTGTTTTTGAAAAACTTTTTAAACGATTTATTTTATTAATAAATATTGGTTTTTCTTCCCTGATTGTATGGTAAAAATTAAGCAAAGTGATAAAGTAACTAATGGTACCACATTCTCATTTGTTTGGGTGCTATAGCTTGGTTAAAAAATAGTTCTTGTATTTGAGCTGATTAAATATAAGCTATACGAATACAATAAACACAAAACAACTAAATGAAACATTAAGTAGGTAGAAATTTTTCTTATATACGTGATCAGAACAACGATAGATATACTTACAACACATGATAATAAAAAGCCCGCACCAAGAATGTAAACTGTGTATGAAAACTGCTGAAAGAAATATCCAGTCAAAAGTCCAGTACCCTAGAATTTAAAATAAAGTTCAATTATTAAAGATATAGTTAAAGAGAAAACAATGTTAAAGAACAAACATGAGAAAATACTATTTTTTATTGTGGTTGCCTTACATTTATATATATATATATATATAATTTCACGAATAAAAAAAGAGAAAGAATATTTTTTTTTTAATGTTTATTTAATTTTTTGCATAACAAATTAAAAATAACAATAAAACAGAATATTTTTCAAAATATTAAAAAAATAAAGACTAACACACACATTAGAAAATATTTTTTTAAAGGTCAAAATGCTATAAATTTTCACTATTTTCTATTATACATTTTTCATATACGTCAAATTTTATTACAAATGCCCAATTACAATTGTTCAATTTGTTATATTTTAAATGAATCAGACCTAAGAATATTTAACGTTGTCAATAAAGAAACTACTATCTATTTCCTTTTCAAAATTATTCTTTTAAAGAATTACTTAAAAGAAAGAGAGCATGTCGAATGAAATTGAAATTCTTCCTTTTTTACAAAACTTTTAACTTGTTGCTAGTAGCAATATTTTATGAGTTCCCTATGTTAAGTTTAATCATTTAAGTATAGGAGTTAATTCTCAGTAAACAATACACTTACAGCAAAGACAAAAAGGATTGTTTGAAAAATTCTCTCTGCTTTCTTTTGACCATCAAAATCCTAAAAATATAAAATCGAACAATAATTAAGATGAAAGAATTATAATTAGATCTCATTAAAAAAATAAAAACATTGAAAACCATGTTGGTTTTATTTTAAAGGTAAAAATTTCTTGGCATTTAAGTGTATTCCATATTTGTTTGTCTTCATACATATGGAATACATGCTGAAATCTAAAAACAATTGGGTCAAAATTTGATGCCACAGCTATAAGTTACCAGTGAATGTTATTTTGTCTACAAAATGTGTAAGGCATCAAAATTATTAAGTCACCTATATTCGATATGGCAACTTTCTACCAATATTGCCATTTATTTGACACTTGTGTACGACTTTAATCCAATTCATGATTAAAATGTAATGAATCTTATTTTATGATAATATATTAGTTATGTTAACAATAAATCCCGCACTAACATTTTAAATATGTGGTTACAAGTGTGAAATATGTAGAACTGTGCTTTGGAAGTTAATTTTGTTTTAGAAGAAATTAATATTTACAAAACAATGCTAGGAATTTTTAGCAACAAAATCTTCATATTATTTTCAAATTTATAAAAACATGTAAATCATACAGAATACAGGCAAGAAAAATAACTCAATTGTATCGCTCAATACAAAACATTTATGTCGAGATTCGGGAATTTTGAACAAATGCAAAATACCATATGGACAGGAAGGTTCTTGATTTTCTCAATGATAGCTGACATTATTATATGATAAATTTATTTGTTAACAATAAATGCCTATAAATTTAAAAAAAAGTAATTCTGTCAACAGTAAAGAGCAGTTTTGTTATTACACGTAAACTACCGACAAAAGATACAACTTCCGAATTCACAAGTTACAGTTAATGAAATATGTTAAACATTTTACATTTTTAAATAATCCGTGCGATGGACTTGACAAAGAAAAGTAAAAAAAGTAGTGATCTTGCGATCGGAGGGTAGCCAGCTTCGCTACAAAAATACTACAAAGTCGTCCAGAACATCCAACAAATTATAATGGCTTGTATACGGGACTGGTGCAAATCTGATCGGGGTCCAATGTCCTGACGCCTATTGATGTTGCGTTGGGTGCCAGCTGAGGTGTTGTCCTCGTAATCTGACCATGGTTCAAAAATACAAGGCTCGTTCCCGGGTCTTTCCTTCGAGATAGACCCCGAACCGTCGCCAATAGCCCACTGTTCAGCTCTAATGCGACGTTAATTAAACAAACTAAACCAATATTATTAATTATTTACTTCAATGAAGTATTAATTACTTAGTTGAATTATTTAATTATTTATATCAG
Organism: Troglohyphantes excavatus; assembly: GCA_963932185.1. NCBI lineage: Eukaryota > Metazoa > Arthropoda > Arachnida > Araneae > Linyphiidae > Troglohyphantes > Troglohyphantes excavatus. Next base: position 70,468,399 of record OZ010671.1, on the reverse strand, counting down.
ACCATGGTTTAATAATACGAGGCATTGTTCCCAGGTCTTTCCTTCGAGATATTTCCTAAACCGTCACCAATAGCCCACTGTGCAGCAGTAGTGCGACGTTCATTAACCAAAGCAACTTTAGTATTTTTATCACACTTTTAGAAGATAATGGCATCGTTTTTTTATATTGAAATAAAAGTGTTAGCGCGCGCCAAAATCCTGCTATAGTCTTAACAACTGAACTTGTTGTAACTTGCTGTTTGAAAGAGTGTAAAAGTGATTAATCTGTTTTAATTCGGTTTTATGAATTATATTGCGTAAGTACTGCATAATTTTGTATATATTTCAAATTCATAATGTCGTCTTCAAAATAGAGACTTTCTTTTAGTTTTCGAAAGTCTTTGTTTACCACTTTTTTTGCATATCGTAACAATTTGCTAAAGTTATCGATTTTAATTGATGCAATTGTGTTAATATATCTGTCCTGTCTAAGAACAATTTCGAAACACAAAATTATCTTTAGCCTATCATTTTCGATAAACCGCTAACTTGTCGTCCGCCGGTTTTGTTTTTTGGTATAATTAAAGTTTAATAACGTTTTTTTCCCCCGATTTCTATTATATTTAAGCAATAAATGTATTCAACTTTAGTAATGCCTTAAGTTAATAACATGTCTTAATGAAAATGTTTGAATATTGGTATAGATTGGCGGCAGCCATTGCTGGCAAAGTGTTGGTAAAAAGCCAATAAACATGTTTTTCACAAGTTTTGGTTTTGGGGAAAACCAACAAACATTTTATCCCAAGTTCTGGTTTTTGACATTTGATAATTTGTTTTAATTTTTAAAAAAAATTTAATTGCTATTAATTTAATCTTTACTTTTCTGTACCACATAACATTAAGATTAAAATTATGTTCAGTCATGCTCATGAGCCAAAAAATACCATTTAAGCGACAGTCAAAAACCTTAAGAGACAAATTTTTTAAATTTCTTAATCATTGTTTGCAAACCCTGGTGGCAGTACAGGCACTTTGCAATTTCCTAAAGAGTATTAATATGTTTTTGAGTGTATTAATTCGTATTGCACAATTTAATAGTTACAATGTTTTTTGGTTTGTTAAAGATTCACTGCTTGCGTGGGATCGCTTTTCGAAACTTCTTAAGTTTATAGAAAACTTCCTAGAGATGCACATTGTACCTATATATATATATATATTAGGGATGAACCGGATAGTGGTTTTATCCGGATATCGGATATCCGGCGCTCATTACAAACCGGATATCGGATATCCGAACTGGATTTTGCCGGATATCCGGCAGTTTCTTTGTTATGAAAATAACTTCTCATACACACTAGAAAAAACGGAAATCAGTCAAAAATTGAAAAATATTTTTTTATTCTGTAGTATTTCCCAATTCTTTATCTTTAAAGTGATACCAAAATTGAATAAACATTCAAAACACTTTTTTATTTACAAAGGGTTATTCTAGGGTACTGCTAGCAATGGTCGTATGTTTTGTACATTGTATACTTAATTTCTGAATAATTGTAATTTTACCATATGTCTTTTCATTCCAAACATAAAAACTCAAATTTGCTTAAACTTTTGAGAAATTTATTTTTTAATTCAACTTTATATTAGTTGTGAGATGTGATGACCCTCCACCATAACGATTCGTTAAAAATATAATTTTAAAGTTAAAAATTTGAAAAAAAGTGGTTTTTTTAAAGTCTCTATTGGTTAAAGGGAGAATCTGCATACTGTGAATACATTGGTAGAATTTTCAGGAAAATACTTAAAGCAAGAACAAAGAAATTTGATCGCCACAAAAAAAAATCTACGATGTTTTATTCATCCGGATATCCGGCATGGAAAATCGGATATCTGGCACTTTACTTCCGGATATCGGATAGTTACCGGATAGTTAAAAAGCAGCCGGATACCGGATAGTTACCGGATATCCGTTTCATCCCTAATATATATATATATAATAAAATGTTAAAGTTATCATTTAAATAACATTTTCAATTAATTTCCTAACATAAATGTTTGGAGATTGCAAGTTTTTTGTTTTTTTGTCAAGTGTCTAGAATAGTGTTGATTCTATATGTAGATGAATAAATATGCACCGCTTTAAAAATATTTATTATTTAGGTGCACCTTCCCTTGTGTTTGTCATTCTTTCTGTCGGTATTGATCACTTAACTGTCGACATCATTCCATGTCAATTCAACGGGACCATGACACCCAACCCCTCCGATTTTTTTAAAATTTGGTGAAAACGCTTTTCTTGTGGGTCAAAGTAAATATCCAAAATTTTTTTGCTGTATCTCAAATAGTTTTTATTTTACAGCCATTCGAAATTTCAGAAATTCAGCTCATCTTGCACGTTTGAGATTTTTAAAATCAGTCGCATATATCTAGAGATAAAATTCTTTCTCCAGAACTATTCATTGGATCTCTAGGAAATTTTTTTGGGAAATCAATAAAAGCATATTGATGTTATAAAAAAATATTTAATTCCCCAAAATCAATAAAAATTTTCAGGAAAAAATTTGAAAAAGGCAAGTATTTGATTTTTTTGTAGAAAAACTTACTTTATTAAATCGAAATTATCAAAAAGAGGGTCGTCTACAATTTTAATTTTTTATATATGAAAATAATTGTAAGAACATGTTTTATCATAATAAAGAATAATATTGATGGCTATTTTTCTCTTTATAGTAAAAATTTTCACTTTTGTCGGCCATCTTGAAAAATCACATATCTTGAAATTTTTTTAAAAACAAACACATTTTTATTTAGCAATATAATTATAATACTGAAATTTTTATATAATCATTTGTTATTCTGATAACATTCATAAAATATTTTAATTAAATAATTTTGAAATAACAATTTTAAAGTCCCTTTAATTAAAACTTAATTTCAAGAAATTTGTTTTCTAGTCTATACGTCAGTTCAACGAGACCATGGCACTTACCACCTCCGTTTTTTATAAAAATTAGTGTAAACTCTTTCTTTGTAGATAAAACTATATATACAAAATTATTTTGCTGTATCTCAAATAGTTTTCGTATTACAGCCATTCAAAATCTCAGCTCATCTTACACATTTAAGATTTTCAAAATGAGGCGCATATATCTAGATATAAAATTATTTCTCTGGAACTATTCATTGTATTACTATGAAATTTTTTTGGAATATCAATAAGAGCATACTGATGTTACAAAAAAAAATTCACTCCCCAAAATCAATATAAAATTTCAGGAAATAATTTGAAAGAGGCAAGTATTTAATTTTTTTGTAGAAAAACTTACTAAATCTAAATTATCAAAAAGAGGGTCCTCCACAATTTTACTTTTTTATACATGAAAATAAATGTAGGAACATGGTTTATCATGATAAAAAATTTAATTGATGGCTATTTTACTCTTTACAGTAAAAATTTGCACTTTTGTCATTCTGGAACTTTTATATAATTATTTGTTATTCTGATAGCATTCATAAAACGTTTGAATTAAATAATTTTTATATAAACATTTTGAAGTTAATTTAATTAAAACTTAATTACAAGAAATTTGTTTTCTAGTCTATAGCCATACTCAATTTTGTAACTTTCTTTTTTTTTGGTGATCACCGACAAAAAAAAAAGAAAAATTCTCATAAATGTATGTGCCTCCCTACAAGGGCCTCCATGTGTTGTAGACATTTGATTGGGACATAATGTAAACACTTGAAGCCACTTGAGCTATGGAATGTTCACATGGACATGGTTGAAAGAGATGGACAGAGATGGACAGAAGTTGGGAATGAACTTATTGGTCACACTTTTATAAAGAATATCTCAGAAGGATAATTTTAATTTTGGTTAGTTAAATGGTTTTCAAATTGTAGTTAAGTTTAAAACTGAAAAATGGAACCTTCAAAATGTAGTGTGGGAAAGATAACATCAAGTGAATGCCATTTAAGTTATCTTTTGGTGTCAATAAAGGAACTAAAGAAATTGATAGTGTGAGTTGACAGAGAACTATTGATTTTATGAATACTTTGAATGTTATACTATTAATTTTATTTAAAGTTTTTTTTTAATATTTAATCTATCTAGATATTTTAATTAAGTAAATGGTATCAAAATAACAATTCTTGCTCTTTCAAATTTTTTCCTGAAATTTTATATTGATTTTGGTGAATTAAATATTTTTTTATAACATCAATATGCTTTTATTGATTTTCAAAAAAAAATTCATAGAGATACAATGAATAGTTCTGGAGAAAGAATTTTATATCAAGATATATGCGACTGATTTTAAAAATCTCAAACGTGCAAGATGAGCTGAATTTCTGAAATTTCGAATGGCTGTAAAATAAAAACTATTTGAGATACAGCAAAAAAAATTCGGATATTTACTTTGACCCACTAGGAAAGCGTTTTCACCAAATTTTAAAAAAATCGGAGGGGGGTGGGTGTCAAAATCCTTTTTTCCCGTTGATTTGATATGGAGTGACCCTGTCGCCAATAGCTCTATTGCTAATTCAACCAAAGAACTGTATCTCCAAACAATTTACTTGAAAATATTTTAATATGATCATAACAAATCCGATTTTAACTATACGATACAAATATATATGAAAATTTTTCTTCAGAAAAAGTATTATTTTGAGTCAAATAAGTTTCATCATGTTAAAATTATTATTTGTGATAATTATCTTAGAACATTGACAGTTTAGATACTGTCTTTTGCAGATTATAATAATTTTTTTATGAATAAATGATAAAAAAATTGGAATTTTAAATTTTTTTTGCCAAATTTCTAGTGTATGGAGTACGGCTTCGCGTGATTCTGAAAATTGGGGCCAAGGCTAATCGAGTTTTCATTTGTCAAAATGGCTGACAGTATGATCACGTTTTTAAATGCAAGCATGTACTGTGTTCTAATGTCAGACTCCTACATTGATTTATAGCCCTTGATAATATTGATTTCCAACTACTTAGAATAGCTGCTGGTATCTCTACGATCAGTCGATTATGGTAAAATGACCACATTAAGGTAAGTAAAAATTGCAACTAAATACATAACAATTATGCAATTAATCAATTTATTCTGCTCTTGCCTCGGGTTGGCCTGCTATAGCATTAACCTGCAGGAACCGACTACATGAAAGTAAAATGTAGAGTTGACAATAAATCATACTACTGCTATGTATTTCATCAATAAGGTTTGCCAAAATATAAACTATCGCTCACCAAGTTTCGGGATCGAACCGTACACTAGGAATTAACCATTTTCCTTTTAATTTTACCAAAAAGAAACTTTTATCTATTTTACAAATTGTATTTCTTTTCTTAAAATTGATTTAATTTTTAATTAAATAATTGTCAATTTCTAGATTATGTGGCCAAGTCTCTCAACTGGTGCCATTAACCAAATCCTGAATGGTGAAGATGTCCCAACGCCTGTCTTTCAGATACTTGGTTGCAAAAAGATACCAGGCACAGGCAATGATCGCTACAGGCTGCTCATATCCGATGGCATCACCGGTTGTCCGTTCGCCATGCTCGGCTCCCAACTCAGCCACATGGTCACAAACAAGGAGCTTGAAAAGTTCACCATCGTTCGAGTAGATAAGTGTGTCTGCAATCAGGTGCAGGCAGACCGCAAAGTGATCATTTTGCTGAACTTAACGGTTCTGGTCCCTGGGAATGAAGTGAACGAGAAGTTGGGGAATCCGATAAATTCGTCGACCACTGGCAATGCGTCAACAACTGCTGCTGCCCCGGCGGAACCTACCATCAACGGCAGGGCTCAGCAGTCAAGCAGTTATGAGGCACCACAAATGAATGGTTCCGCTCCTTCAGTGCATCCTATTAACACCTTGACCCCTTACCAGAATAAGTGGACAATCAAGGCCAGAGTTACCAGCAAAACCCCTCTTCGCACTTATAGCAATTCCAAAGGGGAGGGGAAGGTGTTTTCAGTTAATCTTCTAGATGAAAGTGGGGAAATCAAAGCTACAGGTTTTAATGATTCAGCCGACAAGTACTACGACCTGCTAGAGCCAAACAAGGTGTATTATATATCTCGAGCCACTTTGAAGACAGCCAACGCTAAATTCTCAACAGTCAAGAATGATTACGAAATAACGTTCAACAATGATACCGGCATTTCTATCTGCGAAGAGACTGCAACATCAATTCCCATGTTGCAGTATGATTTTGTCCCTATCGCCCAGATAGAGGAGGTTGAGAAAGATGCAAATATTGACGTGATCGGCATTTGCAAGAGCACATCGGACCTTCAGACCTTTGTAGCTCGTACATCTAATCGAGAGATGACCAAAAAAGATGTTAAGCTGGTGGATCGCAGCAACAAAGAAGTGAACTTGACTCTGTGGGGGAAAGATGCCGAAACTTTCGATGGAAGCATGAATCCAGTCGTTGCTGTTAAAGGGGCCAGAGTATCCGATTTCAACGGAAGGTCTTTATCGGTGTCAATGTCTAGCGCAATGCATGTTAATCCCGATATCAAAGAAGCTCATATTCTGAAGGGATGGTTTGAAAGAGAAGGTTGTAATATGGAAGCGCAATCCATATCTGGCAAAAGCTCTGGCGTGTCTGGTGGACAGTGGAAAACCTTCGCACAGGCCACCAGTGAGCAGTTGGGCTCTGGCGATAAGCCAGATTATTTCATCAACAAAGCCACTGTCGTCATGCTGAGAAAAGAGAATTGCATGTACATGGCATGCCCTGGAGAGGATTGCAATAAGAAAGTCATCGACATGAACAACGGAATCTATCGCTGTGAGAAATGCAACCGGGAATACAACGAGTTCAAATGGCGATTGCTCCTCTCACTCAGTGTTGCCGATTTCACCGAGAACCAGTGGGTGACATGCTTCCAGGAGGCAGCAGAATCAGTTTTGGGCGTCTCGGCTCAAGACCTTGGCTCTTACAAAGAATCGGATGAGAACAGGTATAATGAGGTTTTGACTGAGGCGAACTTCAAGTCTTATATTTTCAAACTGCGCACCAAACTGGAGACCTTCAACGAAGAGAGCCGTTTAAAAACGACAGTTGCGTCGATCAGCCCGGTTGATCCTGTCTCCTATACAAGGAAGATTGTTTCTGACATCAAGCAGATGGAAAATGAGATATAAATTTAAGTATGTCACTTTTCCTAAATCTTTATAGTTTAGAAGAACGAACTACTGGGAGCACTTTGTCTGAAGAATTTGGCTCTTGTATCTGATGGGACCGAGGCAAACGTTTGTTACTTTCCTAAAATCTCACTAGTTTTGAACTATTAAAAATAAAGGTTGGTTGAATACCCTTTATTTCTGTTTGTTACATATTTTGTTGTCATTAATTATTGGCCTTTTAATTGGGAATGATCCAGAGTTTAGTAGCGATATGATTGCATATAAATAAATTAGTTTTATAATATTTTTATGCCAGTTAAATATTAAAAGTAATATTAATGGTCTATATGCTGTCAAAGTATTATGAAGTTATCATGGATCTGTTTTATGGCTACCATAATTTTTCAGACTTTATAAACCTCGAGTCTTAAATTTTTAAAAGTTCTCTTATTAAACTTGTATTTTCTGATTTTCTTTGAGTTAGTGAAATTGTATATCTTGGAAGATAACAGAATTCTCAAATATTTTGTTGATCTCCTAAAATAATTTTAAATTATTATTATTATACTTGGGGATCTTATAACTTTAACCATGTAGATATGAATGTAGTTTTGTGTTAATATATATATATATATAGCCCATAACCTCATGATGGAAAGCAGTGTTAAATAATTTCATAGTATGCCTTCGCTTAATCTGTGATTGCTCATAATTTAGAATTAGGGATGAACCGGATAGTGGTTTTGCCGGATACCGGATATCGGATATCCGGCGCACATTACAAACCGGATATCGGATATCCGAACTAGATTTTGCCGGATATCCGATCGGATATCCGGCAGTTTATTTTTTATGAAAATAACTACTCATACACACTAGAAAAAACGGAAATCGGTTAAAAATTTAAAAATATTTTTTTATTCTGTAATATTTCCTAATTTCTTATCTTTAAAGTGATACCAAAATTGAATAAACATTCAAAAAACTTTTTTATTTACAAAGGGTTATTCTAGGGTGCTGCTAGCAATGGTCATATGTTTTGTACATTTTACACTTAATTTCTTAATAATTTTAATTTTACCATATCCCTTTTCATTCCAAACATGAAAACTCAAGTTTGCTTAAACTTTTGAGAAATTTATTTTTTTATTCAACTTTATATTAGTTGTGAGATGTGATGACCCTCCACCATAACGATTCGTTAAAAATATAATTTTAAAGTAAAAAATTTGAAAAAAGGAAGTTTTTTAAAGTCTCTATTGGTTAAAGGGAGAATCTACACACTGTGAATACATTGGTAGAATTTTCAGGAAAATACTTAAAGCAAGAACAAAGAAAATTGATCGCCACAAAAAAAAATCTTCGATGTTTTATTCATCCGGATATCCGGCATGGAAAATCGGATATCCGGCACTTTACTTCCGGATATCGGATAGTTACCGGATAGTTAAAAAGCAGCCGGATAGGCCGGATACCGGATAGTTACCGGATATCCGTTTCATCCCTATTTAGAATATATGAAATTTTTTGTTTGTATACCATTCCCTTCAGAAAAGTTAAGCACATATTTCTTGACATCTTGTATCAGTAATTTCTAATGCCTTTAAAGCAATAGGAGATATCTTGCATTTCCGTAACTTTAAAAACGTTTTTTTTTTGTATAAAACTTGATATTTTAGGTTAACAAGTTATCGCAGCTTAAGCGACGATACAATGATTCTTCATCCTAAGTGCGAGTTTATTCAAAAGCTTCTGTGCTTTTAATAAATGATTAAAAATTCTTGAATAGTCATCATCTGTGTAGTATTCAAAAATGTCCTTTTTGTTAGTGATGCAACGTATATCAATTGGGCCATATATCCATCTGCAGTTTTTATTTTTATTTACCATATTTTTTAATTGGAATTTTTTTAAACAATCCTTTTCCCTCCCACTCTTTTTTTATTGGAATGCTTCGAAGTTTGTATGTTGTAACAAGAATGAAGACCATAAAACTTATCTCCTCTTTACTGTGCCTTTCCTTGGGTTCTTCTCTGCCCCCCCCCCCCCTTTTTTTAAAAAACAAGTTTTGTCGTTTGTGTGGATGTGAAGCAATAAAATATGTACTTCTCTTTACATGATAAAAATATGTTCTGAAAAAAAAATGAACTTTGATAAAAAAAAAATTATTGTTAATAATTTTTCATAATTTTTCAGCATAGTATGTTGATGTATGTACGTTGCATCCTTATTGTCCATGTCCTTATGTCCATGTCTTTTGCCCCTTATGTCTATTCCTCTTTTTTCCAAAGGAATAAAATACAAACAATTTATGTACTTTCAATAGTTAAAAAGCACAACTCTTATTTAGAATAATTTGTCTGTTAGAAAATATCTGCAAGAACTATTAACATCCCAACTCTAAATGCTTTGCCATTATATTTTTGCTTTTTTAGCATCTCGCTGTAAATGAATTGAAAGATGTGAAAAGGGAATAAGTTTCATATTCTTACCATAGTGCATAATCCCATTTCTACATCTTCCTATTCAACAACTTGGCTCACATAACCGTTATATGTTTATAATTTATTCCGACACTTTGTACCTCCAATTGTTTGTTATTCTTGCACACATCTTATATTTTTTTTCTGTAAAATGACAATTATTTTAATCCTTTTATTTCTTTTCAAAATCCATGTCTGTTTTCCAAATGCACAATTGCATTGTTTGTAAAATTAGTTTATTTTTCTACAATAAACATTTCAACCTGATTCATAAATTTTATTTGTTACTCATTAAGTTGTCACTTATAATCATACACAGAACAGAATTGTGTAAATTCCTAGTGTACGATGCCCTCTGGCGTGATTATGGAAATTAGCGCCAATACCTTGGCAAACAACGTGAAGTCATGAGAGAGAAAAAAGGGTTGCCGTACATCATGATATTGCTAGGAACGTAATCAAATATAAATTTTTTCGCCAAATCACTTTTGGCGGGGGCACCCACTGAACTCTAATAGGGTTGCTGGAAGGCTGAAAGCCGGTTTCGCCAATAGGGGAAATGAAGGTATGGCGGCTGTCGCCAACTGAACTCAAAAAAGAGACGGGAGATAGGAGTTTCCATGCTAAAATCGCTTTATTTAAAAATTTATTGCGCTCTAAATACAACTCTTTTGATAACGCTGATTATTGCAAAAAATCACGGAAATATTGTAGATAGTGAGAAAAAATGTTATTTGTGTTGCTTTTATGGGGAAATATTATTTTTTAGAAGTTTTATACGTCCACATGAGTGGCTATATTTATTAACTTTTAACGGTAATTTTAGTTATTTTATGGTTCAATGCCTAAAATATTGCCATAATTAATTGAAGGAATTTAATATTAATTAATAAAAAATAATTAACATTAAAATAATTAATAATTAACAACATAAATATTTTTTTAATTGTAATAAAATTTTAAAAACTATATTTTAACTGGTACTAATTAGCATGTATAGTACCACTTAGCAATATGGGACCGAGTTTTAATTATGATTTATTACACAAGCAGCAATTAATAAACTAACAATTTTTAAAATAGTGTGATTAAATTTTTAATTTGAAGAAAATATATACAAAAATTATTATGCAATAATACTCTTTAATAATTAGACTAACTGTGCTTTATTAATTAAACTATTAATTAGATTATACTTTATTAATTAAACTATTAATTAGATTATACTTTATTAATTAAACTATTAATTATATTATACTTTATTAATTAAACTATTAATTAGATTATACTTTATTAATTAAACTATTAATTATATTATATACTTTATTAATTAAACTATTAATTATATTATATACTTTATTAATTAAACTATTAATTATATTATATACTTTATTAATTAAACTATTAATTAAATTATATACTTTATTAATTAAACTATTAATTATATTACTTTATTAATTAAAGTATTAATTATATTATATACTTTATTAATTAGACTACACTTTATTAATTAGACTACTAATTAGATTATACTTTATTTATTAGATTATACTATTAATTAGATTAAACTGTGTTAATTAAACTATATTTTATTAATTAGATTCATTTATTAATTAGAGTAAGAATAATTAATTAAATAATTATCAATAAGCGAATTTACAAATAATTACGATAACTTCGGCCTTATAAGTCGGTCTTATAGTTATAATCAATAAATATACTTTTGTAATACAATACAAAAAATAATCTCTATTGCAATGTAACCGGAATAAAACACATTTACTCACTATTTTTTAGTTCAAATATAGTGTTTTTCTAGAACTCTTAATTAAAAATTATAATATAATTGATTTTAAAACGTAATTAAACATTTTAGTAACTTTTCAAAAACATAATAAAAAGAAATTTTATGTGATTAATGATTTATTAAATTTCTCTTTAAAAAATCCGTATCTAACGTCTAAACTCGTATACTATAATCCAATTATCACGTAAAATAGCTCGCCAACTGTAGTCAAAATATAATTGAAACAGCATCAAAAGCAAGCGATAAAAGTCGCTAATCTGGCAGCCATGTGCCTAACTCAACCCATTTTCGCGCCCATGCAGGCTTCATCGGCTTCAATACGCTTCTTCCTTCTAGGTCTTATACATTTCTATGGGGGCACCGTACACTAGGAATTAACCCAGAATTAGTAATAAACGTTCTTTATTAAAAAGTGAATATTTATTATATTATTAACTCTTCCTAATTTAATGTTTTTATGCTTCAAATCTTCATCTAACTTTTAGGTTCTGTGTTGGATCATTTGCGTAATGTATCTGCCTTGTTGAAGAATTTATTAACTTCACACAGGGGCGGCCTTTAAGGGGGAAAAAGTCCCGATTAGCTTATTCATAGGTTTCAAAATTTATAAGTTTAATTCCAACTTATTTATAAGTATGTGGAGGATTAAAAGCAATCCTGCAATTTAGTTCGCTCCGGCTGCTAAGAGCATCCCTGTCCTCCACACATAATTGTGCTCAAATATTCAAAGTTTATAACTACATCGTTCTTAAAATATAAAATAAGTACTATAAATTGGAGAAGAATTTTTGAAGACATTTTCAATTAATATTAAAATTTAAAGCACTAATATAAAAATGTTTGCAAGAATAGGTATCGGAATTTATGACTTATTTCATTAGCAATTTATTAAAAAATTTGCACTAAATGTATTGAAAATCTTCCTCTTTAGTACGTATTATTTAACAATATCAAATGCAAGTAAAGAATTGATTTTTTAAAACACCAGCAGTGTCTGATTTAGAATATCAGTGATGGTTCAAGAAATTTTTTTAGCCCAACAAAACAATTTTGTCCTTTGCTAATTAAATCCTTTGTTTTTCGCATAAAGTGCCATTTTGTAAGAAATCAGATAATAAGTTCAAATGCAAGTAAAGAATTGTTTAAAAATAACACTCGAGATATATCAATTTGCTCCAATACACTTCTTAATGATGGTTTCAAATAAGGTTGCTAGTTGTGTTTATGGTATCTGATTTTAGCCTATATCTTTAAAAGGACATGCATATTCAAAAGTAAATTATGCAGATTTTAATATTTTTTTTACGCTTTGATGATTAGCTCATAAAATGTATGGATCTCGTGGGATTTCTTTTTGCAAAATACGTTATGCACAATTTTTTTTTTTTAAATTTTTATTCTGATTTCTTTTTTTTCAGGATATTTTTCAATTTTGTATGTGTGTTTTTCCAAGATGTTAAAAACTTAACTTTTAAGACTTACATTTTTTAAATAATGACATTTCTATTGCATAAACGGAATGTACCTGAATAGGTTTTCCAATAATTGAAATATTTTTAACCTGAAAAACTAAGTACTTCAAGTAACAAAAATAACTTTTAGGGGAAAATGTGACCTGTTGTTGGCTGTAGCTTGCATAATTTTTTTAACATAGCTCGTACCAGTCCCATAAGGGGTCATTATATCGAATGTTTACTGTATTTTTCTTTCATTAAATATGGGTCCCTTCTCTGCATTGAGAATTCTGTAAAGTATGCTGATTGCTGACATAGTACAAAATTATTTAGACTTCTATTGTGATTAAGCATACATGCAAAGTTCTCTTTTCATACATGAAATTATTAGTTTTTCAGGTTAAAAATATTTATATTTTATATGTATTATGTTATATGTATATATATATATACATAAAAAAGTATTTTTAAGTACTTCAAGTAACAAAAATAACTTTTAGGGGAAAATGTGACCTGTTGTTGGCTGTAGCTTGCATAATTTTTTTAACATAGCTCGTACCAGTCCCATAAGGGGTCATTATATCGAATGTTTACTGTATTTTTCTTTCTTTAAATATGGGTCCCTTCTCTGCATTGAGAATTCTGTAAAGTATGCTGATTGCTGACATAGTACAAAATTATTTAGACTTCTATTGTGATTAAGCATACATGCAAAGTTCTCTTTTCATACATGAAATTATTAAAAATACTTTTTTATTATTTAGAATATGTCCCCTTTTTACCTTATATCGGCAAACATATTTTTTTCCGCTTTATGCCTATGATAACACATTTCTGGTCCAACCATCCACTTCTTGCCTTGTCCTTCCGCGGCGGCCTTAAAGTTCTTGGCATTGTCTATTAATTTCTGGCGTGTTTCATCCATTTCTTGGCATGTATTTTTTTTTTTACTTGGTACTTCTTGATCCTTACGAGTCCTTGTGCCAATAAACTTCAAACAATGTTCCCTTATGTTAACACTTGTTAAAGAAACACCAGACACTTTTTATTAATCAAATATGAGATTTAATTAGAAATTTTATAACAATAAACATTTTAACAAGTTCACAATTTATAACTATTTGTAACAGTTAACTTGTTTATATTAATTTTGATATTTGATGCATAAAGGATCACATGTAATGCACAAAGAATGAAATTTGAATCAGGTAACTTGATACATCTTTTGATTTTAAAGTTTCTTTTGAAAGATCTATGTATTGGAATGTCATTTGAATTGAAATTCAGAATTTTTTATAAATGAATGAATGACTTTTTTTTAAACGAATGCTTTGTGATGAAATTTAAAAATTAAAACTTTCTATTTCTTAATTAAATATAGCTTAGATTTTTTAAGCATTCCATATTGAAATGTTAAATTAAAAAAAAATCAGACATACAAAGGAAAAAACTACATTTGAATTATATGAAATTTCAAAAAGGAGAAAATGGGAGACTTCTTTTGTTAGATAATTTCGTATAAAATATAGAATAAATCTTTAAATTAACAATCACTTTAAAAAAAAATATTCACAATCAACAAAATTCACAGGAATCCCATTAGTCATTGAGCAGGGTGCTTTTTTTCATATCTCAAGTACAGTAGAACTTTGATTATCTGTCTTTCTCTTTTTTTTCCAAACAGCAATTGATTTGTATGTTCATATACCGTCGCACTAGTACTACAGCTAGATAATTCCATAGGAAGATTACGGTATTGCATGCAATTACGCATAATACCTTGCATGCAATTGTACTAATACCTTAATCTACCTATGGAGTTATCTATATGTATGACGATATGTATTTTTTAATTCTACCAAAACGATAAGAACCTAGTCGGACGTTTATGCCTATCTTCCAAAAGAATTAAATTTCCTTCAAAACTTTAATTAAAATTTCTTTTTTATAAAATATTTTTTAAATGATATCCAATTCTTTTGTAACATCGGAGCTGGGGGGGGTTACATATGTTTAATATACAGTTAGTATTCAGTAAATAACCAATTTGATGTTCGAACCAAATATTTGTTAAGGCAAAAAATAACAAACTTTACAATTAAAAAAATAAGGCTAAATGCCAATAATAAACCACAATTTTCGAAAAGTTTGGAAGTGTTTAAATTTAAATACATATTTTCTGTTTAGGTATTTTTTTAATACCTTTTTTAATAGTGCAGATTAATTATAGTAAATATTTTAAGCTTTCTTTAATTAAATAAAATTTCTTTAATTAAAGTTGCTAAAACAGATACAGATACTCCTTCAGTTATTTATTGTGTTCATTTGATTTGAAAATAACATTTAAATTGCATGCTGTAAATTTACGATGTAAATACATTTATTAGTTAATATTTTATACTTTAAGTTTTATAAAACAAATACATTTAAAATTGTAACCATTGAATTTCGACGGATACAAAAAAATTAAACTGAATATTTAGTAATTGCTATTTGGTAAATTTAGTATTCTGTATATTTCCAATTTTATTGGTTCAACCGGTACTATTTTCTATACGTACGGATATCTGTCATGCCACCAGTTCCGACTCTAATCTATAATCAAAGTTCTACTGTAAATCAATTCTAAAAACTTTTGAAAGGTCAAAATTGAATCAAACTATCACATAATCATTCCACAAGATAAACCGAAAAAATATAACATGGATAATAAAAGTTTTTTGTATGTACATATTATTTACAAAAAAACAATTTGCTCTAATTACATTTTGGGGTAAAACTAAAGAATGAGGGGCCATTTCGCCAAATCAATTTTCATAAACAAACTTGGAGTTGAAGATTGCCATCGCCGAGATATATCGATTGCACGTAGATTACAATGAGTGCATGCGTGTGTGATGTCACAAGTAGGTGGAGTTAATTGCTGTATTTTAAACCAATGAGAGACACCATTTGCGCATGCTTTGTAATACGCATTACGACGGTTGCTAATTAGAACTGAAATCGTATTTGGCGATATTTTTTTTAATGCCTTGGCAGACCGGCCTCCTTATTCTTTACTTAAACCCATATTGGGTGTGTGCTATGTATATGTGTTCGTTCGAATGATATCAACAGTGAGGTTTGTGATGATTAAATTGACCCGAAGCATGAAAAATAGTTAAGTTAATGTTATAGCTCAATATGGTACAAAAATGCTTACTGCATGTATTATTAGTAGTAAAGTAACTGTCGAAGCTTCTAAACTTGTGACTAATATCAAGGCAGTAGTAGAGTTGGAAACGGAAACGACTCAATCTAACCGAGGAAGACAGTCTTAGTTGCCTTGTCCATGGATTATTCATTGCGATTACTTTTAAAAGGTGCACTGTACTGCGCATTTCTCAATTGAAAACCATTCTCAGGTAGCGTATACATCAAGTGAATGTAAAAAAAGCCGAGCATTGATTACTGCCAAATCATGGTTCGTTATAAGGTGAAACGAGGCTTATTGTTTGTACGTTGCATGGAATTGCCAGAATCGAATAATATATTCAAAAATGCATTAAGACCACGCTTAAAACATTTACTATTACTTTATTTTAGGCATAGTAATAATATAACATGGACATTATAACCTTTTAGATTTCTATAACAAAGTAAATATGTGCAGGTTTTAGAATTTCTTAAATAAATAAATGTCTTAAATAAATTTAATGTCTAGCAGTGCATGTTTCTTGATTCTGTTAGTTTCAATAATCAACACTTAGCTCTTTTTTCACTTAATGTAGTGTGTGTGTGTGTGATTTTTAGCAGTGATACGCAACCAAAACGTCCTGTGTCCACTGGTAGCATCTCATTCTAGATAAGTTACTTAATAGTGGATGTAAATGCAAGAAGAAATACCTTTAAATGTGTTCTTATTGGAATGATATTTCAATAAGCTATTTGAATGTTACGTTATCTTAATTAGAGATATACTTTACTAGCTGAAAATATATATTTTATACAATCGTAAAGAGAAAAGCCTTAAAATGTTGTATTAGCTATCTGGATCATATTTGTGTGTGCACCCATAAGAAGTAATACACTAGCCATGTAATATTTAAGTAACCGTTAGCTATTTATCTTTAATAATTTATTTTTACATAACACTTTATTTTAGTCACAATTTATTTTAATTAAAATGGCTGCACCGCATCTGTCTTCAATATAGGGTTCCCACTCACCTGGAAAGTCAGCGAAATATAGGAAATTCCCCCCAAAAGCGAGGGAAATTTAGAGATTTTCCCCAAAAAGCCAGTGAAATTTAGGGATTTTCCCTCAAAAGCCAGGGAAAATTAGAGATTATCCCCAAAAGTCATAGGAATTATCTCTACCAAAAACATAAAATTAGTTTTAAGCAACCAATAACTTTCTTTCCCCCGTTAAAAATACAATTTTCAGTTATTTATTAAATTGTGTTATATATTGAAGATATAAAATTGTATCATTGTCCGCATTATCATTTTTATATCTACTTTTTCACATCAGGGATATTTCTGATTTTTCCCCTGAGTAGTTCGGGAAATTGGTTGAGTGTTTTGAGTAGCTTTAAAATGTTATATAAAAAATATGTATAATTCAATTTAAATGGATGAAGGATAATTTTTTTGTAGGCAACTTTTATTCTTTAAAAAAGAACTTAATTCTATTATTTTTATATTTGTATGGTACATACAGTTAAGGCTTGAATTGAGTTCTTTCAGAGACATCTGAGTGGTTAATGCAATTTAGAAACGGCCAAAGAAATTGATTGCTTAAAAGCAAAAACAAGGTTCATTAGATATTTTTAATATTTTAAACTGATTTATGACATACCTTTTTACTATTTTTATATCATACCCAGTGTTTAATATGTAGTGTTTGAATTGGTAAAATATTGTAAGCTATCTTAATAATTAAAAAATATATTATATTGATTAATTAGTGAATATGAGTAGTACTAGTACCATTGTGTTTTATTACTAATTATTGGTATAGTTTCTTAGCTATTGTAGGAATCAAATTATTTTATTTTGATTAATTATACATAGTAATTGGCGGAGCTAAAAGAGATCTTTGCGTATGCTGCTGATTGTTACCAACCCTTGTTAAATGTTTAACACCTTTTCGTTATTCATCTTGTTTCCCCCCCGCTATCTAAAACGATTTTTATTTCAAATTTACCAGAAGTTACTTCAGTTCTAATATTTTCAAAAAGTGTACGTTAAAACCTATTCGTAAGTCTTTTCTACTTGATTATGTTCCTGGATGATAATTAAATTCTCCATCCTTGCAACAGATTTGTATGCACTAAATAAGATCAGACAATTTTCAAGGAAGATTACGGTGCGAAAAACTGTTATATTCAAAATGATTTATTTCAGTCAACTAACCTGAGTGCAGACGATGCAGATTAATTTTTTTTAATTAGTCTCATGCAATTAAATTGAAAAAGATTGAAGGCGAAAATACTATAAGTTATTTTAAACTTTTTAATGTACATATTAACTTCAATAAATAATTAATAGCACCATTATATACCCATCACTTTTTTATTTTCTCATAAAAGCAGTTATGAACCCCAATGGTAAACTACACTTACATACTTGGATTCGATACTATGCTTAGTACCTTTAGTGTGGATACCATAATAATATCGAAGCCAGTGAATAAAGTTTTTTTTCCTACCCTACTTCGTGTCAATAACAAATATCCATTTCAAGTATAATTACTTCAATAATATTGAATCTAATGAAGTAAACAGAAATATAACCGAAAATTTTATGCTATTTTTAATTTAGGTAAGGCTTCTGGACAATGCGGGCCTAAGGTAAAATGGGAAGATTAGTTTTAGAAATACACCGATCTAATCCTGTAAATACAAACATTGTTTAATTTATCAACCTGTTACTTGAAAAGAACGTTTGTCGATAATACAAAGGCAACAACCTTTAAACTTGCTGGAGATGCAAGTGAAATTTGCCATATTTTGAAGATAATTTTTATTTAAGTTATGTTAACGATTTTCAGATATTTTTGATCTGATATCTACACAATTCTTTTTTGATACCGCAGTATTATCGAATCTCTAATAGTGATATCGCTATTTTTTTTAGTTTCAAATCAAGAACAGAACAGAAATTCTTAAACCTTTTTAATGTATGTCTGTTCTTACCTATCAACTAGAAAACTTAGAAACCAACATATCAAAGTTCAACACAAAAAAGCAGCATATGATATGGAAAATTCGAATTTTTTTTTATTTGTGTAGATTTATGTAATTCGGAACAATTTCTTGTATGTTTTCAAAAACAATTTTTAAACAATTACGTTTATTTAACTAGCTAAAACTTCATACAATACGAAAAAAATATTCAAAGAAAAATCATTTAAAATAAAGTAGTGTAGTTTACTTTCGAGGTGCATACTTAAAAGTCGAGTACTTATCGCTAAATGCAATAAAACAAGAAAATACTTAAAAAAAGTAATGTATTCTACAGCCAGAACGTCGTAAAAGGGAAGTGAGTTTAAGGCCGTAAAGTCGAAATATTAAAAATCCTTAATAGCAAATCTATTCTTAAAAAATTTAAATCTATTTTTGTCACTAAGTGACCGAATTATCAACAAGCACTATAATATTTCTGAATATTTTTTAAGCAGTCGGGTTCTGAATGCTTGACTGAACCATACACGAAAACAGTTTACAAGGCAGTAAAAAACATTTGATAAAAAGGAATTTTCAAACAACCGATTTGGTTTTACTTTTAGCTTAAATAGAATTAAACATTAGAATCTATTGAGAATCAATCAAGATTCTACCAACCAGGGGGATATTTGCTCATACTAGTCCAAAGAACGAAGTGTGTAATTTTTGTTTTAAATTACTGGTCGCAATTTAGTGTATTCCTCATAAATTAGTTACATCCCTAGCAATACATATATGACGTAAATCATATAATAGGTACTTCCGTAATCCATATATAGGTATTTCTTGAAAATATATCTATACATCATAAAAGAGGTAATATTGATATTTATGCGCAACTTAAAATAACACAGTGAATAGCTTTTGGCTTATTTGTTCGAGATTTAATGACATTTTGCATTGCATAGTAAACATTTTGTTCTATTATATAAATAGTTGATCGTCCTGACTGGTTAACAGAGAACTCATTTGTTAAACTAAATTTTTAACTATCTCATACAACGGAGACTATATGTAGTCGGGTTTCTTTAAATAGATGTTCCAAGGACACTGTCTTTCCCATTTTTGACATTGGATTTCCATGGTAACACCTTTGATTTAACGTAAAGTGGGGGAAATCTGATCTTGGAGAACCAGTTTAAAAATAAACAATTTCTGATTTAATTAGGAAAATATGTTTTTCGGTTCTAGGATGTTTGTAGTAAAAGACCTAATTATCCATTTAAATTAAAATTACTCCAGAGTATTAAGAATTCAAATTAATTAATAAATAGCCTAGGTCAAGTTCTAGTACGTGGTATTTGAACTACACTTTTAAAACTTGTTGTTAAAGTTGCAATAAGGTTTAATTATATTTTTAATGGTTTTGCAATGTGGCAAAGAGGAGATCACTCAAATTCAGTGCTAATTACAAAGACAATATTTAAACATTACCCTACATACCATTTAAATATAACTAAAGTTGGAAAGCTCGAAATTTATGAAAACGGGCGATGTCTTCAATATTAAACAAAATTTAACAGCTTGATCAAAGATAGTACGCTAAAAATATATTTACGTCAGTGTAGTGGCTATAAAAGACGGGTTGTGAAAGTTCTGGGTTGTGTATTTGACCAGTAGTTCACGATATTTCCTTTTGTTATTTAAGTATGGTTTTAAAAGAACCTAAATGCCGATTTGGTAAAGTATGGGCGAAGCAAGGACGACGCTTTTGAAACAAAGGTAACATTTTTACTACGGAAGTTTAACCAGGTGGCAACCATGTTTAAAAGAAATTTGATGTCTATTCAGCTGTCTTTTATAAATGCAGTATACAATTTTTTTTATTCCAATCGTATATTCAGGATTTTCCAATCGTATATTCAGGACGTATATCGCCCGTGTACTGCATGGGTTGACATGCACCTTTTCCGTTAAAATTTAAAACTTTTAAGTGAAATTGATAAATTCCAACTTCTTAAATTTGTGTGTGGACATTGGGCATATTTCACCAAGGCAAAGATTTCATACAAGGCGAAACTTCCCCATTGGGTTTTAATTTTGTTAGATTTCGTAAAAATGTATTTACTTTTAATTTTTGAAAAATGAATGATCAAATTTTGTAAGGACTTTAACGAATGAAAAACATTTATGGTATACATTTGTGTATAGCTTCATAGATAAACTTAAAGTTGTTTCAGCTCTGTTTTAAAACAATCATTTTGTATTATTATTGAAACGAACTACTTTTCAGAGAAATTATAGATCACGTTAATTTTTTTTATAATTTAAAAGTAAAGTTCGTCGTTAGCAAAGTCTGGACCACATAAAAAGAAATTTAATTCGTTTTTGTGTTAGAAAACTACAAGAAGTTAAGGTAAAGTAAAGCATTTAGTCTTTCTTCCGTCGAACTTTCAGAGTTTCTTGACCGAACCTTTATTTTTCTTTCCAAATAATTAGTTGACTTTAAGATTGAATCTGGCTATTATTCGAAGCGAAGCAAATGGAACGCCTCGTGCATAAAGATTATAGAAGAAAGCTTAGTTTAATATTTTCTGGAGTTAGACTGGATTTTTAACGAGTAGTAATGCTTAAAGAGATCTGAAGAGATATTATTTTAAGTTTCAATAAATTTAGTTCTATCAGGATCAGGATGCTCAAGCTGTTGCCCAATACTTTATATCAATCATGTGGTAAAAGAAAAATCGTTATACCTATCTATAAACCACTGGGGGATTCTTTTTAAAAATTCGAAGAAGAGCTTATATCGATGCCTTGAGCACATATGAAAAGTAAACATGTGTTTGAGGTGATTCGTGGTTTGAAAGATAAAATAATTTGTCCTAAATGCATTGACTCTTTATACAGGTTCCGATATTTTCAAGTTAACTTCAATGGGACAATTTTCTTTTGGATAAATAAAATAGTTAAGTTCCATAGAAAATTCGTAGGCGAATACAGTGACGTAATAATCTAGTTTTTAGACATTTCAGACGAATCACGTTCAAAATGTTTGCTCCTCAGATGCCAGTCGTCTAATTTCGAAACCAGATAGATCCACTTTTATAAATTTTAAAGGAGACGCCAAAAACGATTGACAGCCACGTACTTTTGGATCTAAACCCTTGAATTTGAATGCGGTTTGAGACTGGATTCAGACACTTTTGGTCAATACCGCATTGCAATGTGATGTAGTGCATCAAGAACTTGTAAAAAAACAAAAACGATTTTGTGAAAAATGTGAATCTATTTGGTTTTGAAACTAGACGACTCGTGTGATATATAGCGAATCACATGCACCTGACACAAATGGGCACAAAGGCATCCCTATGTTAAATTCTTAAATCACAGTCTTCAAGTTAGATAATAATCATTCTCAGAAACTCGTATGAACAGGAACCTAAAATGAATTTAAGATTTCGAATTAACATGCAAGCAAGGTATAACGAGCATATTTTCTATTAATATTAAGATTTAAATTGCGATTTGTAATATTTGGAATTTTTAGGGTTGTATTCTATGCTACTATCTTATTAAGGTATTGTGTACCCCTTTCCTGCCCCTTCTGTAGAAATCCGTAGATTTCGATTAACATAAAGATTTGGAGATGATATATTCAATATCACCATACCGGTAATCGGAACTATTGACGCTAGCGAAAGACTAAAAATGGTCATCTTATATGAAGATGTTTGTTTCATCTGTGTGGTGTGGTTCATAATGCTTTGCAAAATTCATTGAGCTTTGTCTAAAAGGGAATCGTATTAACGTAGCAATTTCTTGCGTCACGGCGCAAATACAGAATGAACAGAAGTTTAAAAAAAAAAAAAAAAAAACGAAGGTAGACAACCATTACAAGTCGCATACTCGAGTCTGCACCAAACGAATTCTCATCTGACCTATCGATGAATCTTTCGATTCCGGATGCTTACAAAACATGTTCTCAGTCAATCTTTGGATGAATCCAGATGCCTATCAACATGTTCCCAAAGAGAAGAAGAGCCAGGCCCTATCGTAAAAAGAATAATTAAAAAAATGTTCACAAAATCGGGAGAATGGGTGTTGCACTCCTGTCGTTCATGTCATGGGAGTAGCTTGCGTGTGTGGAGTCTCAGTAGAGCTCACGTCATCACAATGGGGGTCACCGCCGCATGGGTCGAGCTATCTGTCCCCGGGCCGTTCCTGGGACTTGAAGCACGTGTATTCGAGAAAGTCCTCCATTGTCTGGTACAGGTGCATCTTCACGTTCACCAGCGAGTGCTTTTCGTCGGGATAGATCTGTTGACAACATTAGGAAATGTAAGAAAGTAAAACAGCTAGGAAAAAAAATTCTGCTAATATAATTTTAAAGGCAGCAAAATAATAGAATGTGTTACCATTATTTTAAACTATTGTTTAATAACTTCATGTAAAATCCTTAGTATGTTTGTGTGGATTAAGGCTCTTTTTGATACCACCCATCGTGGTTTTGAACGTTAAATACAAATATTCTACAAGTCGTGACGTCATTGTCGATAGAGGCAATGGTTGACTATATAGACCCCCTTCCCTAACAGCGTTCCCCTTCGTCTTCAACCTGTTCCTATGCTCAGTCTCATAGAATGTACAGTAGAGAACTCCAATTATCAGAACAAACATCGCATTTTAAAACTTTCTTATAGGTGAAAGATACTGTTTTTAATAGTCATTATAAATTACATTACATACTAAAGCAAAATTCGTTTTTTTTAAAGAAATAATATTTTTTTCGTGAATGGGGGAGTTTCACGCTGAAAAGAAGACCGCTGTTCCAACGGAACATGGAAAAAGTTCCGCGACGCCGAAGAAGTTCCGTAGGGTTAGCATGGAGCTTTAGCTCCTGTACTAAAATTTTAAGTTTTAGTCTTTAAATATTACCTCAATATAGAAATATTTACTACATACACTGAGATAGATTGTACTCATCGTTTATAAAGTATTTTTGTGTTGAAATAAAAGTATTTTTTCGTATTTTGTTGTACCTCTAATTATATTCAAATATAATATAAGTATTTCAGAACTTAAATTTATTCATATATGGAATAAAAATATTACTTATTTGGAAAAAACAAATATTATAAACAAACTTTCCCATAATTGCAAGCATAGCGCCTAAACAAACAAAAGCAAAGTTGTCTGCTGCAGGGAAGAAATCGAAACTACTAGTAAGTTACCATGTTAATACGTCACGTGAAACTCTCCCATTATCCGGATAATTGGAGTTCTACTATACTTTCCTACGTTTCATAGCGTAGGAATGGCTTTGGGAGACATTTTATTCAACAGACATATATATTCGTTAAAATCGGCTCATCTCATTTTACTAATTTCGGTTAAATTACAAAACATATCATCTGAAATTTATAGTTTCTAAAGTAATCAATTGAAAAAAAAAACCTCCTATACGAATCTACAGATGTTCAGTTGAAGCAACCGTTTGTTTATAATGTACTAGCTGAAATACCCGTTCTACGCACGGGAAGGAAATAAGTTAGGAAATACAAATAGAATAATTATAAGCAAAATAAATAATATTCTTAATTTCTCACTCATCAGGGGGAACGAAAAAAAGTATTAAAAGTTCCAATTTGTAACGAAATTTTTATTAGCAAGGTACCGCAAGAACCGGAAAGATTGATATTATGGAGAAGTTGGCTGTACAATAATATGGATATTAATAAATACGTTATCCCCGTTGATTAACATCCATATTTTAACCTTTAGTAACATCCCAGAAATTTAAAGATGAACAAATCTTATAATTGTGTAATAATAACTATTGTAAGAAAAGCGAAAATTTTATTTATTTGGCGATATTTCTTATTTATTTGACGACATTTTGGTGATATTTAGTCATCAGCCAATCAGAATGTTCCCGCAATTTCCATACTATTAAAATTTTACATTGTTTCAATATCGAAATATTGCATTGTTACATGTTCTCCATGTTAATCCTATGGAAAGGTTTTAAAAAAAAATCGTTATATTGGTAGTTCGAGTTCGAATTTTTAAAAATCCTTTCGCAGTGTACCTCAACGGCCCAAGGTGAATCTGTGCTCCAAATTTCAGCACTGTAAGTCTTTTGGATCTGTAGATACCTAAATTAACGTCGCTACGAACATCGAAAAAGGGGTTTTACACCCCCTTAAATACGTTCGATCGGAACAAAAATAGCTTACTTTTCCTATTTAAGGTATAAGGAACAAAATTGCCAAATTTCTTCTCCATAGGTATACGGGAAGTTGGAGAATTAGTGATGAGTGAATGAGTGGGGTTTTCGCATTTATATATATAGATTGCTGTGTCAGAAGGTCACATTTTAAGCTAAACAGATGGCAGCACTAGATCTCTGATAACGGTGACGTCAGACTTATAGGGTGGACGGGACAAAGGCAATTTATATATTGTTACCCCATTCAAAATTTTAAACGAATATTTTATGCGTTTTTTTATTAAATGAACTTTTAATTCTTAAATTAAACTCCCTTTGCCTTTCATTTTTTTCAAAATTAATTAAATGTTTAAAATTTCAGTTGAATTAAAAAAAAAAAGATTAAAGATAAATAATAAAAAAATAAAACCCACGAAATAGATCTATTTAAATAAATATTCTGCATCAAAATATTCGTATGAATCTTTAAATGGGGCTACTAGCTGTGAATGTGCTCTGTATACAAATTAGAGAAATTAAAAAAACATTTATGAATAAGATCTGTATTTTGAGAGCAAGTCTGGTCCCTGCACAATTTGTATGCATACCACTATTCGAATATCGTTTCTGGAAGAGCTTGATTGACTTCCTTATCGCATATTCAGAATTTAAATTTATTAAAAACTGTAACCATCATTGATAAGTAATGTATTTACTGAGCAGGATATGCACAGAGCTATTGAATAAAAACTTTCATCTAAACTTTGTGTAATTGGATATACCAACATTTGAAGAAGTATATAAAAGAGCTTTATAAACTTTAATGACGTCAAGCGCAAGACATCTCTTAATATCTCTCATTTAAAAATATAATTCGATTTAAATAAAATAGAAATTTATTATCATGGTTTATTTAATTAATAATTTTTACATTTCTTGAGCTAGATTTGTTTAAAAGAGCCATTTCATAAAACGATTTTGACAAAAGTTCTTTAAATAAAATCTAATTTTCATAAATTTGCATATGGAAATTCGATTTAATTTGAAATCAAAATCAAGACGATCGAAATGTTGCAACGCGACCTATGCCGAACCAAAGAAACTCAGTACGCCGCCATTTTGAATATGCGCCAATTTTGAAAGTCATTATCTCACGTTAGTCTTTGCTATTTCGTGCAACACAAGAAACAAATGACGGGAAATTCATTTTATTCTGCAAAAATATTCCACATATTATCGTGCGCACATGTATTACTGTGCATAGTAGTGTGTACGCATGTACTGGCATAGCAATTCAACATTTTTGAAGGGGGGGGGGGGGGGTCTCAATTAGATCCATTTCCAGAATATTTACTAATATGAAAAATAAACAATAATGATCAGTTATGCTAATTAGTCATAAATCAGCAATTAGTTGTCAATTAGTAATTGATAATTATCAATAATTTGTTAATTACTCAAAAAATCGCATACATTTCTTAAGATATTAAAAAAAATTCGTAGAATTTTTTTACTATGGGGAGGGGCTTGAGCTCCCTGAGCTCCCTTTCCTACGCCTATTCTTCGAGTGACCAGTTTTGCGAAGACTTTCGTCTGCATAAATCGAAATTCGCTATTCAAAACCCCCAAATATAAGAATTAAAAAAAATATATATGTTGCCATTTTTAATATATAAAATTATAATAGCGTTATAAATTTTAAAATCGAGCAGAATTTCCAAAAAAGGCAATAACAATTATATCCATACGAAAATCTGTTTTCTTATGAATTACTCTGTTTATATTTAACAAGTTTGAAACCATTCAAGAAACATTCTCAAAAAAGCTTTCAGGATCACTAATGGCGGCGCGCCATTTTATTGCGAATAATAATAAATACTTTTCACAGACCTGTGTCCTAAACAGCACTCCGGCGTTCGTAAGGGCTTTGATGAGCATCATGGAGTGCTGCAGGTGGACGTCATCTGTAAGAAATTGCTCCAATTAGAATATTGGGAATTTATTAACTGAAAGCGGGATATTTTTTATGAGGTTTATAAAATATAAATACTAGTCAATATAAATAATTAATTAAACAATATAAATTATAAAAATAAAATTATGCAAGTAGAGAAATTATATATATATATATATATATGGGTGATTCTACAAATACGGGAAAATGTGTGTTCCGTACTGATATATTTTTTTGTTGTTTTGGAAATTAAAAAAAACTTTTTAATGTATATATTTACACTCCCTTAGCACTATTATTCTGACTTTTATCTATGAAAAAACTTCATATTTTATTCCATTAAAAAAACTTATTTTAATTAAATGTCATCCACATGCCCTGTCCCATACCTATAATTTGTGTGTTTTCCAAGTAATTTATCTAAAAAACCAAAAGTGATTTCCTGTTCATTTTTCTTTTTATTAATGAATATATATGTATGAATAATATTAAGCTAACAAAAGTCAAATTAAATAAAATTATTGCATTAAAAAAATAATTAAAAGTTTGTCCCAAGGAATATCAGTCATCCACATGGCTGAAACAAATGGAATTTTTTTTTCAAGGAAATTGAAATTTTTAAAGTGGCAAAAGTGCCTGAAAATAAACATGGCAGTTTGTGGCTTATGACTAAAAGTTGCATTTTGCTGTTCTTCAAAGATTTTTGTGATTTTCTCTAAGTCGTATTTCATTTTCAGGTAAGGGTTTTTAATCCTTGTCATTAACATGACTTGTAATAAGCAGGTAAAATGTAAATATAAATAAATTCTGGTTATGTAGTTGTAAGTACTTAACAGAAGTTAAGCCTACAAAGCTTCATATATGGCTTACTGAGAACATGCAAATTCTGGTTTTGTCATCCACATGCCCATTTCCTTATACCCAATAAATGGCAAAACAAAAATATAACAATTAAGCTCTGCTGATGTTTTATTCTAATTATGTACCCATTGAACTACTTTAGTAATTTTTTTCAGATTTTTAAAATTAATTTAATTTTTGGAAATTTATGTACTGTAAATATTCCCGTATTTGTAGAATCGCCCATATATGGTGTGTGTGTGATGTTTATTATTTAGATGTGCAGTCGTTATAGATATTAGACAGGTTCAGTTAGGATGGTATCAAACAAAGGCTGAAAGATTATGTTCACATCATTTATTGTGCAGGAATTCATAGCAAGACCTCCTAGCTTCGAGGTTACATCGTGAATCTCTATATAATACGGAATACTTTGAGAAGGAGAATGCACCCTGGACACCTCTGATTGGTTCATCTCAGTTTTTGTTCGCATTTTCTAGTTAGTTTGAGTTCGGGTTTTTGAAGTGGCGTGGGAGTGAATGTAGTCACATGTGTAATGGTGACTCATCCGAAATTTAAGAGTGGGATATTGCCTCTTGAGATTAAATATGTTGGATGCTTTGGTACTGGGAAAAGGGGGCCAAAAATATCCAAAGTTAAAGAAAGTTAATTAAAGTAATGGTATAATTTTAAAGTGGGGTTAAGAGTTATAAAATATCTTACATATATATATATTTGAAAAATTAAACTTTTTAAATATTTGTAGGGTACTTCTGTGCAAAAAAGTTAGTTCTCAGTCACCAAAATAACGACCTGTTCTTTTGTCCTTCAAATTGAACGAGAACTGTGTGTTCTTGAACATAAAAAAAGCTTTTTTCTTTCGTTAGCTTTTTCTTCATATAACTCTATTTAAAAGTATGTCATCACTTGAGTATCATCGGTCATTGATTGAGGAAAAGAACAGGAACAGGATGTTAACTGTTCCATAAAAAGAGCATAAATATCAAACATCGTTCTATTGGAAAGGGTGAAATTTAGGGAGAACACACATATCACAATTTTTAACCCTTTGCACTCCAAGAACACTTTGCGATTTGTGTTCTTTCTATGGAACAGTTATTCCTCTGTACGTTCTTTTCCACAGATTTTTTTTATACTCATAAAGGGAAAAAAAAATCCTAATCTGTTTTGTATTTCCAAGAGAACAAGTTGAAAAAAAGATTGATGTTCTAATTATAAGATCATGTTGTTTTCTTTTATTTTAAAGAACAGGGAAACAAAAGAACGGGTCGTTAAGTTGGCGCCTGAGCGGACATCGGAGTGCAAAGGGTTAAAGTGTTCAATGCGAGTTTCTTCGCAAATATGGAGTTTTTCCTATTGCTATGTCGGTTTCGCCAACCTACTGAAAACGTGTGCTTTTTTCAAAGACAAAAGTTTTAATCGTAAGTGTGATGAAATGAAGAACACGTCTAGCTACATTTCTCACCAATCAAATAAAACTTCATAACATCCGCTTTGTATAATTATGCCGAAGTTGTTTCCGGTTATATATATATATATATATATTTAAATTGTGATATTCTTTTGTATTCACCCTGTGTATCCACAAACTTTAATTTAATAAAGATTAAAAACCATTTGAGTACTGGCGCGAACTTGGACACTTCAAATCGAATAAAAGGAAAGGAATTTTGGACTCTATACAAACTGATTATTTTTATTCTAAAATTTTTTAAAAGTAATCTTAAATATTCGACATAATTCAAATAGGAATATTAATTATTAAAGAATATAAATTGGCAGATCAGGTAAAAAGAACATTTCGTTTAAAAAAAGAAACAAAAAATAAAAAAAATTGAACAACTGTTACCTCAAAAGAACGTAAATTTCTTAAAAGAACGAAAATATACTTAGTACCCTACGCAGATCAAAATGTAGAAAATATTTCAGTGGTTCCCAATCTTTATATGGTTACGGGACCACCAAATTAATAGTTAGACAAAGCGCGGGCCACTACTTTTTAATAGTACTAAATAAAACTTAATTTTATTTTTATTAATAACAATTGCTGCTGCTTTTTGAACGTTCGAGATGTTGACATCATCAAAATTTGTAGCATAATCTGTTCAAAGCTAATAAACGCTGCATGGAATAACATCATTAAAAAAAACACCTCTCGCGTTTGTTACATTGAGTGGAAAACGTGCAGAAAAACCCAAAAATAATTTCCTTTTATCGATCAGACTTATCAGTCACTGTTCTAGAGGCCTGCTTTTCAAGAAAGTGCAAGCGGTAAGATGGGGTGAAAGGTCAAGTGCCTAAAGGCGACAAACAGCTAAAGAAAGAAGTTGGTGGTTTACCTGTCTCTAAAGTAGGTTTATTGTTGAAGAGGAATCTATTTAAATTATAAAGTGTTCACGGTTTTTGTGAGCATCGGTGGTTCAGTGGTAGAATGCTCGCCTGCCACGCGGGCGGCCCGGGTTCGATTCCCGGCCGATGCAAAAGTCCTATTTTAGGATTGTATTTTTTTTTTTTTTAGAATATACTTTAGATACATTGTCCATTCCCTTTTATTTTTATGACGTCCAGAATGTTTAATAAATGATAAGATTGTGAATTCTGTGATATTTAATACTGTTTTAAATCTATAAAAGAAAGTGCCTGTCCGTGGATCGGCAAACATCTCTACTTCATCTGCGTATAAAAGGCTGACAATTTACATATAGGTATTATTCACCCTCAAGATGTGTACTAAGGCTCGGATATATAAAATTGCATTTATTTATTTTTAAAAATGATTTCAACAATTAAAAAAACTACTACATAAATAAATATTTTTAAAAATATATAATGCTGCGGGTAAAACGAGCTGTTCTGGTGCAGATGATAGCGCGCGCGACACAACAAACAACCCACTCGATTTTTTTTTTGTTGTGGTTCAAAATAACATGTATTATATTTTAACGGTTCCCTAGCATCGCAGGGATAAACAGCTAGTTTTAAAATAAAAATAAACACTTAAAAAAAAACTCGTCTTCATTAAATGTCATAAAAAAAAGTTAAAAATCTGTCTATTGTATATAAAAAATACTGCAGCTGTCGAGAAAATCCGACCGTCTTCTATATGTTGAATCAGGTCCTGATGTTGAATTGCATTGAAAAAGTAACTACTATCAGATAATTAAATTCTCTTATCGGGTAATTATGAAATTCTCTGATGTTTGTTTAAAAATATTTTGGGAATATGATGAGGGTATGTTACTTACACTTATCTTACAAGCTATTTTTTGTTAAATTTGAAAAATTGACATTGTTGGAGATAAAACGCAAAAAAAAATCTTTCATAATTATAACTTTTGATGGAATAGTAGCTAAATACTTAAATTCGTGCCTATTCCTATCATTGTTTTTTTTAAAAATATTTTTAAAGTTATAATTTTTTATTTAATTTTTAAACGTTTTGGTCCTTTAAAATAAGGACCACATGATCTAAGCCTTTGAATGTTATATAATTAAACTCTATTTCTTAGTCATTAGAGTGTGTGTTAAATATAAATGAGTACTAAAAAATGTGAGTCGTCTAGTTGCAAAACTCGTTATGCGCCACCACATTTTTTTTTTTTACAGGAAGAAAAAAAAATGTAGAGTTTATTTTTAGAGCTCACTGATCGAATTTTGGCATTTTGGTGTTATTTAATAATTATTTTCGGATTTAAAGACTTTTGCTGCAGTATGAAGAATTTATTATCAATGTTTGCAGCAATATTTACCTCAGGTGAAACAGTGTTGCCATTCTCTAACACACAAAAATAAGCGAAAAATATTGCTAGGAGGCTTGTAACATTGATAAACACAGGGGAGAAAAGAGCGAGGATATAACGAGTTTTGACGCAGATCGAATCGAATGGATTTAACGCGTATGCGCGGCATTCGGATTTAAAGAGTTTTGCAGCAGTTTCGGACTTTCGAAGTTTTAGAAGTATTTTGGGACTGTTTGAGCTACGGACCCAACGAGCAAAAAAATACACGAAAGTATCGATTTCCTAGATTTAACGAGTTTTGCAATCGGGTGTCTCATTTAATTTGTTTAAATCTTTCTATTTTATGAGCTAGTGTTGGTTAGTAACAGTTATGAATGAACATTTATTCTCAAAAGGGTTAAAAAAAAAATCCACACTTCCCGCCAGAAGATGAGACGTTATTGCGTAATAAAACCATGGGGTTGACGAACGCTAGCGAGTAGGGGCAGAGTCCTCTATTTGAGTAAATAAATATAAAAGAGCCGGGAGAAATAAATATAAAGCATTTCATACTGTGCATTTTTTAAAGCTGTAATTTGAAGGCTCCTCTCCAATTAAACAAGTCTTTAAAAACAACAACAACTTCTCACTACATTTAATTAAAGCGCGTGTTAACTCTTTAGTGATGAACATTAAAGTATTGAAAACCCCTTCGAAACTAACAGTCGTCCTGGGCATAGGCGAATTCCGCCGTAGTTTGATTTTTTTAATAACGTACTATCTAAATGGCAAGGTGTTGTCCAGCAGAGTGTTGGCTTATTTGTTCACCATGGCGCCATCTAACGGTTTTAGTAAGAAGTCATTTCTGCTTTAAAGGGTGGAAAGGGGGACAGGGGTGGTGTTTCGAAATCTCAGGTAGACAGTGAACTTTCTCTTGGTCAAGTGTAACAAAATTCATCAAGCTCGAAATAAAACTAGATTTAAAAAAAACAAAACATATATACAATTTCATATATATATAGGATATTTAAAAAAACAAACGTTTTTAATCTATAATATCTATCTATCGGAGGGACTTCCTCCGACTCGAGGTAGTTGTAGAGATGCGAGAGACGTACCGTCTGCCGTGCCGTGTATGAGCAGGAACTTCTTTCCCCTGACGTGTTCTGCCCGGATCGAGACGTCGGACTTCTCGTAGCCGATGTAGTTGTCCTCCGGCTTCGGGCTCTGCATGTACCGCTCGGAGTACACGGAATCTGAAACGAGAGGTTGGTTGGTTAATTAACGTCGCACTAGAGCTGCACAGTGGGCTATTGGCGACAATTCAGGACCTATCTCGAAGGAAAGACTCGGGAACGATGCCTCGTATTTTTGAACCATGGTTAGATGACGAGTACAACACCTGAGCTGGCACCCAACGCCTTCATAGACGTCGGGACTTTGGACATGCACCAGTCCCGTATACACGCCGATAATTTTTATGGATGTTCTGGACGACATTCTAGTATTTTGGTAGCGAAGTTGGCAACCCTCCAATCGCAATATCACTACTTTTTTCCTATTCTTTAGTCTAGTCCTTGCACAGGTTCGAACCGTGAATCCTTTGATTCCCAGCCGACACCTTTATCCACTGGGCTATCCGACCCCCCCTGAAACGAGAGGAATAACTTCATCAGATAAGACAACACGATTCCACCATCACAGGGAAACATGTTAAGCTAAAGGCACATCTTCAAATAAATTGAATTATTACGACTTCTCATTGATTTTAACTAGTTCCTGAGGACCTAGTAATGTACGTAGATTTCCTTTTGAATTTATAAAGAAATGATAATTGCATGTCTGACTTCTGTACCCATTCATTGAAAAACCTGGTTTTATATTTGTATTAAATTTACCCAATAGGAAGCGAAAGATATTTTTACGACAAGCACCGAATATGCGAATTATAAAATTACGATTTTTGTTGGGTATAAATACTTGTTGCTCAGAGCTCTCTCACTGAAAGTTAAAGTATGATCAAAATACGTCCGAGTGAAAGTTGTAACTTTCGAGGAAAAGGAAGATCTTTTTTTTTTTTTTTTTTTTTTAAAATTCTGTCCAATAGAAAAAAAAAAGATTTTTTAATATCACAATTACCAAAAAAAGGATTTTAAGTAATATTATGTTATTAATCAGAGTCCTATACGTTCGGCAAGTACGATCAGTGTCAATTAGTTAGCAATCAGGAGAAATTACATTACAAAAGTAAATTTCTGTAATACGTTTTGTTATATACTATTATATCTTCTATTCGTGATGATATGACGTGAATATGTATTTAAAGTCGATAAACATCAGAAGTGTAGATTTTTCAAAGTCCTATAACTCAAAGGGGAATTCGCCTATGGGAATAAATATCATCGTGAGAGGAAAGTTAGCCATTAATCCACTACCCCTAATGACCTTTATACCGCGTGGAGGGAGAGGGATGAGTCAAATTTTGGGCGTACGCTGGATTGTTTAACTTCTGTAACTTCAGTTCTACTCAACTGGTGGTGTCCCAATATAGTATGTAATAAATAATCGAATAATAGTATTTTTTTTCTAAAATACGGCTTTCTTACAGCAATATTTTAAATATAAGATTACATGCAATTTAATTGCAGAAAAAAAATATGCTTATAGTAATGAAATTTCTAAATCAGGCCCTGCTTACTAGACCTTTGGGAGCTCCAGAACGTTCCAATTTTGTCATTGCTGAATGTCTCAGCTACAGGTTTCTTCTTATAATGGGTCAGGGATTTTTCGGGGTTAGTACAATAGACCTCTGGTCACAAAACTTGTCCTTCTTGGATCCCCCTGCCCCCACCATAAGTCATATGACAGGACACAATACTCACCATAGTACAGCCAGTTGGTGATGGGAGCCACAGATATCCCGCAGGCGAAGACGTCGTTCTCTGTTGCCAGAACCGAGACCGCAGTGTATCCGCCGTACGACCACCCCCAGATGGCCACCCTCTCGTTGTCGATGTAGATTTTCTGTGACACCAAGTAGCTGGGAGAACAAATATACGTTGTTAGAGGCTTTCAGGAAACACTCTGTATAAATAAGATTTTTTTGCGATTTTAAGTGCGCCGTCCGTGTCACCACTCTTACGGAAATCACACACGGTTTATCATTGATATGATTTACCACATCATACTTTGCTACCTATTTAGATAATTTAGTTACTAAAAGTTTTAAATTAACTAAGGGGCTCTGCTGCATACTTGCTAACGCTCGTCAACACCCAGAGGATTGCTACGCAATACTCGTTGGTTTGCTTGGGAAACCAATCCCCGTTTTGCCCGCTGTAAAGTAGGACACACAAACGTGTCCTACTAACAATACTTTTTTAGTTATGTTTCCTGCGTTTTAGTTGAATTTCTAACTTTATTTATGGAATTTAAACTATAATTTTGAATAAAACTACCAAAATTTTGCCTAACTTAATATTTATTATTGTTTAAATAACTAGGTAGTGACGTCATGTAGTTTTCCATTATTACAACGGAGTTTAAGGAAAAAAAATTCATTGAACCTGCAGCAGACAGTGTTAGTACAGTGGTCGGCAAACCGCGGCTCGCAAGCCCCATGCGGCTCTTTGGCCTCTCGAGTGTGGCTCTTGTACAAAATACCACGTGCAGGCGCGCACATACAGTGCGATTGAAACTTGACTTTCCAAGGAGAGACAATACCATTGATCGCATTAGCTTTTGTCAGTCATTGTTATGATTTAAAGTTATTGATACTTTATAATTTAATTTGATCAATAGATAATATCGTTATTAAGTATGATATCATGTTTTATTCAACGTACCTATAGGTTAACTAAGACTTAAAACTTTAAGTAAAGTTTATTAAGTTAATTTTAGGGAGCGTTGTGGAGTGAAAGAAGATGTAGTGTCGAGGATTGAGAAAGGTATGTTGAGATGGCTTGGACATGTAGAGAGGATGAACGAGAGGAGATATACGAAACAAGTATACAAGACGAGTGTGGATGGGAGAGTTGGAAGGGGTCGATCGCAGGGAACACACATCAATCAGATTGAGGACGTTTTTAGCAAATGCCAGCTTAGGATAACCCCCCTTAAGTTTAAAACATTTGGCTCTCGATAGAAATTTAAATTGTAGGACTGTCGATATTTGGCTCTGTTGACTAATGAATTTGCCGACCACTGGTTTAGAACAAGCATCATCGTTTTAACTCCGTACACAGCCATTCCACGTCAAAAATGCTTCCCCTTTCCAATGAGACAGGAATTGTATGACTGTCCTCAGCAGCCTCCAAAACTCATTCGAGAAGTCGAATTGCAAAAGCAACTATATGCACGAATAACATTTTTGAGTAAATAGCAAAAAACTTTGGAAAAAAAAACCTATTGTTAGCTCAATAATATTTTTTGTCATTGTTAAAATTGAGGAAAAACACAAAAAAAAATTTCGTTAAAATGTGTAAGTTTTCAGGTTACTGAATAATTTAAAATCTAATTTTTAATTTTCCTAAATTAATTATTTTGCAACTGGAATAAGGATTTAACTGGACTTATACAAATGTATTCGCCGACTTCTTATTTTATTTCATGCAAAATAAGCTATATCCATATTCCAGCCAATCGGAAATCAAAAACGCTCTAGTTCACGTTTGCTGGATATAACTGCTTTTGCATCTGTAAAATCTTGATTAGCGGAAGTGTTTAGCTCCTTTTATTTCTGAGTGAATTCTTTTTTTGAATTCTAATTATTAAAAATCTAACTGATTTTAATTCTTTATTTATATTTTAAAATTGAAGTCAATGTTATAAAGTACTTATTGATACCGAATATCATTTTCCGAAGTTTTGGATGTAACTGCTTTTGCACGTGGATCACTAATGGTGAAACCTCAGATTTCTAGCTTAACCTTTTAGTGCAAACATTTTTTTTAATTCCTGAAAAAAAAATAACCTGATTGCAGAATACCTTTCAGAGTCCTTAGAAGATATGTAAAAAATATTTGACAATCAACTTGGGATGATACATAACGGCTTCTTAATATTCCTACTGTTTTAAGCGGTTTTGGTTGGCGACCGAAATCCCATTTCTAGAAATAGCGCTGAATAATGACGTTTCATGTAAAACCCTTCTGCCCATGCTCCAACATAGTCACACAGAATTTTTTGGAAGGCTCATAAATTCTCTCCCTTGTAACAACTCTCCCTCTCAGTCATTGGAGGAGTGAAGGGTAAAAAATAAATCCTAGGCAGCATTCATTATTTTCTTGAGAGTAATTTTTAATTACAATTGACATAAAAGAAAAGAAGATGGTGTTTATCGTATACGGGGTAGATATTAAATACCTTCTAAAATATTATGGTCTCCTGACTTTTTTAAATAAATTAGCTATGACGTCACACTGTTTTCGCCTGAGGTCGAGAAAGGTATATATAAAAAAAAGGAAAGTTGCTTTCAACAGTAGTTCTTGTTCGAACAGGCATTTATGAAAAGAAAAACGATATTTTACGAATTCTTTGAATGTTGCTTCTTTATAATATGTTACATTTTGTTCAATGCTCGAAGATCCTTGTTTTCTAAGCTATTATAATTGGGAACCAAATACATTTCGTCAAGTATACCTTAGGATATTTTATTCAGCTTTCAATATTTGTCATCCTTTTTCGGCACTACAGAAACGTAACGTTAAGTTTATTTTTTAGGGTAAATTAACGTACCAATCCACTGAAACCGCGGATAACCCAGCATAAAACCTTCATCAAAATGTTGAAATTGAAGGTTTTATGCAGGAAAACTGAATTTTTTGTTGTTGAAGATCTATAAAATTAAAGGTTTTTGTTTCAATGTCCTTCATAAAAACTGTAAAAAACCTGCAAAAAAACAATTTTTAATCATGAAGGGAAAATGCAGATATTTTAATGATTTTATGCAGGAAAATTAAAAACTTCAAAAAAACTGCAGTTTTTTGTTTCAATTTCCTTTATAAAACCGTCAAAAACCCTTCAATTTGAGAATTTTGAAGAAGAGGTCATGCTGACTTTTTTTGCTGGGAACAGCTAGTAGTAAAATAATTTATTATATTTACGGATATAAGAAGACCAATGCTTAGCAATTTCGCATTTTTCTTAAACAGTTTAAGTTAAGAGTTTTTTTTTTTAAATATGAGTTTTCTAAAAATTGATTACATTTAAATTTTAATTAAATATTCTTATTTCTGTACCATTTTGTTATTTCTACCGAAAAAAGAAATAAAGCAACAACTGGTTGTGAACAATAGGATGAGGTGAGGGAATTTGGGTCTTAAAACTCGAGTTTTGATATCGAAATTCTATTTCTTTCAGGAAAATAAATGTAAAATTACAGTTTTTTTTACAAACACGTTCATTTTTTTATTGAAAACATAATCGTCTTTTTTATTATTTCATTGTGATGTTTAGAAGTATTTTAAATTATTAATTTTCTTGTTACCCAGTTTTTAACTCTTTGTATTCAGAAAGGGACATGCGGTGATATTTGACGTTCTTCAACTTTTAAGTTTTAGGCAATTATTATGAATTAACAATTATGTACAAATCAATAAATATTTCTAGTATAAAAAAAATTCAATATATTTGAATAGAAAGAATTAGTATACACGAAAAAAAAATCTATTGGCAATTAAAGTTAATTGTATTTCAATTTTTCAACTTATTATATTTCTGGTTTGTAGCTATAAAAATCGTACACATTGCAACAAAGTCTCGATCATTTTGAAACAATGTAATTCTGCTTAAACCAATTATTTCACATAACCAAATTTAATTGTTGCTGCTACAATGGAATATCAATTCGTGTTATTGTATTCTAATCGCAACAAACGGAAAGTAATACAACAATGCCCCAATGCAACAAAGCAACCACAAGAAAGAAGTTGAAATTCGTAGAAAATTTCTGATTTCACTACGTTTAACTGTCTGGTTTCCTTGCATTCGACAAGTCAAAATGGAAGACAGAATTGCTTTCTTCGTTTTTAGAATCTTTGCGATTACGGGGTTCTTTAAAGTGATATTCACGCAAGACGTGAGCTTGTTCCTTATCACTGTGTTTTACACTTTCTTTGTGGTGCTCCACGAGAAAGCGCGGATGGTGGTTTTTGAAGAGGTTTCGCGGCCGAAACGTGTTCCTCCAGTCAAGCCACCCAGAAATGGCAAAAACGTTGCCTTTTTCGTATCACAGGTGTCTGGCAGGTTCACCGAGCACCAGAAAAGAAGACATCGTAAATACAGATCCAAGATGGTCTTCATATGCTCTTTGGAACCCGTTCCTGAAATGGCCGAAGTGAAAATAGTGCCAACGTATTACCCATATGCTGCTGAGGAAGATTTCTGGGATCACTGCATCCAGATAAAACCACCGCTTCCTTCATTACTCATCGAATCGGCTCCACACCACATGCAGCCTTTGGCATCTCTTGATGCGAAACCTGTTCCTCCAGTCAAACCACCCAGAAAAGTCAAAAGGGTTGCTTTTACGGGCCACAGGTGTCCGGCAGGATCATCGAACACAACAAGAGAAGACATCGCAATTCCAGATGCAAGATCGTCTTCAAATTTGGAACCCATTCCAGAAGTGGCCGACATGAAACTAGAGCCAACTTCTCACCCACATGCTGATGAGGAACATTTCGGGGATCACTGCATTCAGATAAAACCAGCGCTTTCCCCATTGCTCGTTGAATCGGCTCCACACCAGATGCAGCCTTCAGCATCCACTTCCAAAACAAAGAAAAAGTGGAAGAGTTTTAAAAAGAAGTTCAGCCGCTTTCGAAAGCTTTTTAAAAAAGCCTACAGCTGATTCTTTATATTGCGTGCTCCTGTTTGTTGTTTGTAAATATTGTATTTTTTGGGAGCACAAAATTGTTTGATGTGTGGTTTGTTATACATTTTTTTATATTGAATATTACTTTTG
Organism: Troglohyphantes excavatus; assembly: GCA_963932185.1. Lineage (NCBI taxonomy): Eukaryota > Metazoa > Arthropoda > Arachnida > Araneae > Linyphiidae > Troglohyphantes > Troglohyphantes excavatus. The sequence goes on along the minus strand of OZ010671.1, from coordinate 70,428,677 downwards.
CAACTGATAAGGCATCTGATTTGATTCGGATTTTGACACCAGACTTGATACCTGATTTTGACACCGGACTTGACACCTGATTTGACACCCGATTTTGACACCGGATTTGACACCTGATTTGACACCTGATTTTAACTCCTGATTTTGACACCTGATTTTGACACCTGATTTTGACACCTGATTATGACACCAGATTTTGACACTGGATTTTGATATCTGATACGACACCTTGTCTTGACTTTTTCCCAAAACGTCACTCAAGCACTTCGCCACTATTGCTGTTTGCGTAAAACATACCTATCATTCCATAACTAAAAGGTTCATAGAAGGCAGTCATTATTTGAAAACTTGAATTGTATCATCTGTTCTAAATAATAATAAGCAAAAGAATTTGATTTTCAATAAAAATAGTTCTATTTGGCAAATTATGCTTATGTGTGTTGTTTGTTTGCTTCGAGCATTATATAATTTTATTATATTCATTTAGCATTAGGCACTATTTCTCGAGTGCCTGTTATTTACGTTCTCTTTACGAAACAGTTACATTCCAACATTATTCTTTTAAATTGGTAGGATGTAAGTGGAAAAAAGCTATTTTTGAGTACATGTATTTTTCAAAATAGAAACTTATTTATTAGGAGCCATGTTAAGAATCGAATGCACTCAAAAATGAATACATTTTACTTATTTTCGAGTACATATTTTTAACAGTGTAGTCCATCCAAAATTCTCTATATCTCTACAAAACACATTCCCCGTTATTTCAGAGTCCAAATAGTTTAGAGCAGTGGTCGGCAAACCGCGGCTCGCGAGCCACATGCGGCTCTTTCGCCTCTTGCACAAAATACCCCGTGCAGGCGCGCACATACAGTGCAATCGAAACTTGACTTTCCCAAACTTTCCAAAGAGAGGCACAGCCATTGATCGCATTAGTTTTTGTCAGTCATTGTTATGATTTAATTTTATTGATACCTTACAATTTAATTATCAATAGATAATATCGTTATTAAGTATGATATCAAGTTTTATTCAACGTACCTATAGGTTAACTAAGACTTAAAACTTTAAGTAAAGTAACTTTAACTTAAGACTTAAACTTTAAGTAAATTGAGTATTAATGTTAATTTAGGGAGCGTTGTGGAGTGAAAGAAGATGTAGTGTCGAGGATAGAGAAAGGTATGTCGAGATGGCTTGGACATATAGAGACGATGAACGAGAGGAGATAAACGAAACAAGTATACGAGACGAGTGTGGATGGGAGAGTTGGAAGGGGTCGATCGCAGGGAACACACATCAATCAGATTGAGGACGTTTTTAGCAAATGCCAGCTTAGGATGACCCTAACTAATTTCATAACCTACGTAGTTCAAGTTTAAAACATTTGGCTCTCAATAGAAATTTAAATCGCAGGGCTGTTGATATTTGGCTCTGTTGACTAATGAATTTGCCGACCACTGTGTTAGTCCCATTTCGCTTTTTTTTACATATTACTAAATACGCTTTAAAAATCTTATTTGTCCTTAACTTTTAACGCTTATTTTCTTCTTAATTTAAACTAACATAATCAAAAATAATATTAGCCAATTAATTATAAACCGCTTTTGAAGTGCCACACGTATCTGATTTACATTTGTCCATGTTGGTTGCAAGCTCTTAAGAAATTAAAAAATTTTTTTGTAACACTTGATCACCTTTTGGAAATCTCTTAAATACAGCAAATCTTTTCACGATATAGCTACGATAAATACCGATAGAGTAATGATACAAATAGAGGAATAAAAATGCTGATTTCCGTGTGTGCATCATTGAAACCATGTGATTTGTGGAAATGCCAATTCATTCATGCGCCAATATTACTTGGCGATTTTCAGAACTTAGCGAGATCGAAGTATTGTAATATGGTTTTGTGTTTAATTTTGTATTTAAATAAGGATTTTTTAACGAGTGGCACAATTTAAGAGTTTAACAGATATATTAAAGATATTTTTCTTACTTTGTACTTTTGAAATAATTGCATTACGTTTTTATGTAAACAATTTACCATAAGCGAAGTTCTGTCAATTGTTATTTTGTATAGTTCAATAAGAAAATATGAACAATAAAACCGGAGAAATATAAAGAGTTTCGTTTTTTCGAGTATTGAACACAAAGAAAATGATATTTTCGTTTCGTTAATGAAGAGGAAATATTTAGCGCAAATTGTTTGCAAAATAAGTAAATACCTACATATATGTTAAGAAGTTGAATACGGACAGAACGCCTTTTCACCAAAGAGAAGAAAGTGCGCCAAATTTGGAACTCCTGCAGATGCCTGAACGCCAAATGTGGCAGCGCTAAAACTACGTGATGTTAGTTTTTTTTTTCAATGTTGACAACTCGGCCTTACGTGAGTCTGGCATTGAAGGCGCTTTCTATTTAATATAACAACTCTCTGTAAATACCGAACCAAAAAAAGCTCCCGTTTCATGATAGAAACTCCTGTCTGTGGGCTTTCTCGTGACGTTTACCTGGTGACCGCCAGCTGGTCTTCCACCTCGACGTTGCCCAACCTCCTGAAGAGCTCGTGCATCCTCTTGTCCCCCTGGTGGCCGCTTCCACGCCCGTCGATCTGGGCGTAGATGTAGTTCTTGTGGCTCGCCAGGTAGCTGCCCCAGTGCACGTGGAACTGCTCCGTCACCAGCTGGTCGCCTGGGCTGCCGCACCTGCCACGGATAAAGAACAGTCTTTCGCACATTGTTCTTACCCACGGAGTAAAGCAGAAGGTGGATGTGCGATCAAGTCTAAAATCGGTTTGCAATGTGAAGTAAGCAATCGCTTAAAAAGTAGGAACTGGCGAAGTATTTGGCGCTATTCCAAAGCACTACTTTGTACCAGTACTTGGCAATAATTTATTTTATAATTTAATTTACCTATGAAGTGGAAATAACAGCATCCTTTATCGATTTGGAACTTGTACTGCATCCCACAACTACACAAATAGTTATTTTTTTTTAAAGTTTTAGCATGCGTTTTCTTAATTTAAAAATAATGCATCGCTCGTAGAAAAATCACTGCAAAGTAGGTTTGTTTGTGCCTAGTTTGGGGTTGCTAACTTAAGTCTCATGAAATATCGCCAAATCATCTTCACCTTTTTCTTTACTCCGTGGTTCTTACCACAGGCATGCACACAGGTTATACCTATGCCTGTTAAGCAAGTACTTCAAAAACTAATTTTTAAAAAATTAAAAATATCGAAATTAATCTTTATTAAATACCAAATAAAACTTTATATTTCTTGTAAAATATATCTGTAGTGATGTGCGCTGAGTACGGAAGCTTTTGTTTCATAGCCAGATGCGTTACCTCAAAATGATCGTCATGGTAATCGTATCTGCTACTTAAAGTGACCACCACATATCACACACTTTTCTTATGCAAAGATTTTCAGCTGGTTTCTATCTCCAAAGTTCAAATCGATCATCTCTATAAAAAAAAATTGAATCTTGTCTCCGGCTAAATGGCTGCTGTGACGTCACATTGTTTACAATGTTTTAGACAAGCCTATTGGTCAATTCGCTCAAACTCGTTTGTTGATTCGTCGGAACCAGATTAAAGGGGCGTTACCCATCTGCCAATTAATCGGTGCCCGACAGTTTTGTCCCAATGAAATTAACTTGCAAAAATGGAAATTTCTATACGAGTCAATGCATTTAGGAAGAGTTATTTTAGTATTTTCCACAAATCGCCTTATATGTGACAAAATACGTTTTGATTGTTTTCTCCTGAATTAATTGTGAACTGTTGGTTTGATTTATTAATAATAAAACAAGTCCTTAGTATAAAGTTTTGAAAACATATTCCACATATAGGCACTATTTTCTGAATGATTTTTTATTTTATACAGATTAAAATTTCCAATCGTACTTTAATTAATTTCATGGCTATTTTTTTACATCACTCATTACTCCTTTTTGTGAATTTGTTGATAATGATATCAAACCAAGTGTTAAAAAAACACTCTTCTTTTGATGCAGAATATAAACTATTTCCAATATTTCTAAAAATGAATGTCGTCAGATTCTTGACTGAGGAAAGGTTTACTAAATCGTACCTTAACTTAGATTTTAAACATAAATTTCGGAAATTATACATTTAAATGTACTTTCGATTTTTTTTACTGATCCTTATTCTTACTAGATAATCTTGGTAACTGAAATTACGTTAATTAACGTTTTTTCCCCTCCCTATTGTAGTACAAACTTAGTTCTAATGTCAAGACACATTCCTTTAATACCCACAGAGTACAAACAAAGTAATTAAGGAAAATACGAAGTCCTCCCAGCACACAATTCCGAGCTCAAAGCCGATCTCGGACGCTCTAATCCATTTTTCATTACAGATCTTTCACAAGGAAAAGAGTCCGGCGCTCTGCATTATTGAAAAGCGCCCGGCCAACTCTAATCTATATTAATGAGCTTTAGCGGGTTTAACGAAGGCCTTGGTTTAACTGGGGGGGGGGGGGGGGGGTATACACACGAGAAACAAATACTCACACGTGAAGAATCATGGGGAATTTGATGATTTCGTTTTCCCTCAGTGGTGGGGGCAGATACAAGCGAACGTTGGCTTCTGAAAAAAAAGGGAAGAGTTTAGTGAGTTTTACATTGCGTCGCTAACTTTGGCGATAGTTCGCCAAATTCAGAATTTTAGCCCTTTGCATTCGAGGGACATGTTTGATGCTTACGTTTATTTTATGGAACAGTTACATCCAGTTTCTGTTATTTTTTTAAGGGGATTTCTTTAGAATGTTCTTTTTTACGTTTAGGGTGGATAATTATAAAAATTAAAAAGTTATCAGTGAGGCTGAATACTATATTCTCACTACACCAACATATATTTAGTGGTTTATGACATTTACCAAACGTTTTTTTAACAGAGTTTATGAGGAATTTCAATATGAAGAAAGTTTTTAAACCGACAACATACTTGGTGCTCCTAGATGTCAAAAATAATTTCTATTAACCCTCGGCAATCCGATGTCGCCTCTCAGGCGCCAACATAACGACACGTTCTTTTGTTCCCCTGTTCTTTAAAATTAACGAGAACAACATGATCTTGTGTTTAGAACATCAATCTTTTTTTCAACTTGTTCTCTTGCAAATACAAAAGAGATTAGGATTTTTTTTCTCCTTATGAGTATAAAAAAAATCCGTGGAAAAGAACGTAAAGAGGAATAACTGTTCCATAGAAAGAACACAAATCGCAAAGTGTTCTTGGTGTGCAAAGGTTTAAATGGTTGAGAGAATAATTTTAACTAAAGAATATGTTGTTCTTTTTCATTTTGAAGAACAATGAAAAAAAATAACATGCTGTTTTGATGATTTAAAGGCGACTCACGGGTCTATAGAGTTAATAAAACATGTTAATGCTCAAGTAATGTCATTCATGGAGTTAGGTGAAGAACAAGCAAACGTAATAAAAAGGTTTTTTTATGTTCAAGACTGTTCAATTTGAAGAACATGGAACAAAAGAACAGGTTGGTATTTTGGTGATTGAGAGTTCAAAGGGTTATGTGTTGTGTAAGAATTATAATTAATTGGAGGGCTGAAAATACAAACTCTCTGTTTTGAGTTATTGATATCAATGAATACAGCTTCACGAGCTATATCCTAATACAAGTGGATTATGTTCTGTGATTACCGAATCCGAAAAAAATAATAATTTACATTAAAATATAAACAGACCAATGTGTCGATGTTTGGAAAACTCAAGACTTTGATGTTATTTCTTGAAAACGAAGCACTGTGGAGATTGGTTTATTTGTATAATCAGCTATTTAACTTACAAAACAAGTTATACAAACGTTGCATTCTAAATAATCTACAATTTTACATTTTTGTACAGAAAAGTGTATATAATTTTGATAAAATACTATAAAATTTTGGCTATTAATTTTTTTTATAAATAAAAATTAATATTTTTTATAAATTACAATTCACTAATTTTTGTTCATAAATAAAATTTGTTTATAAATGAATTTTTTTTATAAAGTAATTTTTTTTTTAAATTACATTTTTTTTATATAAATTACAATAATTTTTTAAAAAAAATTTACTAATAAATTTAATTTATAAATTTTTATTAAAAAAAGTTAGGATTTTCAAAATTTATTATTAAGTTCAAATATTGAAACTAAATTTACAAAGCATAGCTTAAGGCCGCTCAACACAGTTCATATAGCAAGCCAATTTAAGATAAGTTCACATTTTAAAAAGTGAGAAAATGTACCACTTACCGTATCCTCCCTTTAAAGGCACTTTTAATGTCTCAATTTGAGGCAGGGCTCTGTTTTCGAGTGCTTCCCCCAAATCGCTGTTCGTGTCCAGCACTTCGACTGCGAATGAACAGAATAATGAGTATTTAGCAGAATTAGTGGAAGGATTATTATTAATAACAGAATGAGTGATAGATAACTTGAATAATATTTACATGTTTTTGTAAAAACTATAACTAAATGAAAGTTTAAATACTTCAAAATCTATAATAGTTAAAGAAAAATTCTATCTGTGGATCGCAGGACATCTACTACCTCTGCGTACAAGAGGCTGTAAATTTATATATAAGTTCTATTCATCTTCAATATATGCAGGACTTCGAAACAATAGGTCACAGGCTCGAGTCCTGACGGGAGCCACTCAATTAAAAAAAAAGCTTTAACAGGTTTAACAGCTAGTTCATACTAAAATAGCTAGTTCATAGCTAGTTCAGAATAAAAATAGCTAGTTCAGAATAAAAATATTCTATTTTTGGTAAAGTAATCTTTAACCCCGTCGCGCCTATCGATTCAGACTCATGGTAAAAAATTGGGCCAAAAGTGAATAACACGAGGCGGACTCTTGGTTTTAGATAGACCTGCTCTTGCTCCATTTGTTCAAATGGCAAACCTAAATTTAGCCTTATTTATGTAATAGACTTCTAATTACTCTCCCCTTCCATTTGAAACCGTCGCCAAGCGCCTATGTATCGTATTTAACTAAACAAATTGATAGGCTCTGCTTTCGTTGGTTGCGTTGCGTAAAGGATAGTATCAGCTTAGAATGGAAACCACGTACATTTAAAACAAGGATTTAGCAGCCGTTGTTGGCGACGAAAGCTAAGCGATAAAACTTCGAATGTGAATGACCTTGGTGCTGCGATACAGAGAGGAAAAAACAATTACTCTTGATTCCGGCGCCAACAACGGTTGCTAAATCTTTAGTTTAAATATACGTAGTTTTATTGCTAAGCCGACAATAAAGAGTTTGGAATAGAGCGCAATTTGAGCGTGAAGCTGAACCGTGAAATCGTCCGGAAGAACTTAAATCGTAATGCAAGGGGGTTAAGCAAAATGAATAATAAGCCCATTTACACAAATTTTCAATAGATTAAGATAATTTTCTCTCAATTATGTAATGTTCCATTACTTAATACTTCATGTAATGGCCCATTACTGCATGTGTCTGATACATACATGTCTCTCGGTGTGTGTGAAAGTGAATATATATATGTGCCTTAATATATATATATATAAATGTAAAAAAATATGATTTAACCGCTTAACTGACTAACCCAAGATATAACTCGTGCTGGTGTCTATGGGGAATACACGATATACCGAGATAATTGTCAAGGGAAGCGGTTAATATATTTAATTTGATATTTAGCGTTTATAAACAAGGCTTCCCTTGTTCTGTAAAGAAGAAATTAGTCTTTTCACGGGCCATTTAAACTTAAAAGAAAATATGATTTTGATGGAGATTACGTTACACCTGCTTAAATGATATATGGACATTTTTGCAGGAGCATTAACAAAATAAAGACACGAGACCGTGCGCATTTGGAGTGATCGGCACTAATCACCAAATTTTTGTTTGTGGAACGATCACGAATAACCAATCAGATATTATCGTAATTTATAAACACACTTTTTGTAAATTTAATAATTGTTATATTTTTATTCATGCTATAATTAACGTACATAAATCTCAGCATCGTAAACCGTAATGCAGTATTATATTATTAAGTAATGACGTGTGTAAAATCGGCACGGGCATAAAGGTGCACGTCTCAACAACAACAAGAAAGGATATTTGTAAAATCTCTATAACTCCAGACGGGGAATCAGCCTATGGGGATAAATGACCTACCATCGTGTAGAGGAAATCGTAACGTTTCGACCAAATGATTATTAAATAATTCTTCTTCTAACTATTGTACAACTCTGACCTCGAGTGAAATTTTGGCCAAAGAAGCAGATTAGCTAGTTTTTGTATCGAACTACAATAACTACATTGGATTGGACGAAGAAAATATTTAGCTATTTTACATGTACGAATTATTATTGAATTTATTGTTAATTGTTAAACTACATTTCGCTTGGGTAAGTCGGATTTCATTTACAAAAAGATTGAATGGCTAAACCTACACGATTTTGTCAAAAGAAGGCATTTGGCGAGAAATGGCGATTTGGCGGGATAGGGCAAAATGTGTAAGTTTCTGTGCTAAGGTTGTATCTTTGCCGGAAAGAACGTTTTACAGAGTCGAGAGTTGGCTTTTGAAAACGCTCGTCACATTGCATCGTGTGTATTTTGATCAAACTTTTTTTGACTAACTTTTTCTTTGACAAAACCTATCTGGACGTTTAATGTCTTTAAAATAGGGTTCCGGATAAGAGGTGAAGAAAATTCAGCACAGGGCTACTAAAATGGTTCAAGGGTCTTCAGGCATGAATTATGAAGATAGATTAAGAAATTTGAATATGTATACTCTGGAAGAAAGAAGGGTTAGAGGAGATTTGATTCAACTGTTCAAATTTATCAAACAAGGAGATGTGGAGAGTTTAGATTTTAATATGAGTGATAGAACGAGAGGTCATGGGTTTAAGTTAAACAAATCCCATTTTAATCGGGAAGGGAGAAAACACTATTTCTATAATAGGGTAATAGACAAATGGAACAACTTGCCAGTGAATAATGTTAATTGTAAAGGAGTGACGGATTTTAAGAAGAAGTTAGATATGCATTGGGGGATAGTTAAGAGGTACTAGATGGACCAACCTTGTTGGGCCTTGAGCCTGTTGTGGGTCGTCACTATTTGTATTTGTATTTGTATGTCGGATCCAGTGAGGATAAGGGAAGTCATACTGCCTAGTGTAAGTCCCTAGCTTTATACACGCGCAGCAGGATTAGCGTTAAATTGAGTCGATTAATTCCAAAACATCTGTCTACTTTGGAGAACAAGGCCCTCACAGTTTTTGAAAATTAAATTTTATTTCAACACCTGGAATTAAGCAAAGTATATTGTTTAATGTGCAAAATAACATACTTTGCTTAATTTTAGGTGTAGAAATAAAATGTAATACGAATGTTCTTTTATTTAAAAATGTGAGGGGCTGTTTTTCAAGATACGTTTTCGAATGGATTAAAGCATTTATTCGGGATTACACTATATAGAAAGACAGTTATATGGTCCAGCTATGTAGCTGGGTATTCGCAGTGCCGTTATACAAAAAATATTTTGGGGGGTTGAAACAAGAAATTTCCTAACTCCACTATTCGAAATTCCCAACTCAACAGTGCTGAAAATTCACATTTACAACTTATCGACATTTTTCATATATTTATATATATATATATATATATATATATATATATATATATATATATATATATATATATATATATATATATATTAGGTAATATTAAACAGTTGTCTCAAAAGCATTGATTTGTTGCACCGGTATTCCAATGCAGTGTCCGTTCTGAGGTATAATTTAAATGTAATCTTACAAGTTGGGAAATTTCTAATCTTCCCTAGCTTTTATTTGTTAATAATATTAATTTGCTTCAGGCATAAATTTTCCCAACTCGGGGTTTTTAGAAGTTGAAATTCCCAACTTACAGGGCTTCCAGATTATTGGTTTTTTTTTCTCTCACATACCCCTTGATAAAACTTTTCGTTTATGAGTGTACACTGTACCCCCTTCTTCCCTTATAACCCTTCACACTCATCCACTTAAACAAAAAAAGTTTGTTTTTATTAAGCAGCAATGTTCTTAATTTAGCCGGCAAATTAAATCAAATGACTCAAATTGATGAAACTTATAGGCTTTTACTTTAGATTCTAGTTTTAAAATAAATAAATAATTTTTTATTATAGGTGTTTTCCGCCATTACTAACATTGCTTTCGCGTAACCCCAAGGGTACGCATACCACAGGTTGAGCGCTGGTTTAGAGGCTCGTGGTTCTTTTACCTAGTGTTTAATATTTCGATGTAAAAAGGGCGCCACCTGATTAATAATATCTTAATTTGTATTGAGTAGTTTGTAGATAGAGTTTTAGTATGAGAAGAAATAAAGCTGTTCATGAGATTGGTCGGACTCTTTGCTTGGGAAGAGTGAGTGCATGAAGCTTTTAATAATATTTATGGCACACCTAGCGTGTTGGTGATCGTCTCCCTGATCTCGATCTTGGGCACTCCCGGACCCAGACACTCGAGCACAAAATAGTGTGCCTCGTGGCTGAAGTGGGCGTTGAAGTAGAGGCAGTCTTCGTCGAGGCTGCACGTGAGGCAACGCTGCTCGCGGGGGTGCGCGGAGGACAGGTCCCGGACTGCGTACAGGTGCTGCTGCTCCGGCATCCCGAACAGGGTGGTCAGGTAGTACCTGCAGAGAGAGAGGGGGTTCATTTCTGGCATACATTTCAAAAGCTCCTGCATGTATTTAAAAGAGTTGAATGAATGGATGGAATAGTACTGAGATGTAAAGCCATGCCGCTTCAGCCATGCACTGAACTGCATTCCGAGCACAGAGGTGTCAGACAATCAGGGAATGTATGAGTATTATGTGAATGGGTTGTTTAGTTGAATTAACTACGCACTAGATCTATTGTAATGATTCAGGGTATATTATGAACTTCGAGCATGAGATCCCTCATAGTAGAGAAATCATAAGGTTATAATCTCCCTCACATCAAAGTGAGGCTAACATGCATGGCCTCAGACACGTGGTTCACTACGCAATTCATTCATAAATTTTTTCTAGTTCATTCATAAAAATATCCTTTACTTCATGTTACTATTATTTCCAAATCACAAGTCAATCGCGGACGTTTTTTCATTCATAAGTTTTGAAAGGAAGTCATGTGTCTGGTGCCATCAGGTCTGAGATGTTTGCATTACGATGATGACGTCATATTCGGTCTACTACAGTCCATTCATGCTCGAAGGTTACGAAGAAAAGACTCGGGAGGACTGCTTCGTATTTTTGAACTATGGTTTGTTGACGAAAGTATGTGGGAATTCAGAATTCTTCCGAGGCTATTTCAGATCACCAAGAACATTGTTTGGGTTCTCTACACTCTTAGAAATAATACTCATTTTTGAGATTACTGCGATCATCAAGGCTACTTTCGTCATATTCGACAATAGTTTCGTCACTTTTAATCACTTTACTTTTGACAAAACAAGAATCCTCAAATTTTTAACGAAATTAATTCACTCAGATTCCTTTACAGCTCTTTTCAAGGGGCGTTAACTCAGGATTGGTTCTTATACGTATTTCATTTTTGACGAAACAAATTTTGTTAAAAAAAACGACTAAATGAATTTCCTCACTTTGACCAAATGTTTAATCGGATAATATAAAAGGCGTTCGTTTCGTTAAAAATGACAAAAGTTTCGTCAAATATGAGAGTACATTTTTAACAGTATAAGAAAAGCTTTTAAAATGATGTACAAACTATTATTGAATATATATTTTGCATTTCATGGTCATTTTTGACCTAAAATTTAATTTTTTGGGCACTGTTGAGTTCGACGTTACACTCCTTAAACCCTGCGGCCGTCTCAATAGACATAACATATAAAATTTTTATATCTAATTTCTTCAAACTTTACTTTTGATTTTTTTTACTCAAGTTACTTTGAATTGTTGTGGATAGTAAACGAAAGACTGATGTCATGACTTGAAACATTTAAACGTATCATTTCTTATAAAAATAGAAAAAAAAATAATATAGAATAAAGATTGAAAGAGCATGTTACTTTTTTTTAATACTTTTCAAATGTAAAAGATATAACGATTGCGGAAATCTGAATAACTGAAGTATTTGTTTTTATGTAATTACATCAGTCTTAAAGTATGTGTGTGTGGGTTGGGGGGGGGGGGGGGGTATAATTTGAACGTTTGAAATATTCAGATTAAAGTCGAACCAATCTGTGAATTAGTATGAAAGAAAATGGTATAAAATGACAAACATGCGAAAATAAATGTAATACAATTAAGTAACAGCATGCAGCATTCCTAATTTGAACAAAATATATATATTAAAGAGTATTTCTGGGTTTGTTCGTTTTTTTATACAAATCTACGGTTTTATTTCTTGATTGATGAAATTTTTCACACTTTACCTTCAAAACAAGAAGAAGGTCATTGGCTACATGAGAGTGGGGGAAGGCAAAGTCGATGAATTTCTGTAGACTTTTGGCAAAATCACAAACCTAGTTGACAAACTTGTGTAACATTTGTAATTTTTTAAATAAATTAAATTTTTTTTCTTCTAAAAAATGAAAAAAAGAAGTTTTACTTTGTAAAAAAGTCAAATGTTTTACAAGTTTTGTGATTTTGCCAAGTCTACAGAAATTTACCAACATTCTTGTAGCGTAGGGAGTGTTGGGGAGTAACTAAAAGAGAGCGTAGGCCAAGTGGTCCTAATTCATTGAATATTGTAGCAGATGAATGAATGAATAGATAATTCATAGAATGTAGTTTTAATCATTGAATGTAATAGCGATAAACTATCATCATAAGAATAAATAGATAAAGAAATAGAAAAATAGATAGAGAATTATAAATCAATGTAATAATGCGCAATGGTAAACAATTGTAAAAACTGCACAATTTTAATAAATGTTACTTCTGGTCGAGTTGGCAATTTCCCAGCCAAAACTATACCAGATTTTCCCCTATCCTAGCGGGAACTGGTAAATTACATGAATGTTAATATTACTTGTAATTTGATCCTAAGAAAGTTGGTAAAAACCGATATTTGACTTGAGCAATTTTAAAGCTTCCCCACTCTTCCAACCATCAGTCCTAGCGAAGACCCTGCATGCAATTGTAATTGGTTTTCACACAACTAAACTCACAACTCACAGGACTATGATGATTAATAGATTCAATAATCATTAATTGATTCAAATATGAGTAATTCATTTAATGATGAATAGTTAATTCAATACCCTGTTTTATATTTAAAGTTTTCTATTAGATCTGTGAATTAAATAAAATGAGTTGTTTTTAAATTTAATAAATTGTCTTCCTGCTAAGTCACTCACTACGTAATTTCCGTACCAGTTCCCATCAAAGCATTTTTATGCTAAATGCACTACTCTGAACGTCATTTCAAACACATTTTCATTTAAGATGCTAAAGCTTTTCTTTTAATTTTTTTTATTTCACTTTCCCTTCTCTTTTATCTTTATCTAGAAAAAAAAATCAGTTTTCTGTAAAAAAAAAAGCTTCCTTCATCTCGGTAAGCTCATTAATTTAAGCCACTTTTCACTCAAGAGTTTTAATGGTTTCGCTTCTCGCACAGGCGCATTTAAGCCGCCATTTCAAAAAACACGCAAATGCTTTTACAGAAGAATCCGCGAGTTTTATTTCGATATTTTCTTGACAATCTGAAGATAATTTCTTTCTTGACGTATTATTTATATCTTTTGGCGTAAGAAAAATGTCTGTGTCGCTCATAAAAAAGAACGCTTTGTTGAATCAAGCTGGAATGTAGAATTCTAGAAAGTTTATTCTTTCTTTTATATTACGTAATTATATTTTGTCTTTGAAGCACAAGATACTCATATTAAATGAAATAAAAGCACTAATGGCTTGATATTTAACTAAAAGCTTCTTTAAAATATGATGCGTGCCATCATACAGCTTGCAATTTTCGACAATCCAAATGGCCAACATAAACGTTTTGGGGTCCCTGACTAACCCAATTTATTACTAAACACAATATTTTAAAAGTGGGCTAGTATAAAAATTAATATATGATTCGATGTTAATATTTTACTGATAGCAAAATATCTGGAATTTAACCTGCTATTGTTGGATTTGTAAATATTTGTTGATTTTTGAAAGCATTGGTAATGATTAGAAAAAAGTAGCTATTTTAAAATCGTTTTTAGGTAATTTTTTAGTTAAAATCCTTGTTATTGATCAGAAAATGCAGAATGACAATTCAAAATAATAAAAAAAATCAAATGTAGAATGACCACAGAGTTTCTTTGGAGCTTCCACACCTCAACTTAGCAATGTGCCAGATGAAAGACAATTCACCTACTGTTTGGCTGCGTGGAGAAAGCCCGCTACCCGAATTGTGTGGTCTGGCGGTTGCCATAGAAACGGGCAAATTTATTCAAATCTAAGGGTGGAATATAGAATATAAAGGATTGGTATTAGTCAACTGAAGGTCGAACTGAATGTGTGCGCAGGCATTTTAAACTTATACCCCACTCCTTATTTGAAACATTCCAAGCTAGCAACCCTACTCGGGGGCTTTCTCGAGACAGCCACACAGTATGTTACTTGAAAAATAAAGCAATTTAAAAATGACTACTGGGACTTGCTTTTTCTTTTTATCATGTTACAAACTTACATCTAATTGAACTGGTGGAATCTTCTCAATACTATGAAATTCGATTATCAACAAGTATAGTATCCTTTTTTCTTATCCAATCATTCGAACGAAAATAATGACGTCAATGGATAACGAACAAAATCATGCAAACAAATGGATTGTTCTAAGCCAAGATAAATCAAAAGGGGGAGGGGAATGTGCAAGGGGCGGTGCATAAAAGGACCAATCATGCGGATGATTATAACGGCTGAAAGCTCACACGGAATGTTCCTCTTCGAGATAGGCCAAAATTCGAGTGATGTCATAGCTGCCGTGGGTCAAGAAGTCCTTGCGGTCACTCTGCACAAAACACATTCAACTTTCCAGACATTGACATGACATTGACACAAGAGTATGTAACAACAACATCAAATTATAAAAAGCACATCACTGTACCACTCTGCACAAGAAAGGCGCTTGGTATATATTTTTCCACAGCTAACATGCATTGTTACAACAAACATCATCATTACATTGTATTGCACATAAATAATAATGGCATATATTATAAATGAATTTCTTATGTAAATAACGTGGCGGTAAAAAACTATACTCATACAAAAAGAGATTTTGAATGGCATCGAAAAGCAATCAGATTTTTGTCCTCCAAATTTTAATAATGTTAATATTTTTCGGAGCAGATGTAGTATAGGACATTTGGCGCGGGTTTTTTTGGTGACGAAAAATTGCCGTTAAACATAGTTCCGCGAACGCAAAAAAACGATTACGCACCGCGATAACGTCATAGGGTTGCCAGATTGAAAGTCGCCACAAGAATCGGAAAATACCAACAATGTTAGGTGGGGTTGTCATACTATAAATTTATCGCTCCTATAAAACACGCCATAAAAAAACCTCGAGTGCCAAATGTCCTATACTACATCTGTACCTTTTTTTCAAACACGGTTTATTATTATATCGGTAAATCATATTTTTTTACGACTATGATTTATTTATCTTGAGGCAAATTCTACATTGGTTCTCCTTGTAAAAATATACAAGAGGACTGCTTAATTTTTAACAATAAATGTATTGTGATCGTTTTTAGACATTAACAATATATACATCAACATTCAACAGAAATTTTATTTATAAACCAGAGGGGGGAAAAATCGTATAAATACTATATTCACCTATTTAAAAATTTCTGCTGGTGTGTTTGCGAATACATGATGTAATAGGGAAATATCCTATTAATAAATTATAAGATACAAATATCTTAGTTTGTACTGGGATGCTTAAATAACAACTTGTGTCTACTGTCTACAACTGAAATTCAAAGCCTAAAACTGCTTTCTACGGTTTGTTTGTTTTAAACGTTTATACTGGAACATTTAAAGCCAGAATAGTAAAAGAAGTTCGATTTTGTTAAAAAGTATTCTTTAATATCTTATGGATAGACAGTAATTTAACAGTTTGCACTTTAGCAAGTTGACAGATCCTTATATATGTTTGTGTAACAAAATAAATAAATCAAATAAAAATTATAAAATTTTGAAAAAATCATACCAATTATTGTGTTTGTCCTTTAAACAATTTTTACTTTTATGAAGTGTATGTACTAATCATGTTTCTTTCCCTTTCAGGATTTATTAATACGAGCTCATTGCTTATACTAACCTAATTTAATGCTAACTTCAACAGTTAAATTTATACCCAGCTAAAGTTCTCCTATTTACTAGGCTTAATCAAGGCCAACCCTGTAGGTAACTTCTTTATATCTACAGTATGGAGAAGGCCTTGGCTGCATTCGATGGAGATGTAAGAACAAAATTTCAACAACCTGTAAGGTTAATTTCGATTTCAGCAGAAGGTTTTAAAGTATTCAAAATTACAATCAATTTTAACAATGGCAGTCCAGAATAGCTTTCGAAACCAGATGATAAGGGACATTGACAAACCGGTCCATAACCAATGTTTTCAATGTACATTGTGAAGATTATACTAAAAATACGCTGTGCTGAGTTTTTAGGTGTACATCATTTATATTACGCCAATTAGCAAGGTTATACACAAACTTTTCCAAGATTATAAATGACAACACCGCTTTTGCAGGATCTAAAACACATTAGCTAAATGATATTCATGTTTATATACTGAACTTCATTTGTAGAAATCATAAACTAGAAATTGAGTAGGGTAAAATTTAACTGGAAATTCCGACTAGGAAGTCACTAGGTTTAAATTTGTGTTGCCATCTGGCGATCGCAATAATATCCATTTAAAATTTCAATGATTGATGGACAGTGGATAACGTTGTGGCACTTTTTGAATGTAACTAAATTTAGCCTATTGAATGATATCTAAAATGATATGTACATTGAATTATTATCTAAGAGAAATGATGCCTTGTGTGTTCTATACTCACGTTCATGTCGAAGGAGGCGACGTGCCTGAATCTCCCCGCCTTCCCGTCGGCTATAGGCAACCTGAAGAAGTAGGAGGTTTTATTGCGTGTAAACACTGGAGCTTCGTACATGTCCACCCAGCCGTACTGAGCGTCTTCCTGGCTGTGCTGGAAAGATGAAGAAAAAAACGTTTTCCGTGTTAGTATGAGGTTCGAAACCTCAACTCTCAAACTATGACCTCGGCAACTCTTCCGACTTGGCAGACCACACTGTTAAAAATGCAGGCTCATTTCTAAAGAAACTGTCGTCATTTTTGACGAAACAGACGCCTCTGTAAACTGATCCGATTAAACATTTCATCAAACTGAGAAAATTTATTTAATCGTCTCTTTTTCATAAAATTTATTTCGTTCAAAAATAAGGACGGTTTCAAATAAAATTTTGTCGGCCCGACTCGAACCAGCGATTTTTTGGTCAGACGTACTATCAACTGGGCGAGATTCAAATTGTGGCAATATAAGTACAAGAACAAAAAATGAGCTGATATAACCGGAAAAGAATTGGTGTAAATGATTTAATCTGCAGATTCTTGGTTTGTCAAAACAGTGGCGGATCTAGCCATATGGCATTAAGGCAATTGTCCCCTACGAGATATCGCAAACTACACTACCTAAAAAGTTTTTTTTTGTTTTGTAAGGAATTTAAAGAAAATGTTAGATAATTCAACATTCAATTATTCTTATAACTCTTGCATTTCACCCCCATACTTTTGGAAATCTGCCTCTTCATTTACAGGCGCTGATGCTGATGATTGGGATCGATATACTTAAGTTGGCACTCCGTCCTACAAACTTGCACATCAAAACCAACTGGAAGACAAATAACTATGAGCAGAATTAATGTGCATCAATCCCCCCTCACAATAATTATTAAAAAAACATAATTATTTTATACCTTCTTCTTAAATTTCGTTCTTCTGAAGGAATTTTGTAAATATCTTCGTAAACCAAAATGAAATACTGTTACAGGGTGATTTAAAAATGCATTCCTATTGTTCTATTTGCACCATAACTATAAGACTAAAATATGAATAATTTAATAGGTCTGCATTAATTATTTTAAATATAAATTAATTATAAAATATAATAATTGGTCTTATTAGTTAAAAAATGCCCGGAAGAAAATTTTAGTATCTAACCTTCGAATATTCGAAAAACATTTACTAATGAATGTCCCACCCGAGGAAAAAAAAAATCTAGATTCGCCCGTATTCAAAAGCCGAGTGATTCAATGACGAAAAGGTGATCGAAATTGACAAAGGTAGCCTTGGCGATCGCAGAATTCACAAAAATGAGAGCGTCACTTATCTGAGAGTGCAGTGGTGTACGGAAGAGGGGGGGGGGGGGGGGGGGGGGTTAAGGAGGGTCAGAACCCTTCCCAATCGTCTGTAGGAAAAATTTGTTACCATATATTTGTAATAAAAAAATTATAAGAAAATTATACTAAAGATTTCTGTATGATAAAAACTTCAGGATACTTATTATTAGTTTTCGAAATGGTTTATTCTGCTTCTGATGGGGATAATGGCTAGAAAGCCGAGGACGCCGAGACACGCCTTCCATAAAAACTGGTTAGGTTAGAAATGCTATGACTTCGCAGGACTGCCCAAGTGTGGTTCTCATGGATTCTGTAGTGACCATATTCAGTGGCGCGATTCGGAGGGGCAAGGGGAGGCGGTTGCCCCCGCACTTTTTTCGGATGTTGTCCCCGCACTTTTTAAAATAGCACTTTTAAAAAGTAATTATAAGTCAATTATTTTACTGCATTGCCAAAACCAGGACGAATTTCGCACCCACAACTACAGATGAGGTTAGGTCGTCGTTTGAAGTCTAGTCTCTGTAACTAGTGTTTAAATGCTGCCTGAACGCAAAACTTTATTTTAGTCTATTTTAAAATGTTTTGTGCACATATACATAGATTTATTATATTTTCACCTATTCGATTTACTATATTGAAGTAAATGAACAGTTCATCAGTTGTTCTTTCTCGAAATTAATATATATGTTGCTTTTGTTATAAAATTGTTATATTTTTCTGTAAAAGGAAAAAAAACATAAATAGTATATTTCATATTACTTACGTCAAAATTATGACATTGTATTTTCAACTTGAAAAATTGCTTCAAGGTGTCCTGAGTCCAATTAAAAAAAAAAAAACGACCTTCCGCCCTATTTTTTAAAAAGACAGCAGAACACAAAGTAGAACTTCAAAACACACACACTACATCATATTTTTCATACCAGGATATTTATAAAAAAAGTTTACAAGCTCGATTGCTAATGATGCAGAGAAAAATTTTCGAAACAAAAAAATTCTTCTAATGAAAATCCCCCCCCCCCCATCTTGCCCCCTCACTTTTAGCTCCCAATCGCCGCCACTGACCATATTCATGTGAATTGTGAAGCCAGGATTTTGAAGACATAACTTAAAAGAATGAAATGTACAAATGCGTGGGATTGATACGTAGTTGACAACTGAAGTGTAATTTATAAAATCGTTATTGGAAAAGAAAAGTGAAAAGAAAAGTTATTGGAAAAGAAAAGGAAATAAGAGTCAAAAGAACCGTGGTTATATAGCATGCACATTTCATATTCCTCCCATACACATTTTCTGCGTACGCTACTGGGTGAGATGAAGAAAAGGTGCTTACTTTTCTGCACACCCACCCGCTGTCCCCTGACTGACAGATGCTCACGATGGAAGAGTTCTGCACCCTCCGCAGCCAGATGGCCAGCAGCCGCTTCTCGTCGATCCACTGGACGGCGGTCAAGTAATGGTCCCTGATATAAACAAAAAATGCACAATTTAATCAAGGATAGTGGAGACTATATATAGAAAGTGTGCTGGTTCTCGCGCTTTCTGACGGAGGGCGGGGAAAAGTATATTTTTGACGTCATAGTGACGCCTTCCTCCGCCTTCAACTGTCTGTGGGCGTGTCTAATGCTCTCGTTTGTACAGTCGTTTTAAGAGTAATTGTCGCTATTGTCAAGGAGTACTTAATTTAACAAGAATGCTTGTTTTTAACTAATCATGAATTTATTTAAAAGAAAACAGTTAAAATTTGCTGCAAAAAACAATTTGAATCGATTTGCAGTCGTTTCGTTATTAAAATATTAAGAAAACCATTTGAACCAATGGTTCTTGACGTGCTGCCATCTATTTGTTTTTTTGTCAACTATTTAAAGTGATAATCGTTAATTTTATTTAGAATTCGCTAAATTTTAAGAGTTTAAATTATATTTTAAGGATTGTATTTAGTATGTAAAAATTGCAAAAGAGTTGCTTAATAAATTAAGCGTATTAAAATAATATTAGCTGCCACCAGAGCATGTCCATGAATTTTGAAAGAGTAAAATGGGAGTCAGAACCATCATGTCAATGCATTTGTATTGGACTTATTAAATGAGTTACAATTTCAATCAAGTAAAATATGGGGACATAACAAAACAAGGACGGATTAGCAGTGAAGCTACCTGAACACAATTATTTACAGATATTTACATTATTTTGCTAATTAAAAATTAAATCACCAGTTGTTACCCAACCGGGGATCGAACCTCAGTAGCTATGCTTGAAACACACAGCCAATGAGAATTATCAAAAACTCATAGTAAGGCGGAGCTAAAATGACGTCAAAACGATACTTTCCTTGCCCCTTTCAAAAAGCGAAACACGAGCACACCTTATATATATATATATATATATATATATATATATATATATATATATATATATATATATATATATATATATATATATATATATATATATATATATATATATATATATATATGGTCTTCACTATCCTTGCAATTTAATAATGTATTAAACAGTATGACTTAAAAGAAGGAATGTAGGCACGCACTTGGGTCGTATACTGCGATTTTCTAAATGAAAAGAGTGAGGTCATCGTTCACGGGATGAGAAATTCCTCGATAAATTGGGTTATTAAAACAATTTTATGAAATGTGCTAGAACCGCTTGTATTAATCCAGCTTTAATACCTACATTTCATTATTTTTATAACTAAACTTTGATTAAATTTACGAAGTCGATGAGTTGGAAGCTTGCTTATTCCTGCCCTATTCCTATTTCCATCGTATTTTCTAGGATCTCATTTTTGTGCCTAGGGCCCTCTAACTCTGTAAATGCGTTTTATTTTGTTCTTAATTGAATTCTCAATTTTTTATCAATATGAAGAATTCAGAAATTTGATACTTGTAATACCTAACAGAAAAAAAAGTTGTTATGTAAAAAAAAATCAGTTTAAACGCTCTAGTAAGTGAAAAGTACAGTTTTTAATTGCCTGTACTAGTCTATACAGAGATCAATCCCGTTACTTTACCGTATAAAAATGTATTTACACTGTTGAGATTAAAACAAACACAACCAAATTTTGGAAAACTTAAGATTCCATGCGCAAATATTATTGGTTAATCGAGAACCACGTGGAATCATAAAGGCTTCGTTCTTGTTTTTTTCAAACTTATTTTAATCTCTATTGGGGAGTTTCACGCCAAGAAGAAATCCGTGACGCCGAAAACTGCCGTAGGAGTAGCATGGAGCTTCAGCTCCTGTATTAGAATTTTAAGTTTTTGTCATAAAAAATATGCCGAAATATTGAAATATCTACTTCATACAAATAAGATAAATTGTACACATCGTATGTGAAGCATTTTTGGTGTTGAACTCAAAGTATTTTTAACCGACTGAACAGCGCGCCAACCAAAACTCGAAAATAAAACCGCACGAAATTATAAATTAAAAACGGTAAACCGCGCACCAAGTCGAGAGCTTATCAATTCGACCGTTATGTTTTTTTTTATGTATGTTCGCGCAGGATTTCGGTTCCAATTAAGATATTTGCACAATTTTTATTTTGTTGGGTAGGGGATGTTTCACTTGGGAGCAATTTGAAAAAAAAAATATCCGGTTGTCCGGCATTTAATTACCCGGAATTTTCAATTAACCGGACCGTTTGAAAAAAAAATATTGTCCGATTTTGAAAATTCTTTTTTTGTTGGATAGAGAAAAATCCACTAAGGCAAAATCTGAAAAAAAAAAAAAAAAAAAAAAAAAAAAAAAAAAAAAACACCGGTTAACGGCTGTTATATATCCGGAAATGTCGATTAACCGTTTTTTTTAAACAATTTATCCGATTTCAAAATGTTTTCATTGTTTAACAGAAGTTGTACAACAATACCATTTTGTTTAACCAACATTTATTGGCATTGTTTTACAATATTCATTGTTGAGCACAAGTTGCTACTTGAATTCCTTGGAGAATAATAGTAGGGGGCGAAGCCCCCTGCTAAATTAAAAACTAAAAAGGGAAAAATAAAAAAATAAAATAAAAAAAAACGACAAAGAAAATGCGCTAAAAAGTAAAAAATAGTTTTTAATTTTACGACCAAGTTGAAAAAATTTAATTATTTAATATTAATTTTATACTTATTACAACTTTTAGAAGTTGGTGCCAATTTACAAAAATCGTGCATAAATTTTGGCGCCGATTTCGAAAAGATTTAATAAGTATAAAATTGATATTAAATAATTAAATTTTTTCAACTTGGTCGTAAAATTAAAAATTATTTTTTACTTTTTGGCACATTTTCTTAAAGTTGGTTTTCCTTTTTTTTTTTTAAAAAAAGATTATTTTATTCCGTATTTTGTTGTTATTCGGATTATAGGAAATTTATAAACAGATAAAATATAAGTATTTCCGTATTTAAATTTATTCATATTTAGTATAAAAATATTACTTATTTGGCAAAAACGAATTTTGTAAACAAACTTTTACTTAATAGCGAACGTAGTCACCAAACTTATAACAGAAAAGTTGTCTGCTATAAAGAAGAAATCGGAACTACCAGTAAGTCTCCCTAATCATACGTCACGTGAAACTCGTATTCAGATTGTACACAAGGTCCATTTCAACTATAAAATATTGTTACAAAGTATAAATAGAAATTTTGTTTCTTGAAAAAAACTTTATTGAATTTTTAGTAAGTAGTACTAAAATAAATTTTCCGTTACACTTTTTTACTACATGTTAAGCCTTTGATTTACTTGTTTTGATGTGTTCATTGGTTAACTCTGACCGCCGTATTCTCCAGATTAATTCGAAATGTATCAAATTCAAAACCAACTTTTCTCACTAAATTTCTTTGCGAAGTTTCCAAAATGATGAAAAGGAGGAATAGCGTTGTGTACGATTCTCGTAACGATGACAGCGATAGCCCACTTTCCGTGTACGAATCAGGTGAAGCGTCTGGCATTAACACTAAAGAAAATACTGAAAACAAGAAGACAGAGGCCAAGTGTGCCGATTCCGATTCAGAAACATCTGAAAGCGATGATGACTGGACCATGGACTGCAAAGGTGGAAAAAAGAAGAAAAAGAAACCAAAGAAGACAGTGAAAAAGACTACTGAAAAAGACGAGGTTCAAAGTTTGAGCAGCGAGGAAGGGGAAGTTTCCGACTATGATGAGTCTGGATTTGGCGGGGAAGCATTCGACAGCGACGATGAGTTTAACGATGGCTACGACGAGAACTTCATGGGAGATGATGAGGACAAGGCTCGTCTCGCTCATATGACAGAGAAGGAGAGAGAACAGGAGATCTACAATCGGGTGGAGAAGAGAGAAGTGCTGAAGACTCGGTTCGAGATTGAGAAGAAGTTGAGGCTCCTCAGGAGGAAAGAGGTGGAAAAGAAAATGAGTAATGGCGCCAGCTTTCGAAGCAAAGAGAGAAAGAGGATGGTGGAAGAGAATAAATTGAAGCAGGATAAGAAGGCGCAGGTGATACAGGATCTGAATGATCGAAGGGAGAAGAAGAGGAAGCTGGTTGAACTCCAGCAGCAGAAAGATGAAAAGGATGACCAAAACGATGAGGATGGTGACTTGGAATGTCAACAGTCTCTGATGAACAAGTTGAATCGAAGTGACCTTAGAATCAATGAAAGAGACAGAGAGGCTGAAGCATCCTGTCACTCGAGAAGTGAGAACAACAATGAAATTTCTAGCAAGGTCAAGTATGTTAAGTCGAAAGAAGAGCTGTCCAAGATAAGGCTCTCGAGATGGAAATTAGAGAGGTGGGTCCATGCTCCGTTCTTTCAGAAAACTGTTGTTGGATGCTTTGTGAGAGTTGGAATCGGTACCAGCGATTTCAGGCCAGTGTATAGAGTGACTGAAATCGTGGACGTAGTGGAGACAGCCAAGGTTTACCAGTTGGACAACACCAAAACTAACAAAGGCCTGAGGGTGAAGCATGGCTTACAAGATCGTGTTTTCCGATTGAAATTTGTGTCCAATTCCGACTTCACGGATTCCGAGTTCAAAAAGTGGAACGAGACTTTGAAACTGGCTAATATGTCCTTACCCACGATGGATGATATCACTGAAAAGTTGAAAGATATACAAGCGGCCTTGAACTATCAATACAAAGAGGATGATGTTGAGAATATAGTGAGGGAGAAGGGTAGGTTTAAGAAGTACCCGCATAATTATGCAATCCGCAAAACTCAGTTGATGAAGGCCAAGGAGATTGCCGAGCAACTGGAGAATATCGAGGATATCCGCAGATACACTGCCGAACTGGAGCAACTTGCAGAAAGAGCTGAGCAGTTAGACAAACAGAGGACCAGCACTATCAGCGGCATCAGTTTCATCAATGTACGAAATCGAAAATCGAACATCGTAGAGGCAGAAAAGGCCATTCGAGAGGAAGCCATTAGAGGCAAGAATGACATCAACGACCCTTTCACCAGACGGCGGTGTGCTCCCATGTTGGTGACCAGTACAAGGGATAAATCCATGAATTCGGCTATGCTGGATGAGTTGGTCAAGCAAGGGGAGATGGAAAAAGAAACTTGTAGGAAGGAAGTGGAGTGCCAGAAAGCCACTATGAATCGCTCCGGCTTGGACAGCCATATCGATGAAGACTTGTTCAGTGCCCACGATTTTGACATCAATATCGAAGTCCAAATGCCAAACACTTCGCTACCAGTTCACTCGGCCAGAGTTGCCTCTGCCCCACCCGCTGCTCCTAAGAGTTCTTTGAATTTAAAGGAATATAAAAAGAGAAGAGGACTCATTTGATGGGAAGTGTTATTATTGTACATGTATTATAGTGATAATTTCAACTTGCGTTGTTTCATATTTAGTGTATTTATAACTGAAATTTTAAATTTTCGGTAAAAATTTACTGTACGGTCACCCTTGGCGACTTTTTTAAAATCTCGCCAAAAGTCGCCATTTTGGCGACTTTATGCACGAGCGAGATTTAAAGAAAACAACTGTTGTCCAATAGGGTTGCTGCAATTCCTTGTCGGGTCGGAGGTGGTTGCTATTTAAAATAATTTATCGCCAAATGTGGAAAAAATCCCGCCAAGGGTGACCGTACAGTAAATCTGACCCAAATTTTCTATCCCGGCTCATGATCTCCCAACTGAAATTAACAACTTGATTCAAAGACAAGAAAATCGGATAGATATAACCAGTTCATGTGATATTATCGTGTGAAACAGTTGGACGGTAAGAGCAATTTTTGTTTGTAATTGTATTTTTTTAAGTATTGTTTTAAAATAAAAATGTATTTAAAAAGAATTACTGATTATTTCAATGATAGTCTTAAAGGAATTAACATTAACAAATATTTATTCAAATATTAATCCTTTATCTTTTTTTCACGAATTTCTTAGCACCAGAAAATTAAAATTTGGTGACATTTATTCCATTAAGTAAAACATTGAGCATTTTACAAAGGCAGCCATTTATTTCCACTTTTTAGGACATTTGAGTAGATTTCTTACATAATCATTAGAAAGATATATTTATGATTATAGACTTTTTAAAACTATATGTTACTATAAAAGTGCGAATGCCTGCAGATACACTGATTTGTTCAGTGTAGCGTGGAATCATCTACAAAAATAATATATTTCTGCACTTACATTAAGGAATCGGTAGATTGATGTATTCGAAGTCGTTATAAAGTGTTGAAGGTTATATCCCAAACATTATTCAACGTCAATGTTCGTCAAATAGAGAACATACAAATTTGTTTAGTTGTTACAAGACATGGATGCTTGTCGATGGAAAGGGATGATAGTTAGAGGTCTATTACATAAATATCAGTATAAAATTAGGTTTACCATTTGAGCAAAGCTGCAGTGAGAAGCACGAATGTATTAGGTGAGATATTCCAATACGTTTGATATTCCAATAGATTAGGTGAGATATTCCAATACTAGAGCTGCAGAGTGGGATATTGCAGACCGTTGGAGATCTATTCCTCAACGAAAAACCTGGGAATACTGCCTTGTAATTCCGATCAGTCTGTTTTAGCATTCGAATGAACTAAACCATATGATAAATGTTCAAAATTATACCTCAGAGCTCAAAACGGGTTAGAAGATTCAAATGATTGAATTTTCTAACCCCTTTTGAGCAATCGATTTTGGCATGTTGCTTTTTAAAAACAGCTGGTACCTCTATGGAACAGTCGTTTGGGGTTTCTCATCCCCTCAGAGCAGTCTCGCCAAAAAAAATCACATGCCATTTAAAAAAAAGAAGTCCTAGTTCAATGGGTTGCTCGATAATGATTCCTCTTAACATTATTGCCAAGGCGAGTTGAGTTGATGCTACTTGGCGACCAAGTCGCCCAAATTAAAATATATTCACTATATCCATACATTAGATCACATTTATATTATGTATATATCTACCACAATTTGTGCCTAACACATCTGTGCTCTAATGTATCAATATTCTAATGATCAAAGTTTTTTTTTTAAAATTATTATTCAATTATGTGTACATGTGTGAAAAAAGTTCTATTTTCTTTTATTCAACACCATTTTGAGTGGTAGAAATTATTTATATTGGCAGGAACAGGAAGTATATATGCTTTGCTTTTTTGTTTTTTAAAGAAACTAATTGACTTAACAAGTTATGCAAATACTCACTTTGTTCACTAATTTTTTTTCTCCTTATTAAGGAGAGAAATTATTAATCTGGATTGATTAGTGTTTTACATAACTTGTAGTCGTTAGCGCGCGAGTCTTGGGAAAATTAAGTCATGGGTTCGATTCCTGACTGGGACTCCTCAAATCTCTCGCTTCGGGTTCCCCAGCAATGCGAAGCCAAACAGCTTGAAGCATAGGGATAATTTCTCTATCTGTATTATAATATAATTTTCAGTAATTGATGAACAACTGAAAAGTGACAATTTAGACATTGGTTTATCTTAGTAAGAGATTACTACTCAAAAGTTCTTTCTCTTTAAATAGCGACAAAAAAAAAAGAGCAAATATTTGCATAAAAACTTTTATAATTTTTTTTTAAATTAAAAATATTGGGTGTTCGGCAAGTATAAAGATTATTATCGATTTTTTAACAAATAAATTAGTATTATTTAACACACTTACTGATTTTTTATTTCCGCCGGTGGCATCACTTCTTCTGTGACGGGGAAAGGCTGACTGAAATCAGCAACCCAGAGACTTGCTTTTGGATTCGGTCTACCTGGCTGCAGAAAAATATCAAATAAATGATCATAATCAAATAACTGTTTTAAGTTACGTAATATACATCAGGTCTGACTTTAAAAAAAAATCACCAATCATCAAAAATCATCAATTAATTTAAGAAAAAGGTATATTTCGAAAATGAAATATCTGGTGGATCAGTATTTTTCAAATTAGTGACAGTTACAAAGCATTAGCTCAGGGTCTTCGATTACTGCTTAGTTTGCTTCAGATTTTTAATAGAACACTTTCAGTTTTTTACTGACCTTCAACATTGTTGTTCTATGTGTATTTTTCTATACGGTTTTTGGTTTTCTGAAGACTAATCTGCAATCCTTTTCTGATATGTACGAATGCCAATTCACATTTGATTTTCTCTTTAATTAACCGAGTGTTAACGAGATCCTGTTTTAACTCGCCCGTTCGGCATTTCGTCTGTAAATTTGTTTGTTGTGCAATATCACAGTAGGATATCAATGCCCATTTTCCCATCACCCCTGCTTGTTTGTAATAGAACAGCCCATGCATATAAACTTGTAACCTAGTGGTGGCAACAACCTATCATTTATGTTAAAAATCTTCATGTGATCAGTCCAGTGTCGTCCCAGTGGGTCAATCTCGTAGGCACCCACTTAAATGTTCTTTTTTAAATATTATCTTAGCTTGAGCCTAAAGTTTAAATATATTTCAATTGTCATGTCTACCATCTTGTGTTCTCTTCTTTGCTAAAACACCCCAATCACGACTAAACGCGATGTCCTATTTTATTTAAATTTGCCATGAATGTTCCTTAAAGTCATTAAAAAAAAGTATTTGTTAAAAAAAATATTAAAGATATTTTTTTTATTCTGTTTTAAGA
The DNA here is from genome assembly GCA_963932185.1 of Troglohyphantes excavatus. Classification (NCBI taxonomy): domain Eukaryota; kingdom Metazoa; phylum Arthropoda; class Arachnida; order Araneae; family Linyphiidae; genus Troglohyphantes; species Troglohyphantes excavatus. Next base: position 70,400,184 of record OZ010671.1, on the reverse strand, counting down.
TGGTGCGCCGTTTTATTATTTGATTCCGTTTTAACGTGATGGCCGTTTTAGTGATTTCGTTTCATGTTGTTGATTCTGATGACTTTGTTTTAGTTTAATGCGCATCTATGCGAAATGCGCATGCGTGAACTTTGTATAAAAAGGAAAAGATTTGCCTTGACGTGTTGTGTGGCAGGCGAGATGCGTTGTAATAAAGATTGATTTAGTTTTCCAAGATGTGGTTGTTTCTTGAGTGTTTGAAATATGCTAGTATTCCACATGGTGCATCGGCCGGGAAACTCGGAGGTCAATAAAAATATATAGGTTTCGGCAAGAATAAGGAAAAAGTGTGTTCGTGTCCAAGAAGTCGACAGTGCTCGTCTTGTGTGCAACATTCAACAGTAAAAGCTAAGTATTCCTTTTCGTGCCCAGTAGTTTGGTTTCATTATGGAAGCTGGTAAATTGGAAAAGTTAAAGAAAAAACGCGCTACAATGAGAACGCTTACTTCCAAATTGATAAATGAAATAGAATCAATTCTATTAGGGGAAGATGAAGTGGATATTAATGAATTAAGGGAGATTTATGATATTTTAGCGGAAAAGAAGGGTAATTTAAAGTGCATTGACGATGATATATATGAGCTTTTAGACTTAGAATTAGTCGAAGAGGATGTTAGTAACGCTTTAAGTTATCAGGATAAATGTTTACGCTATTTGAGAAGAATTTCTCAGTGTTTAGAGGAGACTGTTGTGCCCACTGTGTCAGAGGCAGCTCCCTCACCTGTGCTAAATCAGAGTCTGCGAGTTCAAAACTCAATGAAACTCCCAAAATTAACCTTAGAAAAGTTTTCGGGTAACGCTATGCGCTGGACAGAATTTTGGAATAGTTTTGAAAGTGCTATTGAAAAGAATGAATGCATTTCAAAAATTGATAAGTTTGTATATTTAAAATCCTTGTTAGTGGGTCAAGCGTCAAATATAGTTTCTGGGTTAGAATTAACTTCGGATAATTATGATAACTGTGTAAAAACTTTGAAAAGCAGGTTTGGAAGGAGGGATGTTATCATTAGCTCATTTATGAATAAAATTCTAAATTTGGAAGCTGTAAAAAGTTCTTGTAACTTAAAAGCACTGCGAAAATTGTATGACGAATTGGAAATAGCAATTCGCAATTTGGAAACTATGGAAGTTACGTCGGGATCCTATGGTCACCTATTAATTCCAATTTTGTTAAAGCTTATACCAGAAGATATGGTATTGGACTTTAATAGAACAAAAACTTCAAAAGATAAAATTGAAGTTTCAGAACTTCTTAATTATATCAAGAGCGAGATAGAATGCAGAGAAGCATCTATTTTGGTTATGGGTGAAAAAAAAGGGCACGACTTATAGTCGCTTTGATCAAACAAAAAATAAAAGGTTCTATGCACAAAATACACCCACGGCTGCAGCGCTTAATACTGCTGTTAATCAAAATTGTATATTTTGTTCCAAGTCACATGATATGTTTGAATGTGACATGTCATCGCAAGACAAAATAAAGAAATTGAGAGTCGAAAATCGCTGTTTTAAATGTTTCAGAAAATTTCATACCAGTCGATTCTGTCGAATCCGAAATGCATGTGCCAAGTGTAATAACCGTAACCACCATCAATCGGTGTGTTTAGATAAATCTAAATCGGGTGCAACAGAAAATTCTTACTCCGGATTGACTGAAACGATTTCACACCTTGATAATAGTGAAAACCCCCCGGATAGTGGAACTATTACACAATGTCACAATAACGTAATTGGTTCAAAAATATCCTTTTTGCAAACATGTTTGGTTCAAGCGGGTGGTTCAGGAACTAATGTTAAGTTAACAAGACTAATTTTGGATCAAGGTAGTCAAAAGTCCTTTATCACTGCTAACTTGGTACAGGAACTAAAACTGAAACCAATAAAACGAGAAAGAATATCAGTTTATTCGTTTGGGATGGAAACTGCTACCGAAAAGGTGTACGATGTAGTATTAGTAGATTTAAAGAGTAGAGATCGAAAAAATAAAATTAAAGTAGAAGCTTTAGTGACGAAAGTGATTTCTGCCGCTCCTATAAGTGCTCCGAGTGGTAACCTCAAACGCGTTCTATTAGATAGAGGTCTTGAGATTGCAGATTCAGAATTGGGCGATGATAGCTTAAACGTTGAGATTCTAGTCGGAGCCGATAAGTTTTGGGAAATTGTCAAGAGTGACAGAATTAAAATGGGAAGACAACTTAACGCTATTGATTCTATATTTGGGTGGTTAATAACCGGAGAACAATATAGCACAGTGAATTGTTTTTCGAGCATTACCGTTATGGAAACGGCAGCTATTATGAATGATCTAAGAGCATTTTGGGAACTGGATTCAATGGGTATTCTTCCAGGCACCCCTAAATATTCGGATAAAAAAATTGATTTCGTTAATCAGTTTGAGAAAGAATTAAAATTTGTTAATGGGAGGTATGAAACAAATTTGATATGGAAAAATAATGGTGAATATTTACGAGATAATTTCGTAATAGCAAAAAGGAGATTCGAGAGTTTAACCAAAAGATTAAATAGAAATCCCGAATTGTACGCCGAGTATAAAGGGATAGTTGAAGAACAACTAAAAATGGGAATAGTTGAAGAATGTAAAAGGTATTCTAATCAAGTAGACTATTATATGCCCCACAGAGAAATTGTCCGGAATGATAAGGATACGACTCGCGTTCGCATTGTGTTCGATGCGTCGTCAAAAGTGGAACATGGTAAATCTTTAAACGATTGCCTTGAGTCGGGTTCTAGTCTTAATCCAAACGTTTTGGATGTGATCTTGAAATTTCGCGAAAATCCTATCGCATTCAGTGGTGATATAGAAAAGGCATTTTTAATGATTGGTGTTTCGGAAAGGGATCGCGAATTTCTTAAATTTTTGTGGTTCTCAGACAACGGACAATTAAAAGTTTTGAGAATGACTCGTATTCCATTCGGTGTAACGACAAGTCCTTTCATTTTAGCAGCAACAATTAAATACCACTGTAAAAAATACCTAAATGATAAACCCGAGGCCTGTAAAATGTTAAGTTCATCTTTGTATATAGATGACTTATTTGACGGTGCAGAACATTTGGCAGATGCATTCAGATTGTCGACAGACGCTGTAGGTATCTTAACTGAGGCCGGTATGAATTTAAGAAAGTTAAAATCGAACTCTAACGAACTAAATGAAATGTGGGCAAAACATGGGTTTTCAGAAAGGGTTGATTTAAATAATGAAACTAAACTGCTGGGCATGATTTGGAATACGGTTGAGGACACTTTAAAGTTAAATGTAAATGCTTTAAAGGAATCTATCCACGATGTGCAAGACACAAAGAGACAAATTTTGAAAACTGTGGCAAAAATATTTGACCCGGTTGGCTTCATAACCCCCTTTACGATTAAAATAAAAATTATATTACAGGAAGTATGGCAACGTGGTCTAGGCTGGGATGATCAGCTACCAGTGGACATCTGTAAAAAATGGAAGGATTGGATTGTTGAAATTCCAGCCTTGTCGGACTTTGCCGTGGACCGAAAATACTTTACAGACCCGGAGAAGTCGTCCGTAGCCTTACACGTCTTCACGGATGCAAGTCCGAAGGCATATGGAAGTGTCGCCTATTTTCGGTACAAGAACTTGGAGGGTGAAATCAAGACAACCTTCGTTACAGCAAAAGGAAAGATAGCTCCGTTGAAATCGTTGACTCTTCCAAGGCTAGAGTTAATGGGAGCGGTAGTTGGTGCTCGTTTAGCGAGCTTTGTAAGTAAACTGTTTCCGCATATAACTAAAGTTCATTTCTGGAGTGATTCAAAAATTGTTCTACATTGGATCCACGGATCAGCTAAGAACTGGAAACCTTTCGTAAGCAACAGGGTGGCTGAAATTCAGACACTTTCAGAACCAGAGTGCTGGAGGCACTGTAGTGGTAAAGAAAATCCAGCAGACTTGATAACAAAATCGGTAGATATCAAGGGTATTTTAAACAACTCCTTATGGTGGTGTGGTCCTTATTGGTTAATCAAACGTGAAGAGTTTTGGCCGCAACCTTTTGAAGAGACTTCTAGCTCTTTGAAATTAACCGAAGAACGGAGCTCGAGGTCTCTCAAGGTTTTCCAAATTTCACTAGATTCGAAAATTTTACCTAGTTTCACACCAATATTAGATATACATAAATTCAGTAAATTAAGCAAGCTATATCGAGTAACAGCTTGGATAATGAGGTTTGTGCACAATTCTAAACCAAGGGTTCCAAAACTGACTGGTCCTTTGAATGCGTCAGAAATTGAATTGGCACAAACATACTGGATCAAAAATACCCAATTACAACATTTTAGAAACGAGATTATTCAACTTGTGAACAATAAGCCGATTGAAAAGTCTTCCTCAATCTACTATTTAAACCCCTTTTTCGATGAGTAAGGACTTTTGTGTTTGAAAGGAAGAATTCAATTCTCTGATTGCAGTTTCAGAGAAAAACATCCGTGGTTACTCCCAGCAAAGGATAAATTTACCGAGCTAATAATCTTGAATTCTCATGAACAGGTGTTTCACTCTGGAATAAATGGAACTGTTCTGCAACTCCGCGAAAAGTTTTGGATAGTAAAGGCGAGACAAGTTGTTAAATCTCTTATCCGAAATTGCTTCATTTGTAAGCGATTTAATGCAAAGCCTGGTTCTCAAGAGATCGCACCACTTCCTCCAGAAAGAATTCAAGAGACTCCTCCATTCGCAGTCACAGGACTTGACTACGCAGGTCCCTTCTATACTAGAGATAGTAACTCTAAGCATTACCTTCTCTTATTCACGTGTGCTGTGACTCGCGCAATACACCTCGAACTGGTTCCAGATATGACAACTGAAACTGTCTTGTTGGCATTAAGAAGATTTATAAGTCGTCGTGGACTGTGTAAGACTATTTTATCGGACAATGCTAAGACCTTCAAAAGAGCCGATTGTGAACTTAAAAAACTCCTACAAATAATTCAAAGTTCCAAAGTTCAAAATGTAATTGCATTCTATGGTATAACTTGGAAATTTATAGTTGAAAGAGGTGCATGGTGGGGAGGTTTCTGGGAAAGGATGATACGCACTATAAAGACGGCTTTGCGTAAAGTGATCGGGCGAACTTCACTTTCTGTTGATGAACTTGCAACAATTTTCATAGAAATTGAAGCTATGATAAATTCGAGGCCTATTACATACCTCTACAATGATCCTTCAGAACCCTCTCCACTAACGCCCTCTCATTTTTTATTGGGAAAACGAACAATTGTTTTTCCTAATGTGAAACTTGCGCCAGAAGATCTTGTAGGATCGAAAAATGTGCTGAGAAAAAAGTTTGTGTACCAACAAACTGTTCTTAACCATTTCTGGAAGAAATGGAAAAAAGACTATTTGTTAAATCTGAGATCTGCTAATTTATGTACCCCAGTTCCAAATATTGTAGACTTTAAAGTAGATGACATAGTCCTAATTGGAGACGATCGTTACCCTAGGAATCTTTGGGTACTAGGTAAAATCGACCAAATTTATCCCGGCAGAGACGGAAAAATTCGTTCCTGCCTGGTGAAAACTCCAACTGGTACAATAAGGAGACCAGTGCAATTACTTTATAATTTAGAATTAACTTAAAATGAACTTTTTTTGATACAGTAATTCTTTAATTTAAAATTTCAAAGGTTATAAAATGTATAACTCTTTAATTTTAGTGTTGTATTGATATGTGTGGAATTATTGCTTCTTTATAAACATTTCCAGGTGGGGAGTGTTGATTCTGATGACTTTGTTTTAGTTTAATGCGCATCTATGCGAAATGCGCATGCGTGAACTTTGTATAAAAAGGAAAAGATTTGCCTTGACGTGTTGTGTGGCAGGCGAGATGCGTTGTAATAAAGATTGATTTAGTTTTCCAAGATGTGGTTGTTTCTTGAGTGTTTGAAATATGCTAGTATTCCACACATGTTCAGCATTTCTTTTTTGTCGCTAGGACTACTGTTTACAGAATTTACTAGTTACAGATAAGTTATATTAATAAATGGAGTTTGCAATCATGAATAATTAAAATACTGGCTTTATGGTGTTTGAAGTAAAAGTCTAAATTCCAATAGTTCAAAACTGAAGAAGACATTTGCCTAGTGAGCTGATGTTCTGAAAACTTCCAATAGATGGAGCTAGTGGTGAATTTCGATTCCCATATATGGGATACTTGTAAGGATGAGACTTGTACCAGTGGTGCCGGAACGGGTATGGCAGCTGTCATACCTCTACTTTCAACCAATTAAAGGCTGTAAAAAATATACCACAAAAAGTCCTGCAATGTAAAATAGTAGAAACGTCAATTTTTTCCCCTGCCATACCTCTTAAAAATGGGTTCCGGCGCTACTAACGATGGATTTTAAAATATCTTGCAAGCGTAATTAAATATTTGTCAATGTTGAAATTTATTATATCGGACAATTATCTTTCCTGTAAACTTAGACTGATTATGAAATATTTCCGCTGAACACTATTATTTTGACTACTATAAGTTTTTTTTTTCAATTTTTGTTGTTTCAAAGCTGGAACTTTTGATATTTTGAATACAAACAATTTTGATATTTTGAATACAAACAATTTTGATATTTTGAAAACTTAAAAAGATGACGCGAATCATTTGAAATTAAAATTAGTCATCCGTTTTCTGGTTATCGAGTACATTTAAATGTTACGAAATGACTTTTAATTTTGAATTTAAATCAATAGCCCTGAAACAGCAAGATACAATTTTTTGAAGCAGCAATTCACAGAAGCTTGTTATTTCAAACTACTCCTTTCTCATCCCATATTACAGTGTATATAAAATCAATTTCTGAGTTTAAACTAAATTCATTCACAAGTATAAAAATGAAGAATAAAACATTTGAAGTGAAAGTTATTGGTTCTGGAATTGTTGAAATCAAATGAATCACATATATCAGTGAATTTTAATTGATCTGTTACCGTGAAAGTGCAAAAATCAGTGTATCTGTAGATTTACTAGTGAATCTGCAGATACACTGATAGGTACTCGTGAAAGTGCAAATAAGATCGTTGTTCGGAAAACAGCAAATTTTTTGTCCGCACATTAAGTTTATAATTTTTAAAAAATTTAAGGTAATCGTGCGCGTCCAAGGATAAGCGTTTCGGCTGATACTTAGATCTATATTATATCATTAAAAAATGGTATGTGATTCTTGGTGGCGAGGTGCCAAAACCTTCGAGAACGAATGGACTGTAGTAGAGCGAATATGACGTCATCATTGTGATGCAAACATATCATACCTGATGGCACCAGACACGTGACTTCCTTTCAAAATTTATGAATGAAAAAACGTGCGCGATTGACTTGTGATTTGGAAATAATAGTAAATGTGTTATTTCATGAAATACAGGATATTTTTATGAATGAACTAGAAAAAATTTATTAACGGATGACATAGTAAACCACGTGTCTGAGGCTATACACATTGGCCTCACTTTGATGTTAGCGAGATTATAACCTTATGATTTCTCTACTATGAGGGATCCATGCTCGAAGGCCAATACCGACTGCTAAATGGGACAAGAATCCCCAAACAAATGCTCCAAAGGTTACCAGATGCTTTTGAACAGTTATGATGCAATGTTCTGAAAACTACTGAAATTCTAAAAAAAAATACTGGTAATTGTGGAAGCATAATAATGTAATTATTTTTCCGATATTTAAAGAACAAACTTTCGCCTTCCGGAATACCGAGAGTCTGCAGATTCTCTAGAGATAATACGGAAAACTCTTACTTTGTAGATTATTCCGCACTTTCACTAACCAACCAGTGGATCTGCAGATACACGGCTTTTGCTCTTTCACGGTAACAAAATGTTCTCAATGCTGTAACCAAAATGTTCTAATACAAATGTTCTCAATGCAGTAACGAAATGTTCTAATACAAATGTTCTCAATGCTGTAACAAAATGTTCTAATACAAATGTTCACAATGCTGCACTATTAGATGTTTTCTATTAAAAATAGTATTTTTTACCTTGGGATATCGCAGCTTGATTGTCTGTGGGTAGACGTTGGTGGTGTCCTCGTAGGACCCGTACCACGGATACGTCATCACATCCACCTGAGTGTCGTTGAAGGAGGCGTACGCCAGCTTCGAACCGTCCGGACACCACCAGAGGGCGTTGTTGCTGTTCAGGATCTCGGCTGAAAACACACGAATGGGTGTAAACTCGGCGACAAGCTATATCCTGGTCCTCAGCATTTATACAGCACAAAGAAAATACACCCAGTACGTACAATGGACGGTGAATAAAAATTTCAATGGAATTGGAATATTCTTAATACTATTGCGAAATTAAACTTTTAATCTTTGGTAATTAACGATGACGTACTGTCAACTTTAACGAATAAAGAGCTCCAGACCATTGGTGTTAATCATTGAATTTGGCGAGGAAATAGTTCCAATTTTTAAGAGAGGGAAGGTAATGATGCAACGGATATCTGGCCAACATACTGCATCCGGCTACTGCCAGATAATTTGCACAAGCCGGATATCACAATTCTCCGACAGTACATCGGCCTGAAATTATATTCTGTGAAATAAGGTATATATATAATAATAACAAAAAATTTCAATATTAGAAATAAACAGTTTATATAAAGATTTTGTCCATTTTTAATATATTTCAGAATTTTTTTTTTATAAAGTAAATTAAAAACAAATTAACAGGGTTGAAACTCAACATAAAGATTAAAATTCCCTGACTTTCCAGATGGTTTTAAAAAAATTCCAGAATGAGAAATACATGAAAAATGAAGGTTTTTCTAAAGATCAATGTTGAGACTTATAAAAATTAAGTGCCTGTAAATAATAACCTATCAAAGTATTAAAACAAATTTGGAAATTATAATTTTTACAAATTCATAATTTTATAACGAAAATAAGATTTCAGCGATATCAAGAAAAGGAAGATGACAAACATTTAATTTCAGAAACATTTTTTAGAAAAATTCACCGACTTTTCCAGAAAAGTTGAAAAATTGTTAATTTTCCCTAACTTTTTAGGTCATTTTCATTTTTCCTGACAATTCCAAGTTTTTCCTGACAATTCCAGGTTTGCGGAAACCCTGAAATTAAACACTTTTCTTTATTTTTACATTTGTACATTACTGTTCAAAAGCAGTAAATGTTCTGCATTGTTCGGTAGAATTCGGTTGTATTTCTTTTTATAAATTAACCCAGCTTTTGACAGTAGTCTTATCACTTGGCCGGCGAAGAAGGATAATTTTCCATTAATTTTGATAAATTAGGAAATTAATTGTATAGAATTTTCACCAGTTGAATGGTGATGTTCTTCTTTCAATAACTAGTTATAAAAGATAATTATCTAACACTTGAAGGAGAACCAATTCATCAACATCTTTATTATTATCTACATCCAACTTTAATTGCAGTGGAATTGGCACTAACTTCTTGGAAACAATCCCTTCACTGTTTGGTGAAACCTTTGATTTTATTGTATGCGATTCTTTTTGAGGAATCCAGAAGAATGTCGCCTTCTACTTTCGTCAATGCTCGTATGGAAGTTTTAACAAACTTCAGTGTGTTCTTTGTCAAAAAGTATTTTGAACCTAGGAATTGAACCCTAATTGAAATGCTAATACGACTAATTATATTAAAAAATACGTAATTAATTATCAGAATAAAACATTGGTACTGAAATTAAAAATTATAAAGGAAAAATTATAATATAAGGAAAAATAAAATCGAAAATGAAATAGAAAAAGCTGATTAATCCAAAAAAAAAAGGATAAAAACATGCTATTGCCGGATAGCCGACGGACTGGCATTCTTTCCGGTTATCTGGTACCAGTTATCCGGCCAAATTGATATCCGTTGCATAACTAGTAATAATGTGTATTTTATGAATGACGTGTTTGGAACAGTTTACCGAAAAGGCATTAATAAAGACGCCAAACATGACGGCTCTGATACGTACTCATTTCTCGTTTGTTTTTAAGGCATATAAAATATTTTTAGCCAGTCATAGCCATAGGTTTGTGAAGTTGAGCCTTTTTACAGATCATAGTCTTTGCTTTAGGGTCTAGTTCGGTTGTCCCCAAGTATAGATAAAAGTATAGGGCGGCTCTGTTTAAATAGCTGATGTAACGTCCCTTGTTTACATAATTTAGATAAGTGAATTGGTCAACTTTCCCAAACTGGTTTGGTAATTCCACCATGGGCAGCTGACGTCATACGCACGTCACCAGCCAAAACAGAAACCAGCATATACTTTGCTTTCCCAAGTCGTAGGATAGATTTCGCCTTAGAGTTTTGTTGAATTTTTCCTAAAAACCGGGGTTTTAACTAAATGTACAGCTGCAACATCTATTTAGCAATTGATGCATAGATTGAAATATCAGCTTTCAGAAAATACTATTTTTTAAGACTTGGTAACTTAATAAACTATTGAATCTGCTTTTTGAATGGCAGAAAGCATTGCTCGAAGATTACGGAGGGGGGAGGGGGGGGGGGGAAGAGGGGGATGGGGGGGGGGGTCTAAGAAGGAATCGGGGTAATCTCATCCAGGGAGGAATGTTCAGTTGTTACTACTGGTTCGCGCATGCGTGGTTGTTTCTTGTTGATAAATTGGTTGGTTTCCCTCCAACACAGTGAAACCAACTAAATAAAGTGTCTCGGACGTTAAGCGCAGCATCTACTGACGAAAGCGAGAGGGCATGTTTCCCAGCTTTAATCATTGGTCCGAGATCAGCAAAATTACTTATACAAGCAAAATTAAGAGAATATGGAAGACTTTGTCTTTGTAAACGAAAGAGGCGCCACTGACAAACCTTAATATAAAAACGGTTTCTGCTTCTGCTTCCACCCGTAGAAAGTGCCAAGTGTTCTTGTTTGTGGTAAAATATAGCAGCATTTGAGATTAAACATAACGAATATTTTATAAACATAGTAACAGTATGAAAATTTAATGAACGACACTCCTTTTTAAAGTATTTTCAGATGGGAATAAAGTGAGGGGAAAACATGAAATGCTTGACTTCTTTTTGCGAATTACGTTTGAGAAAACTTCAAATTATATTTTACAACCGTTTTGAAATATGACTCCGACAATACAGGCGTGGGCTTGCAATGTTAAGTAACCGATGTTATATTTATTCAGCAATATGAATCGGATATAAAGTATACAATAGACGCAAACATGGAACTGTACTATTTAAGAATTCTCAAACTTGAATAGACTCTAAAAAACAAATTCGAAAAATATAAAATGCTTCATGATTTTTTTATTAGAAAAATCATATATGCATACCTCAACATAGCATAGAATAAAGGATGGCAGGAGAATTTCTTACTTTGAAAATTTACATAAAAAAGAGCTACATTGAAAATTATTTTTAAAAAAAATTACGAATTCCGAAGAAAAGTATATAATATTTTTGAATAACTACGAATAATTTTTTTTTCGAGTTTTATATCAAATAAGTTGATAACTATTCTGATAATTAAATATATATTTTTTTACACTATAATCTTGTGATTACTTTTTATTACTCTACAATCTTTTGATTAGGTGGGGGAAAATGGGACATGGGGTAAAATTTTTTTTGAAATTTAATATTAAATTACACATTGTAAAATTTACGTTTTGATCTTTAAATTTTTTTTTTAATATATATTTTGTTTAGTGGAGTACATTTTAGCAAAAAATTACATTTCTCGGCGATTTATTACAAGTCCAATTGTTGATTTGTTTGAGTATACAAAAAAAAAACACATTGTAATTTTTTGAAACGTTATGATATAATATTTGTATAAAAAAAGGATCATTTTAATATAAAAATAGCCGAAATATTTCTAATTTATTTAACTTTTTTTCAATGTTTTGAAAATGGGGAAAATTGTTTTTCGAATTTTTAATGCTAATGAATAGAAAATTGGTAAACATTTAACAATTTTCGGCAAAAGTGCAATTATTTTCCAAAAATGCGAATTCCGAATCTTATAAATGACACGAATTAACTGCAATATATTTAACACTGTTTATATGTTAATATGAAGTTCCATAAATATTTCTACAATTAAAATGTCAACAAGAATAACACATTTTGATAAAAAAATTGACTCCTACAATTTATTACACTACAATCTTTTGATTACTTCTTATTAAGCTACAATTTATTGATGGATAATTCCGGTTTCTCATTAAAAATTAATGTTTTCTGATTTTTATAGAATTTATACTTTTCATGGAAGAAACACGCATATCGTAAGCAGAATAAAATACTTTTCTTAAATAAACGAAGTTAAAACTGTTTTGAATAACTCAGGTACAAAACTAGTTATATGGTCTTTTGACTATTTCGAGAAAATCCTGAAAAACCGACAGAGGGCGATATAACGGTATTTTTTATTTTCATAATAAGAATAATATTCGATTTACATAAATAAATTTTTTATTTATAAAGTTCTTTCAGTTTATCACTTAAGTCGCACATAAACTCGAATGACTCAGATCTATTGTCTATTTAGTATCATTATTCGAATTTAAATATCGGAATCTTTTGATTATTCCTATAAAACCCTTGTATTGTTTATTTATGACAGAAAAAAAGCAAATTCCCCATTCAACTCAAAGTCATTCGTCTTTTCGGATGCTTCAGCACTTCTGTCCAGTTTCAGTATCAAGATGGACGATTCAAAACCGTCAAACGATCGTTGCCGCGTCTTCTTTTTAGAACGAAAAAAATATTTAAAATATTCCGAATCCTTCGAAAAATATTCCAGTTTTTCCCGTCAAAGATTTATCGTTTGACCCCCGAACATCCGGATTGTAAAATGATACATCAAAGGATGTTTTAAATATTCTCAAGCGGGTAACGAAAATTGAAAGAATATCAGATATCGCGGCGGCCGATGTTTTTAAAGGAATGTTATCAATTTGTGTGTCTTATTGTATGGGAGATTTTCGATGAATGTTTTATTCAAATAACTTTATGCAAATGTTTTTTTTCGTTTTGTAGTTATTGAATAATAACATAATAAGAATTCAGTTGTTAACCAACATAGTAATACTTTTTTCCTAAAAGTGTAACACGACGTTTCTATCTTAATACTCCATGAGACACTTCCCCGTAAAAACTGAGCACCACAATTTTTTTTTTGAAAACGCTATTTTCATTGCATTCATTTATAATTTTGCAGCGCAGTCGGTAGCGCACGGAACTTCGGAACAATAGGTTACTGGTTCGAGTCCCGGCGGGCCAAAATCGATTTTTTTAATATATATGGCTTAACTTCTTCCTCAACGCCAAACAACTAGTTTATACGGTAAAATCCGTTTATAACTATGCCGGGTATAACAATACGCCGGATATAACAATGTAAAATGCAAAAGAAGTTTGGATTTCCATAGCAGTCCATGTTAATTTTTTTTGGTTATTACGATACCGGTTATAACGATAATCCGCATATAACGATTGAGTTTCCCCCGTCTTATGCTGATTAACAACTGCTTATAACAATGAAGAATGATGGAAATAAGGACCGTTTGCTCATTAAACACGCAAAGCACGTGAACAAGAATGCCCGAAATTTGCGAAGAGATCCCCGGTTCTTCTACAATGTTAGCCATAATAGGAATTTTTATGGAAATGTCCTATTACAATGTCAAATCTAAGCAAACAAAAATTACTGACCATTCCTCATAAAAATAGCAGTTTATATAACTAACTTTATCTAACTAGTATATATAGTAGATAAAATCATTATAAAGTACATAAAATATATCTATATTCAACAGTTATGTATGTATGAGTATTATACTTTCTCATTAGGCGAAATTTTACGAGATTCGGGTATAACGATTTCCGGATATAACGATAAAATTATGACGGTCCCTTGAGATCCTAAGGCTTGGATTTGACAAATTCCGTTTAGTTTTTTAAATGATTGTAACAATTTTACAAATATCGAATGAAGAAATATTTCCAAGATCTAGAACGTGTCTTTGTGGTTTAGTCGATATCGCTCTGGACTTTGAAACAATAGGTCGCTGTTTCGAAACCCGAAGGGGGTCGATCCATTTAAAAATAAATATAAATATATTTTAAAGGGTTCTTTCCCAACGCTGGACCAAAAAACTTGTATTTCACATAGTCCAGTACAATGGGATTTATTATTTAGACAAATTCTTACACCATACTATCCCATAGCATAGATAAATATTAACAATCAATTCGTTTACGTCGTTTTTAAAATAGAAACTGACACCCAAGTCTATTTACAGCACAGCTTCTGCTTCCCCAAGCTTGAACAAAAGGCCAGCCTAATAGAATATCGATACATTTCCCTGGAACCCTTCATTAGCTTATTAGCGACTTCTCTAAGCGAAAGGTTCGCGTCCAACACACAATCAATGGAGTATGCAAGGCGTATGAGCATGTCAATTAGCGAGTATTGGGAGGATGTAAGGCATCGTGTTGTGTTTGTTTTGTTCTTAAAGATTATCGGGGTAACTGGAGACTGTGAAGGGTTAAATTGAGTTTTAACGCGAAACTGATAAAGTTGACGTTTATGAAATATAAGAATAAGATTTACTTTGTTGATTGTTACTCTATATCGTCGTACTACAACTAGATAACTCAATAAGAAGAGTATGGCAGTAGTATGAATAGCAGCAGCAGTATAATAGAAGTACAGTATGGCATGCAATTATATATATATACCTTACACGTAATTGTATGCAGAATCTTAATCTTCCTATGCAGTTATCTAGTTGTAATTCTAGTGCGACGTTATGAGCCGTCTATTTCCAAAACCAGATAGATCCACCTCTTTCGGTTTTCAGTTTATGAAATTTATTTTTAGTTTTCCTATAGATCTATCAGTAGGCTATTCATCAGCCTTTTGACATTTATTTTCTGTGTGAAAGTAGTGGTATGTTGTGCATAACCAGATAAGTAAAGACATCAGTTTCAAAAGCAGATAGTTCAAGATGTGCGAAAAACTGCCAAGTACCGAAGACAGAGGAGTAATCGAGCTACATCTCACAGTTTGGTGAGAAAACCAGATAGACCCAAAAGAAGAAGAAAGAAGACCTAACATTTATTTAAGACCTGTGTATCTCATACCGATTTGTAAAAAAAAAAAAAAAAAAAATATTCCATAAATAATGCAATTAATTAATTTTCTTATTTCTCTTGAAAAAATTGTCAAAAGTGATCTGAAACTGGAGGGTCATATAAAGGTCTGAGGTGAAGAAAGATGGCGGGCGGTCTTACCGGAGAGATTGTACAGAAAAGGAAAAAAATTTAATGTCACATCGAAATATACAGCATTCTCTTCTTTTGTTATTTATAAATTGATAAGCATCTCATCGTTCTTCCCATTTAGGTACCATGGCCCATTTTGGCAGCTTTGTAGCAAGCATAAGGCGTTGAGAATTCGATTTCAACAAAAAAATGAACCCTCTTCGTTTTCCTCTTGGAACTTTCGTATAAAATGTAAATTAGTGAAAGTTTTGATTTTAAATTCAAAATTCAATATTAGGTGTTTTGGTGTTTCTTAACTTTTGAAGGGGGGGGCCTCTAATTCTAAAAAGGAAGATAAACTTCTTTCAAATATGTAAGTTTCTCCCGTAACATCAACGCCTTCACCACAGTGAAAACCAGCATAGAATTAAATGATGGCATACAATTGAAGAGAAAGGTTGTTGTTATTATACGTAGATTTTGCCACGGCTAAAACTGTTTTTTAAATATCTGAAGATATCATGAATTATTGAACATTTGTTCCCTTTTGTTTCATTTAAAATTTGATGGTTTAAATCATTTGACTAAAATAAGATGCCTTCGTTCCTTTCGTCTACAAGTCCCCATGTCTTGGTAATAAAATACGTACAATTTCTATAATTTAAACTGAATTTAGAAATTCCGTTAGTTTTAATAAGAGAATGTCGAGTATAAAGATAACAATGAAACAAAGGAATTTATGCAAATGTTATTGAAAGCTATACTCGGGGACAACCTAAGTTGAACCTGAAGCAGAAGCTGTGATATTAATAAATATTTAATTGCTTTAGGCTCAACTGAGGTTGTCCCCGAGTATAGCTTTTATAAAACAAAGGAAAACATCACTGTTGGCAGATAATTTTTAAAATTATAATAAAATAAAACATACGAATGTTTGTTATATTTGTTTAATTATTTAGACATTTGCATTTTGCTGCATTAAAATGCATCGAAATGAATTTCGATATACCCCTTCAAATTGCGAGTTAGAAGTTACAATCATTGTTCCATAGTTTTTGTTCCATAAACAGTAAACACTTCGAATATATAAAATATTGTAATTTTATGCAGGGTGCCCACTATAGTCCTTAATCTTTGAATGCCGCCAGCTTTAGTCAGAAAACATTGTCTACAGTTATAGTAAAGTGACTATGCGCGCTATACGTTGAGATCGCTTACAGCACCCCCTACCGGACATGTACGGAGTTAGCGTGCATAACTTCAAAATTATATGACATACATGAAAATAGTGAATTACAAAGTGGTAGAAAAGCCTCGATTGAGTAAAAAAAGATACCTTACACACGAATGATATAAATAGAACACTCACAGAGCTCGTTTGTTTGACTATCGCCACTTAAACTTTCTTGTTTAAGACCTACCTTGACTTTTGACGAAACAAAAATTTTAAATTTTTACCGAAAATAATTTTTTCCGATCCTTTTCGGTGGTATCAGCTCATTGGACTTTTATATGTATATTGCCCTAAAAAAGATCTTTTCTGACACGGTCGATGGTGCGCTTAGCTTTGAATCAAGTTCGGTTCGAGTCGAGCTGTCGATTTTTATTTAAAATAGTTCTCATTTATTACGAAATTAATTTTGTGAAAAAAAATAAACAATTTCCGCAGTTCAATTTTCATTATATTTCATTTCATTTCAATTCAAAATATTTAATTTGAGTATTTAGCAGGCGTCTGTTTAGTAAAAAAAATATTAATGTTTTTATAAAAAGAGCTTGCGTGTTTAACAGTGCAGTATGATGTGCGCTGAGATGGCATTGAACTCGGAACCTCTTGCTCCACAGCCTAATACTTTATCTCATGACCAAAATGATCCCAAGACAACGTCGAAAAGATGCTACTCACTTGAGTTTGACGTTTCACGTCTTAAACCCCGCGACCGTTTCGATAGACACGGCTTACCTATTTTTTTTAAAAAAAAACTTGAATATGTTTTTAAAGTCGGTCTGGGTCTAGCACGGCACCAAAACAGTTGATATTTTATATCCCCATATCTTCACATGTAATCATCCTACCCAGATAAATTACCTACCAATGTGGGGAGTCGAACAATGTTAGTCACCGACTTTTGTACCACGTGTGGTGTGATGTGTGCTTATAAACAGCCCTCAATAAATACAAAATAAAAGTATTGTCTGTAAACATTGACGCATGCGTATTTAAAATTCTATGTTACAATTATCTGAAATTTAAGGGTGTACAGTTATAAAATAAAATAATTCTTTAATTATTTTTCCTTAAAAATATTTAAAAAAGATGGATATCAAGTCTCTAGTCGCCAATTGGCACACAAACAATTTCGCCAAATACGATAATTTATTTCCAATTGGAAGAATGCAATTTTTTTTTTAGCTTTGATATGTATTAAAACTAATGAATGTGAAGTTTAATAGATCCGTTTTTTGTCATTGAAGGGTTAATTTTTTATACAAAAAATTATGCAACTTTTAACCTGTATGAAATAACAGAGTTTTTATCCACCTTACCTTCATAAACCCAATCTGGAAGTCCATTGAAAATCACGCCTTCTTCCCCGGAAGTCGTCAGAGCTGTAGGCTTGGCTCCGTCCCCGTAGGAATTTAAATAGTAAATGTTATTTCGATATACATACGCCTGAAAGAGAAATGTGAATGTAATTAGGGAAAAAATAATGAAATGGCATTAATACAATTAACATAAATTTTGATTAGGGTGGATTATTGCCATTCATGCTTCGTATTAGTATCGTTAGTTTCTACTGTAATAAAATTATAGTTAATTTGGATACACTTCAAAAGAGTATCGAATTTTGTATGTATTGAGGTAATACATTTAAATAAATAAATTAATTACTTATACATAAATAATATTTTATTATTATTAAAAGGAAATAAGAGACTGTGTGAAGTAAAAATATTTTGTTTTTTGAACGTAGGCTTGCGATAATTATTGCACGGGCATGCTAGTATTTCTGTAGTAGAGATCCCTTTTGCGCCCCTCAGACGCAACACATCTTAACACATGAGATATCAAAGGAAAGAGAATTTCATGGACCAGTGACGAATCGTACTTTAATGTCATAAATATCAACGTTTTTTTTAAATGCATTAAAAATAATTCATATTAAAGTGTTTTTAAACAAGCAGTTTATAATGCTGCCATCTACAAGCAGACCATTAAACTTTGTGGCCATTAAAAAAAAATATTTGATAATATCTTTCACCCTTATAAAGCGAATGGGTGCATGTGTGTAGAGGGATTTTTGAACCATGGTCAGATGACGAGGAAACACCTGACTGACACCCAATGCCTTCAATAGACGTCGGGACTTTGGACCCCGATCAGATTGATCGTGCACCAGTCCCGTATACACGCCGTTCATTTTTGCGGATGTTCTGGACGACTTTTCTAGTATTTTTGTAGCGAAGCTGGCAACCCTCCGATTACAAGATCACTACTTTTTAAATTTTTTTGTCAAGTCCATCCCCTAAGATCGAACCAGGAATCTTCGTATTCCCAGCTGACGCCTTTAACCGATCAGCCACGGAGGCCTTGGTCAATGTGTGAAATAACTGATATGAGATTTGTGCAACAGAAAAGAAGGCACTCACCATTTGGCTGTTTGTGCTACCCCACACTACGTACTGAAACTCTGCGTTGGGCATGTCTGGTAAAAAAGGCTGCACTTGTCTGAAAAGAAAATTGTAATCTATTACACATTTATTGCTTTATTAACTATATATAGGGAAGGTTAATTTATTACGACACACTATTTATCGTGCTTTTGTAACCTTCCAATCCCCATGCCACTAAATCCCCTTCCCCCTGTCACGTCACAATAAATTTTAGCAGTTAAAAATAGTCATTAAAACTTTTGTCCTATACTAATATACATTTTATGCTAACTCTGGTTCGATTAAGGTAGAAGCAAAGGAATCTCGCCTTTAGTAAAGGACCCCATTATGTGTGTGCGCTTTCAAATGGACTGTACAAAATCAAATATAATTTTAAAATGCATTAATCCTTAAACCCTGGACACTTTTTTTTTAAACAAGCCGTTGATAATGCCGCCATCAATGTCCAGGGTTTAAGGAAAATGTATTAATCCTTAAACCCTGGACACTGGGAAAAATTACCGGTAGTGTCCACTGATCACGCTTCTATTCCGCTAAACTTATTCAACCGCCAAATGTGCGAAAATGCGCCAAGGTTGTTCACTTATCTCAATGTGTTTATCACGCACAGAAAATCATGCTTTAGTTGAACGATTGGTTGCCTCATAATTTTAAATAATGGTCGGATGAAGCTAACAAGATATGAGGTAGTACCCCACTCACTATATGTGTCTACTCATACAACCCAAGGCTATTGGAAATGGTTATCGATTAACCCCGAGTGCTGTTTAGTTGACAAAACGACGCGCTAGAGCTACACACTGGGTTATCGGCGACTGTTCGGAATCGATTCAGAAAGCTATTTAGTTGGTTGAATTAACGGTAGCGATTATCAAACGATCCCGATATACGCTTAGTTAGTGGTTAGTAAACAATCCATATGGTACCAAAAACTTATTGAGTTTGTTTAACGGAGCAGTACCCTGATCACACTGCCTTTCAAACACATCGGGGCTAGGGGAATAAATTCTTATCCCTTATATTCATTATAATAAATTACATTCTAAAAATTTATTAAAACCGTTTAAAAGTATGAAGTATATTTTATTGTTTGACATTTTTTTTGTTTTGCTCGAAGCAGTGTATTATAAAAAAATAAATACAAATCTACATATTTATATACACGGGGCAGTAAAGATTTTGAAAGCGCTCTATATAAAAATAATTTTTAAAAGTTATAAAAATATATATAGGAAATGCAGGTAGGTTGAGCGGTGGTCATTGATTACCTGTTTAACTACACATAATAAACCATTCTTTTTTTGCTATATTTTAACTATTATGTTTGTTGTTAATTAAATCTAAGCTATTAAAAAATATAAGCAAAGTAGGAGGACAAAAATGTTTTATTGTACAGTTAATTTTTTTAAAGCTTTTATTTTACAGCTAAATACGATACAGTCAAAGAATGAATATAGCCCAACAATTTGTGATCACCCAGTATTATACCGATAAATTTCAACAGTGACAGCTTTTTTTTGGTGGTCTATTTAATATCCGACGATCTACGTACAAGTAAAACGCAAAAAAAGTAAGAGCTTAATAAATTTTTTCTAATGAAAATATATCAATTTATAAAAAAGCTAACGATCATTACAAAGACTTCATAAAAAAAAATATTTAAGTTTTTTTTTCAGAAACCTTCATATAAGTATGCACATAATGGCGGAGCTTAAAAAATGCTTTCTTAAAAAAAAATTAAGAATAAATAATCTCTGTAAAAAAATAAGATTTAAGCTCTTAAAACTTAAAGATAAAAAAAAACCCTCTTGAATTTATTTGAATTTACACTTATTTTTTTTTGCGTTAAAAAAAAGGTCCTTCTGATAAAAACTTCAACTTCAACTAAGATTAATGCATAATAAGATATTGTTTCTTATTTAATCCTTAATTAATTTAATTATCAAATTTGCATACAAGAAAAGAAAATGGCTACGTTTTAGTTTTATGAATAAAATTTCCTATTTAAAAAGAGAAGAAGTGTTTTGTTTTTAAAAAGTACTTACTCAGTTTCCACTATGTACACGCTGTACTTAGCTGTATAAGAGTGCTTGAACACCTACGAAGAGAAGATGAAATGATTTACATTTTTTTACCACTTTAATTACTTTAGTTAAAACAAATAACAGTTAATTATAATTATTAAAATGGCAGAAAATATGCAAATTCGTAACTTAGTTTTTGCAATGCATCTAGCAAAAAAGATTGACAAAGTTATAAGAAAATAATTGGATTAAGTAGTTAATTAAAAATAGTTTTAAATGGATTTGCAATCAACAATTTTTTTATTCAATTTATTTTTTCTATATCAATACTTATTTTGTATAGTAATGCAAGTTAATTTGCTTTATTTGTTTCAAGAAAAAAAACGTTATAATTAAATTAAGAATTAGTAGACGTATTTAAAGTTCAATGTGGTTAAAATCTTAAAAAGGCGATTTGTTCAAAATAATTGTTTTATATTATATAACTCCATTGATTAAAACTCTGGGGAGATAAGTAAAAATATTGAACCTGGAAATTTGTTTTCACTTATTTTTAAAAATGCATGATTATTTTTAACCGACTGAACAGCGCGCTAACCAAAACTCCAAAATAAACCCGCCAGAAAGTTTAAATTAAAACCGACAAATCGCGCGCCATGTCGAGAGGTTATAGATTTGACCGTTATGTATTTTTTTTATGTATGTTCGCGCGAGATTTCGGTTCTACTTCAGATATTTGCACAATTTTTTTTGTTGGATAGGGGCTGTTTCACTTGGGAGCAATGGAAAAAAATATCCGGTTATCCGGTATTTAACTATCTGGAATTCTAAATTAACCGGACCGTTAAAAAAAAATATTGTCCAATTTCGAAATTTTTTTTTTGTTGGATAGAAAAAAATCCACTTAAGCAAAATCTGCAAAAAATAATCGGTTATACAGCTGTTATATATCCGGAAATGTCGATTTTCCGGAGTTCTTTTATACAATTAATCCAATTTCATAATATTTTCATTGTTTAACAGAAGTTGTGCAAAAATGACATTTCATTTAATCAACATTTATTGGCATTGATAGGGATTGTTTTACAATATACTTTGTTGAGCAGAAGTTGCTACTTGAATTTCTTGGTGAATAATAAGAGGGGGAAAGCCCCCTGCTAAATTAAAAACTAAAAAAGGGAAAAATAAAATAATCTTTTTAGAAAAAAGGAAAACCGACTTTAAGGAAAATGCGCTAAAGAGTAAAAAAATATTTTTAATTCTTTAAATGAGTTGAAAAATTGAATTATTGAATATCAATTTTATACTTAGTAGATTTTGAAGTTGGTGTCAATTTACAAAAATCATACCCGATTTCAAAAAGTTGTACTAAATAAAAATTGATATTCAATAATTCAATTTTTCAACTCATTTGAAGAATTAAAAATTATTTTTCACTTTTTAGCGCATTTTCCTTAAAGTCGGTTTTCCTTTTTTCTAGAAAGATTATTTTATTTAAGGAACTTTCTTATAATGAAACGGACGCCTGCTAAACATTCCGATTACATATTTCGTCAAGAAAAAAAATCATTGTCGTTTTTTTACGAAATTTCTTTCGTCAAAAATAAGGACGTTTTGGTGGAATAGAAATAAAAGGCTCGGGATCACTTGGTCCGAAATCATGCGCGCTATCGACCGGGCCGGAAAAGCTTTTATGAATTGTGCCAATATACACATGAAAACCAAAACTAGAACCGAATATCATCGAAAAGGAGTCGGAGTAAATTACTTTAGTTAAAAATTTGAAGATTATTTTTTCGTTAAAAGACACGGGGTGCAATGGCGAAACGATTGTCATAATTGATTGCCTTGTTGATCTCAGCGGAAAGTTCTAATTGCGGCCCATGGCAACCTTTTGTCTGGGCGATAAAAAAATGTTTTCTTCTTTGAGAATATGGTAAACCCAGCTCTGGGTTATTTCTGAGAGTGGCTGCAGGAGCGATTCATTTACATCGCAAACAAATTCCTTATTTTTTTTAAACGCATATTTTTAAAAACTATTCTAGTAGAGAGGGATTTCAAAAGTTCTTTCCTGATGCTTTAAATTTAGCAAATATTTCAAAAAGACTTTTTAACAACTTTTACATTATGTGTATTGCGAGGAACATTGGAGATGCACGAACAGATATACACATCCGTATCCCACAGGTGGTTATTATTGCTTTGACAAAATCAAAGTTTATTGTAAAATACTTATATACTAGTAAAGTTACCCGTTTTTCTCACGGGGTTAGTGGACAAATATACACTATATCGAAATAAAGAAACCCATATTAAATAATAAAAATAATAATTGCCGTTATTAGCAATTGCCGTTGCTAGCTGACTATGGTACCTGAGGGCCACCAAACCCCCCTTTTTTTGGTTGGTTGAAAAACGTTGCACTAGAGCTACATAATGGGCTATTGGCTATGGTTCGTTATTCATCCCGAAGGAAAGACTCGATAACACTGCCTCGTCACTTTGAACAATGTTTAGATAACGGGGACAACACCTGAGCGCGGCACCCTACGCATCTGATGTAGGCGTGAGGACGTTTGGAGCACAATATTTAACATGCACTAGTCCCCTATGCGTTTTGAATGTTTTTTTCGGACGACGAAGAAGGAAACTGGTAACTCCCTCGGCTGCACTGTCAAATTCGAGATTGCAACCCACAACCCCCCGATTATGAGTCGAGTATTCAATCAATGGACCATACCAAATAAAGTAAAGAACTCCGAGTTGCAATAATCCAATACTAAATAATTAATTTTATGTACATTTATTTGGGAAATGATTTGCAAACGACGAATTCCGTTAAAGTTCAACTGCATGGCTTAAAAAATGACGCTACTTACCACTGCTTAGAAGCGAATACATTTTCATTATATACTTTAAGGATGAAAGCTTAAATTTAATTTCCAAAAGCCCTTTAAAGAAAAGCCCAACATCAGAAATGACTAAATTGCTTGAACGTTTAATGAATGCACTCTTCCCAATCTTATATTAAATTGTCTGCGTTAGATTTTAATCAGCTTAAAAGCTTTTACAGTAAATTTATTTGAAGAGTTCGAATGTTGTAGTACCATTTGTGCAATATTTGTTATTTGCACTAAAATACTATTAAGTCTGTATTTCTTTAAAGTATTTAATTCGAAATAGGATTACAAACGTTTAAAGTTACAATAAGCAAATTACTATGTAAGATAATGTAGTTACAGGAACTGTGCATTTGAAAACAATTATCCTTTTTAATTTGTCTGTTTCGAAATGTAACTTCTTTAAAACCGGTTACGGGTATGTGGGGTGCTAAGTGGACCATAACGAAAACACTAACAGTGAAACACCATTAGAGCAGTGTATTTCCCGCTCGTCTGACGCTCGCAAACGTCGTCCTAAGAGACAAAACGTAGAAAGCGTGCAAGAGGTTGTTCGGAATCCAATACGGTATCACTTATTTGAGTTTGGCTTTACAAGTCGTCTCGATAGGCACATTCTAACTAAGTTTTTAAATATTTAAAAAGTTTTTGTTATAAATTCTAAACACCCGACATCAAAATTAATTTTTTTTAAAAATCAAAGCATAATATTTTTACTGTATCTGTATTTACTTGAAATAACGTAACATATGTCTATAAAATTAGTCATCTTTATAGAGGACGTGTACGTTTATGAACAAGATACGATCACACAATCGCATACCACTAGCCCTACTGAAAATTCCCTACAAAACTGGATCAGAGCTCGTTCCATTTCTCTTCACCCACCCCTCATAATCCACAAACAACGCTTTCTGCTTTGCTTAAAGCAGATTCAATAGTTTAGATTTTTACATATTTAACAAGCCTTATTGAGTTACTAGTCTTTAAAAAGGTATTTTCCGAAAGCTGAGATTTCAATCTATGCATCTAATGCTAAACAGCTATTGTAGCTGTATATTTAATTAGTTCAAAGTCGGTTTTTAGGGCGAAATTCAGCAGAATTCTATGAAGAAAGACGAAATCTATCTTACAAATTTGCTTTCCACAATGTTTTTACCACATACTGGCTTCTGTTTTGACCGATGACGCGAGTGTGACTTCAGCTGCCCATTGTAGATAGATTAAGACAAAATGTAAGTTACAGGACTAATAAAATATATTTTAAGGGAAATCAGTCAAAAAGAAGAAAAGCGTTAAGTTTTTAACTATGGATTTTTCTATATCATGATAAAGTATCTTTTATTATAACATGAAGGAGTAAATGAATAAAGAGGTATGTAACATTTAAAAAAAATAATTATTGTCCTGGATAAAAGAGGTTATGTGCTGGCTTATGTTTTTGACACTGGCAGCAGCACTGTAGAAGCCTTATTAACAGAGATACTTGTGCCATGGAGAAGGTATGTGACCACAACCAATTTAAGATCAAATATCTTAAAACTTACAAGAGAAAACTTACAAGGTGTCCAAGAAATTTTGGACACATAACAAAATTATCGTTGGTTTGGTTAAGTAACGTCGCACTAAAGCTGAAACAGTGGACTATTGGCAACGGTTAGGGCCTATATCGAAGGGAAGACCCGGTAACGCCTCGTATTTTCGAACCCTGGTCAGATGACGAGGACAACACCTGAGCTGACACCCGACGCAACCTCAATAGGCGTCAGGACATTGGCCCCCGATCAGATGTATCGTGCACCAGTCCCGTGTACACGCCAGTATAATTTTTTGGATGTCCTGGATGACTTTTTAGTATTTTTGTAACGAAGCTGGCAACACTCCGATAGCAAGATCACTACTTTTTTACTTTTCTTTGTCAATTACATCGCATGGGCTCGAATTTGCAATCCGCTGATTACCAGCTGAACGCCTTTATCCACTGGGCAACTGGAGGCCCGTAAATTACGTAAATAAAAAAAAAAACTATGTGCAGTGAATGTTTTTTTATGTCAAGTAATACTAACATGGTTTCAATTTTTTTTTTGTTTTGCATCATTGTTTGTTCTCTATAGTGACATTATTGTTATTCTCAGAATGCAATAGGGGGCACTCAATAGCGCCCTAATGAGAAATGTATGTAAAAAGACACGCGAATTGAATGAGTACACATATTTCAATGGAGTTGCTGAAAGTGTAAGATTAATCGAAATAACCGACTTACCTGTTCGTGTTCCAGTGACATAAGAACAAATTTTCTATCTGGAGATATGCTATAGGATTGTATATTGAGCGGTTTCTGAAAGAAAAAAAAAGAGATAGGTGTTAATTTGATGATATTTTTCAAATTAACTCTAACGTTATTTAAAAAAAAGACATATTTCTAAACAATGCAAATCAGTCAATCTTTACTAATAATCTGTACCTGTAGAAAAAAGACAAGTTTCATTCTACCTAAAGTTTGGTTCGTGTATGCGCGCGCTATGCTTCTATGCTACTTTAATTTTTTGTCATGATACTCTTTTGGCCGAAATTTGACTCATTAAATGGACGCGGTACAAAGGGAGAAGCGGATTAATTGCCAACCTTGTCGACGCGGCTCTTCTTCCTCTATACGATGATAGGTCATTTCTCGCCATAGACTCATTATTCCCCGTTGAGTTATGGGGACAAAGCACATACTGCAGCCAAGGTCGACAATCCAACCCACGCGATACATACGTCAGAGAGGGGAATGGGTTAACAATCGGCCTGGTCGATACATCGTACTTTCTTCTACACGATGGTAGGTCGTATCCCCCATAGGCTGATTCCCCATGGAGTTATGAGGATTTTACAAATCCCATTTTTTAAGTTGATACCTAACCTGGCTTTCATCATATTTTTGTTTCAAGGGATTTTGTGAAGATAAAATGAAATTTTTTAATTATGTAAAAATGCAATAATCAATTTTTAACAGTGTTTCATGATACTCTCACCTCATTCGCAGCACATTTGCAATTTCTTTATCAAATACGTCGGTCAGATCTCTGATCAATTACAAATACCAGGTATTGCTTCTGTCAGGAAATGGATCATCACGGTTCAAACATCACAGCACCAGGCACAATGGGAGTCAGCTGCAATAATGCCGATGATCGATTCTCCGATATTGCTTATCTCATCCCTGGGAATCCATTGGGTTCCATTATAATGGATGAGGATAAACATCGCCGATAACTGTATTAGGGAGAATTAGGTTTCGG
The DNA here is from genome assembly GCA_963932185.1 of Troglohyphantes excavatus. NCBI lineage: Eukaryota > Metazoa > Arthropoda > Arachnida > Araneae > Linyphiidae > Troglohyphantes > Troglohyphantes excavatus. The sequence continues at coordinate 70,372,999 of OZ010671.1, read as the reverse complement.
GCGCACAGTGTGTCAAGGGGCTCAGTGTGTCGAATTGCAGGTTCACTGCAGCCAACAGCAAAGGGAGGTTGACGGGGATTTGTGTAATTTTTAGGGAACACCTGATCTCTTAACTTGTTCTTTTTTTGTATGAGAGTTCTTTAACACTTTGACTTAATGTGTGAGTTATATGCAACTTGCATTACATTGTATTTTGCATTGGGATCAACCGGCGTGACAGTCAAAGTATTAACCTGATATTTATAAATGTTCAGTTTCTATGTTCATTGACGAAGTTATAAACAGGGCACGATATCCAACATGAGATGCTTTTAACCGTTTGTACTCCGATGTCGCTTTCTCAGGTGCCAACATAACGACCCGTTCTTTTGTTTCCCTGATTTTTTTTAAATAAACGAGAACTGCATGATCTTGTGCTTAGAACATCAATCTTTTTTTCAACTTGTTCTCTTGCAAATACAAAACAGATTAGGATTTTTTTCCCTTTATGAGTATAAAAAAATCTGTGGGAAAGAACGTAAAGAGGAATAACTGTTCCATAGAAAGAACATAAATCGCAAAGTGTTCTTGGAGTGCAAAGGGTTAAGAACAAGTTATCAACTTTTAACTTGCCTCATTTTTCGAAATTGAAACACATATTTCTTGAAAAATAAATTCAAGGGACGTTTGAGAAGTTCGAAATGTAATAATTCGTATACTCTGTGATGACTAACATAACTTTCTGGACCGATAGTTAGTGTAACAGGCGTCGTACTGTATTTACAGGGTGGGAGCGAGTACATTTTCCCCTCTTGTCTCTAGAATGTAAATGTGCCTTCAGATTAATTAGAGAACAGGTTTCAAAAACAAAAGATGGCGGTTTGTTTTCTTAGAGCGGTTTCTTTTTGACCGTAAGAATAGGTGGTTGACGTTAATTTAAAAGAACAGGTAAAACAAAATCTGTAATTTCTTTCAGGAACCTTTTGCACTTTTCGAACATCTTTGACATTGCGTTCTTTCCACGGAACAGTTATTCCTCTTTCTGTTCTTTTACCCACAATTTTTTTATGCTCATAGAGGGGAGAAAATCGTAATTTCAATCGATTTTTTTAAACACAAGATCACGCCGTTCTCGTTTATTTAAAAAAAAACAGGGAACTAAAAGAACAAGTCGTTATGTTGGCGCCTGAGAGGCGAGATCGGTGTGAAAAGGGTTAATATAAGTAACTTCTATATATAAATCACTATATTTTAATGGGATGTTTGATAAAATACACACATTGGAAGTTTCAATGACTATATTTAACTGCAAAAAATTCACCGTGACGTGAAATGGGGGAAAAAGGGGTGTAGTGTGACCGTGAAAACATTTTCTTGTAGTATTTAATGTAGTATAGATTATTAAAGTAACAAATATCAATGTTGAACAAATATTTTTAAAAAATATTAATGCATTAAAAAGTTTTTATCGTGTTTCAAGAGAATAGTTGCTTGCTCTTATTTGTTTAAAACCATTGAATTTAATTGAAACTGTTTAAGGGAAACCGTAAAGTCAATTTCTTAAAGAAAAATCGTCCCTTTTTCGTTATTGCAGTTTTGAAATGTCCTAAAACTTTTCTTTCTAACTTATTTGAAATTTTATTTCTACGATAATTATAAGTATTTTTAAAAAAATATTTTTGTTCATCTAAAAGTGGCATAGCTAAGTATAAAGATATTTTTGTTTATTTTGTGTCTCAGAAAGATGCTTTATGCACTCACTCCATTACCTTTTCTCAACAACTAATATAGTTAAAGCTTTCAAATCTTTCAGCAACGTTGCAACATATGTGAGCTTACTTAAAAGCTTGAATTTGGCCGTATAATAAGAATTTAATTAGTTATGCTACTTTTAAGATAAAAAAAATGCTATTGGATTTTTTAAAGTTTTTTAAGTAAATATACTGTTTTTAAATTAAAAAAAATATTTCAATTGCTAAAATCGAGCTTTAGAGTATGTCAAAATTTTCCACGAGTACATAGATGCCAAATTTCGGAAAGTTCCAAATGCGGCCCTGGCAACCTTTTGTCTGGGTCATAAACAATTGTCTTCTACTTTAGAATATGATTCCTTTAGCCGCAATTGGGCTATTGCCCCAAATTTATATCTGTATCTTTTCAAACTTATGAGGAAAAAAGTGCATAAAAATGCTTTTTAACATGGGAAACATAGAGGTTTTGGGGACTTTTCTGATCTCCTTAAACGAGCATAAAATTCAACCCATGTTACACGTCTTATGTGTGTTTAAAAAGAACAAAAAATAAAGTATCTGAAAATGCCCTGCTCTTCGCCGATTTAAATTCAAGAGGAGTTTGCAGTAGCGATGATCCTTTAATCTTCTCCGGGCAAGTAATACAGGGATGCCAGGTTTGGCAACGAGTTGCCATTATGGCAATTTTTTTATTGAATTAAAAAAAAGTTTGATTTATTTATAAGTATTTAAGGGGATAGAACACACAATCCTCAAAAATATACAAAATTATTTTATTGCTTTAAAAAAAATAGTTCATTTTATTTTGAATCTAACGACACCAAAATTATATTTCTATGTTAAGTACAACTAAATATTTTCGTCGAATCAATCTTTAGTTAAAATTTGTAACTTCGGACTCATTTTTCTCAGAAATGATTTTTTTCATGTTTAATCAAATGTAAGTTAATATAAGTTCAGATCAATTTGAAGAAATTGCTCTAAATTTACTACAATATACTTTCAAACATATTGCTTTAATTTGTATTTAGGTATCAGTAATATATAGATAATATTTCATTTAGTATTTTATAAAAAAATAACTTGACCAGTGGAATTAGCGATTTATTTTCAAGTATTTTTCAAAAAAAATTCTTTTGCAAATAACAAAAATTCGTAAACACATATTTCAGAAAATATTTCCTCGATTTATATCAAAAATTTAAAAGGTGACATTTTTGTAAATTTTTAATTTTTATAAAAAAATATATAATTTTTTTTTAATATTTGACCATGTGAATACGTTACTATGATAGCACACATATATGAAAAATAAAATTATAGTGATACCTGCAAAATTAAACAAAAAAGTAAAATGTGTCCTAAAAGCGATTTTCAGCAGCTGCAGATACGAAGGGGGAACATAATAAACCGCGGTTTCGATATATTTCTGCAGACTTGGTAAATGCACAAACCTAGTTGGCAAACTTGGGATTTTTAAATTGAAACTTTTCAGTTTAATTCTTAAAAAAGCAAAATGTCTCACAAGTTTGCTAAGTCTACAGGAATTTACCACATTGAGGGGGAGAGGGAATAAAATAAATGCATTAAATAATGAAATATAAATGCATTAAATAATGAAATATAAATGCATTAAATAATGAAATATAAATGCATTAAATAATGAAATATAAATGCATTAAATAATGAAATATAAATGCATTAAATAATGAAATACAAATGCATTAAATAATGAAATATAAATGCTATATAACGAACAATAATGCAGTGTGTTATTTAGCACTAGAGCTGTTTGGCCCATCGTTGCCTGGGAACCCGTTGAGATAAAATTAGAGTGACCTCCTCCGCCCGGACTTGAACCCGCGACCTCTTGTTCCCGAAGATCCACCGTCTAAGTTACAAAGGCACGTTTTACCTGGATCTTGAAAATATTCTATTTTAAAGATGTTTCTACTTTTTTTTTTTAAATTATTAAAATCATTTAAAAAAACAAAACGGAATTTCACAAATCCTAGCCTCAGGTACTTTTATATAAAATTTCACCCTTTTATACATAGAGGAAACAGTTGTTTTCCAATCCATAGACAGACAGCTTTTCTTTTATTATTATAGATTTGGCGATTTTTTTTATCTGAATAATTTGGCGAATTTTAAAAAAACACGGCAGGCAACCCACAGAATTTCTTTACGCTTCAAAAATGGAACTTTCCCCCGTTCGTTTTGCGCCAAAAACTTTCCTCCCCATTTACATGCAAAAGGAGCCGAGACGCGGTATTTATTAAACAAGGTTACAAAAAGACTGTCGGAGAAAGTATTAAAAGGAGAAAAAAGGAGAAATACGAGAAGTAGCACATGTAAGGCAATAAAACACACGCGAGATCAAAAGTTCGTAAAACGTAAGTGTGCGAAGTACGGAGCATGCAAGTACATTTTCTCTATGCAAAAAGAGAAATAAGAAAAAAATGGCGATGAAAATGTATATTTTGCGCCAAGTGAAAATTTTTCGATCTTGGAACTTTTTTTTTATTTATTTATTCACCATTTTCGTGCCAGCTCGCGTTATTTTTTTGTTGTTGTTGCCAGATTCAGCTGTTGTAGTGCTTCGAGAAAAATTTATGGGCCGAGGTTGGAAGAAGAAAGCATCAGATTTTTTTTTCAATAACAAAAAAAATGAATTTCTAAGGAATATGAGTGAGGGAATTTTATTTGGGAAACATGCACTCTCCGCTCTATTTTGCGAGCATAAAAATGAGTTGGGACTTGTAAAATAAAGTGCGGCGTTGACAAATAGTCACAGGTATTTTGAAACAGCTGTGGGTGTGAAACCGTTCTATCAATTTTTAAGCAGTTATGCTTATGTCGGGATATTTATCAAAAGTATCACTAGAACGATTTTATGAATTGTCAGAGCAATTTTGTGCGATATCAGCTTCAGATAAAGGGCTAACCCTTTTTTGTAGCTTGATTATTAAATTATACACAAATTGTTGTCACCTTAACATATTTAACGTGCATCAGTCCTCCCTACATATCGTCTTTAAAAATAAGCAAATATAGGGTGTATGAAGATTATCTTCATAATTTTGACATGCAATAAAAGCTAATAGAAATAATATAGCTAAGTTATGTACGCTTGTACATGTAATAGCAACATATGAAGAATTATTTGTACACAGTTTATTTCCAAAACCATTAATGCACCATTCCAATATCAGTAATGCATACAATAAACCATTCAACACACTGAGCTTTCTCCTGAGGATTCGGGTTCGGGCGACTGATTGCATTCATACTAATCTCTAGTTGTTATCGGCGTAATGTGCTGCCATCTAACGGTAATCAGAAAAACTTTCACAACCTCTTTCTACTACCAGAACTTCAAACGTTGTCTGCGTCTCTTGTGATGACGTAAAAAAAAATGCGTAGGAATAAAATCTATGTGTCGCTGCTACATGTACCAGCAACATAACTTAGTAATTTTTTTAGGTTTAATCGCATGTTAGTTCGATTAAGCGACCCGGTAGGGTGGGCTTGGCGACGGGTAACGCTAAGCCAAAAAAGAAGAAATAACGCCAGCTCGCCAAAGCACAGCCAACAAGTAACGAACGCCTGACAGGACCAGCTCATATATACTCTGACCAACTCACCTACGTTAAAATGCGAAAAGAAGCGCCTCTAAAACATATTCTAGAACTCTATACGTGGCTCGTAAAAGAATAAAGCCAGTATTGGTAATCATCGTAACCTTTAATTTATTGCAAGAATAAAACTTTTTAATAGAAAATCAACAGAGATACGGAGTTTTTTAATTTGCGTAAAATTGGCCCATATGCCACTTTTTGAAACACAAAATTTTAAGATTCAATATTCATCCGATTCTATGAATTAAAAGCTTATCGGATAGCTTATGGCATCACTTAGTGCCTTTTGTTACTTTTAGTTTAATATATAATTTATTTATATGTTTAATTAGGTAAAACAGTAATTAGATAATAAAAAACATAATCTCGCCAAGCTGTTGTATAATATAAAGCACCCAAATATAAAGTTCTTCCCCGCCAAGGTGCATGAGAGCTCCAGTATCAAGCTTAAATTATCGGTAAGAAGCATTTTAAATATATAACATTAGTTAGTAATTTTATTCCCTATCGGATTCTTACCGGAGATAAGGGTGAGAAAAGAGGTGAAACTCAGAGTATATGTGTGACGTCACGAATCCTTGACTGGAACTTTCGTTGATGTCAATACTAGTATAGGATTACACTAATGACATAGTGATTTAAAAATAGTTTAAATGGGGATTGGTCTGACATTCTCCAAAAGGTGGTTTGAAAAAAAGGACTCGTATCCCTCCCCCAAAACAATATTCAAAAAATAAAAAATGCCCTCCCTCCTTTAAAAAAAAAATCTCGACACTGTGGCTAAAAAAATTGTGATAACAAAATCAACCATTCCAACTGCACTAGGGGGGCTCAACCCTGCACACCCCCTCTCTAGCCTTCGCCCGAAAAAAAAGGTACTTTCTTTCCTTACCTTGACTAAAATTCTATACATACGGCAGCATTTATAAATTTTTAACCAAGCCAAGAAAAGAAAGCTCATCTTTTTTCCGGCAGAAGCCTAGCAAGAGGTTGTGTAGGGTTGGGTCCCCTATAGTGCAGGTAGACTGGTTAATTTGATAAGTTATTTAGCCACAATGTCGAGCTTTTTTTAAGGGGGAAGGGGTGGGGGGGGGGAAGGGGTAGTTCTATCGACCATTTTAAAATCCCGCTATAATGACGATGAGACTCGAACTCACCGTCCTAAGATTACGAGTTACTACCAGACCACCACACCGAATATATATATGAAATGTTCCACTGGGTGGTCATTTATTTAGGTTAATTGCAGTCGTGACTATGGGCCGAGTAGTATTTCACACAACAAAAGTTTATTTACTAGAGTCAGCATACATCCTTACATGTCGACAGCCGAAGTGACATCACATGGGGACTTTACATAATATCAAGAGGGAAAATGGGGAATTAGTATCGGGTCTCGGAAACACAGTCGTTGATTCGAGGGGATAATATTTTAGAGAAAAAAGGAGTTCTAGGAATAAGAGAGAAAATGTACAAATTGTACTTAGTTATTTTAAGGGATAGATGTTAAGAAATTTTAAGAGGGGTTTTACAAGGGGTTCGGGATTAGAAAAGAGGGTGGTTATAGGAATTTTCTTTCATATATATATATATATATATATATATATATATATATATATATATATATATATATATATATATAATGTACCCACGATTCTTTTGACTCTTATTTCCTGATTTATTCTTAAATCACTTCTCTTTTCCAAAAAATAATATTTTAAATTAACATACAGTTGTCAACTGCGCATGAATTCCAAGCAGATATTCATTCCTTTCTAAGTTATGTCTTCAAAAATCTAGTTTCACATTCTTATATTGTCATGAGAACGCGTGAAAATTTTCTCTAAATATATCTATCCCCTTGGACAGTCCTTCGAATTCATAGAATTCCTAACCAAACCAGAAATGACGTGCCTCGGCGTCCTCGGCTTTTTTTAAGATTTTATTCCCAACAGAAGCAGAATCTATCAATTTGAAAACTAATAATACGAATCCTGAACTTTATCACAGAAATAGTTAGAATAATTTTCTTATAAATAAAACGCATTATTACATATAATAAAAAAAAACCTTAAAAATTAAAAAAAAATAAAAACCTTTACCACCATTCTCACTTTAAGCTTATCTTCCCAAATCGAAAACCCTCTCCTGCTAAAGAAAATAAGTAACAAACGAAGAATTCCTTTCAGTACAGACACAGAAAGGGGGACATGATCAAAATCCAATTTGTTGCTTAAGGACAACCAATGGCGGGGTTTCGAAGTACTGGATATATTTGGGCTTATTTTTCAAAAGACGGAAGAGAAGATTTTTTTTCCTTAAAAAACGACACACATCTTGTCGTTTTTGAAGTCCTTTTGGATTTGTATTACTGACAGTCAATTGGATTTATTTTCGAAATCCATACGAGGGATTTTTTATACGCTGATGCTGAAGAAAATGCGATTACAAATATATCTCTGAGTTTATTTGGTGATTTCTGAAGCTCTTCCTAAATGCGTTTAAAGGGCATTACTTGTATTTGTATATCCTCAGATATAAAGCGATTTTAAACGGATCTTAAAATATACCCTATTTTAAAGGTATATAGATGAAAACATTGTGCATGATGGACACAAATTCTGTATCAGTTTTGTGTTCGTGTTTTTGTTCATAGTATAAACATTATAAGAGAACAGATTTTTTTTTCACATACCAAAATGGACAACTGTATTAATCTTTTCTTCATGGGATTTTTTTTCTCCAAATTTTTATTACGAAAATATATTACATTACTTGAAACTGTACAGTAGAAATTCAATTATCCGAAAAAAGTTGTCCGGATAAAAAAAAAGCGGATCGCCAATTATTCGGATCCACATCGCTTTGAAAAGAAAAAAAAAGATATCAGAAAAAACTACATTTTAACCCTTTGCACTCCGTTGGCGCCGCTCAGTTGACGACTAAATAACGACTCGTTCTTTTGGTTCCCTGTTCCTTAAAATAAATAAACGAGAACAACATGATCTTGTGCTTAAAAAACATCGATATTTTATTCAACTCGTTCTTTTGCAGATCCAAAACTGATTAGGTTTCTTTTTTCTAACAAATTCACAAATTGCATAACAAATTCTAGGGAAAAGAACATAAGGATGAATAACTGTTCCGTAGAAAGAACGGAAAACGCAAAGAGTTCTTTTAGTACAAAGGTTAAAAGTTCCTTATATGTGAATGATATTGTTTTTAACTGTCGTTAAATTAAATTACGTACTAAAGCAAAATTATTTTTTTTACTAAGAAATAAAATTTTTTCGTGCATTATCCAATTATCCGGACAACCGATTATCCCAATGGGATCTGGTCCCAAATGACCCTGATAATTATAATTCTACTGTATATCCTATACTAAACCCGATTTTTCTGGCCCGTATAGGTAGGTCCCTCTGCTAATCCTCTGTCTGTTCCATTATGCCCAGTGTACGAGTTGCCAAACAATGCGGAAAGTATGACATGCGACGCCGATCAAGAAGGGGTTAATATAATAAACGGTAAAAATTCACTGTACGGTCACCCTTGGCGACGTTTTCAAAATCTCGCCAAAAGTCGCCGTTTTAGCGACTGTTGTCCAATAGGATTGCTGCAATTCCTTGTCGAGTCGGATGGGGTTGCCATTTAAAAAAACTTTATCGCCAAATGTGGAAAAAATCGAGCCAAGTGTGACCGTCCAGTAAATCTGACCCTAAAAAACAAATGTTCGCTTAATCATGAATCCAATCAAACATTTTTCTAGGAATTATCAAACTACTCAACTGCAACAAATATACTAAAATCATCACAAAAATATAATTTGTGTACGAAATAATACAGTAGACCCTCTTTACAACGAATCTTCGGTATAAAGACTCCTTTCTTTTAATGACCGCTATTTAAAATCCCAATCGGTTCATTGGTATCTAAAGCAATATGTGGTTTTTCGCTTTTCAACGACCATTTCGCTATAACGACTACACTGTAAAAAAATCCCGTAAAATTAGCGGTTTAAAACCGGCAGCTGGGTCTCCAGTTTAAAACCGTAAAATTGACGGTACTCTATGGTTAAAATCCGTAAATGGAAACGATTTTAAATTGTAAGTGGACTGTTTTCTCCCGTAAATCTTTTACGGTTTTATCTATAATATTTACATATAACCGTTATTTGACAGTTATTTCCCCGTAAATGTTTTACGGGGTTTTCCGTAATATTGGCATATAATTGTTATTTGATAGTTATTCTCCCGTAAATGTTTTACGGTTTTTTTTTCCGTAATGTTGACATATAACCGTTATACGACAGTCATTATCCCGTAAATATTTTACGTTTTTTTTCTGTAATACTGACATATACTCGTCATTCTAAGAGAACTATTTAAAAAGCAAATATATTAGTGACACCAATATAGTGAGGTTGGTCGGTTGAATTAACATCGCATAGAGCTGCAGTGCATAACATTGCATAGAGCTGGAGTAAATAGTCGGCAAATCGGTCTGAGGTAAATAGATGGCATTGGCGAAAACTTAGCGACACTTAAAGTGATGATACCTCCAAGCAGCCTTAACTCGAACGGGAATTCGCTTATGGGACCTACCATCGAGTATAGGAAGGTAGACTTTGTCGACAAATCGGCCACAACCCACTCCTCCCTGGTATTTGTACCGAAAACTCGGCGAAAAAGTTCCATTTCGGACATACGCTGACCTATTTAACTGCTAAAACTTCTGTACTAATCCACGTATCGAAGCGAGTGACAGCTTAAATCGAGGAAAACACAACGACATCTAAAATTCTATTTGACTAGTTGGCAGTTTAAACCAATTGTGTGGGGTGTGGAGAGTGACGATTCGTCGATTTCACTAGGAAACCAAAATATCGCATTAAAGTTCGATTGGCACAGAAAATTCAAACAGATTTAAAAAGTAGTCCAAGACGAACCAAATCAAACCTAGAAGTCTAAAGTTATGACAAATGGGGATAGATTTAAAGCTTACCGAAGCCGCAAGAAGGAGCAGGTGATTCAAGAAGGAGCAGGTGAGGACAAGATATTCACGAACAAAACCATACGGAACAGTGGGGACTGTGTCCACCATATTGTTTACGTGTGTTCTCTAGCTTTCACTTTTTGTTGGACGGAAATAATCAAAATTAGGAAAAGAAAGTCACAACAGGTACTCACGAGGGTAATGTTCTGAACTATGATTGTTTTTTCTGACGATTGCGCATTGTAGATCACTATGGCACCGTCGGCATCTCGAAAGGTCACTTCAGTATCTGGAAACAAAAGGACAACATAAACAATGAGTGATTGGTAACAAAAAGACTGGTTGATTGATTGAATTAACGTCGCTTTTGGTTTGGTTAATTAACGTCGCACTAGAGCTGCACAATGGGCTATTGGCGACGGTTTGGGGCCTATCTCGAAGGAAAGACCCGGGAACACGTACACATTCACACACACATTCATACATGCACCACGTTATTTTAGAACCATGGTCAGATGACGAGGAAACATCTGAACTGGCACACAACGCCTTCAATAGATGTTGGGACTTTGGACCCCGATCAGATTTATCATGCACCAGTATACACGTCGTTAATTTTTGCGGATGTTCTGGACGACTTTTCTAGTATTTTGTAGCGAATCTGGCAACCCTCCGATCACAAGATCACTACTTTTTACTTTTCTTTGTCAAGTCCCATTCGCTGGCATCGAACCAGGAACCTTCGTATTCCCAGCTGACGCCTTTAACAGTTCGGCCACGGAGGCCTGGATATTGCTTGGACCACCATTTTCAATTAACAGTAAAAAATATAAAGGTATCAAATACATATGTAATTAAAATATTAAATACTATATTTTTTAATAAAGTGAATAATAAAAATATGTTTAGCCTAATTTTTTAATAATTGAAGAAGGTAGCTTTTGAAAATAATTAGTTTTGGTTTGGTTAATTAACGTCGCATAAAGCTGCACTTGGGATATTGTCGATGGTTCGGGATTTATGTCGAAGAAAGACCAGGGAACAATGTCTCTTATATTTTAATCATGATCAGATGACGAGGGAAACACCTGAGTTGGCATTCGCGCAACCTCAATAGACGTCAGCAGGACATTGCGTCCCGATCAAATTTAACGTGCATCAGTTTCGTATACACGCCGTAGAAATTAGAGGATAAGATCAGACGACGTATTGTTACACTACATTGTCTTACATTGTCACAATTTCCTTTTATTTAAAGTTTTTTTTGTTATGTCTTGTATCAGCATTATTTGAACTCCTCGGAGCTACGTACCCTGAACAATGGTTGGAAACTCTGCACTAGAGCTTTTACAATGGGTTATTGGAAAAGGTTCGGGGTATATTTAAAAAAAACTCATAAAAAAGACTTATGCACATTAAATATGTTGTGGTCTAAACGTCATCACGCATACACATGGTCGCCGCGGGGTGTTGATTTTGTCATCTGACCATGGTTAAAAATTACGAGCCAGTGTTCTCAGTCTTTTTTTCAGTATAGATCTTGAACCTTCGCCAACAGCCCATTGTCCAGCTCTAGAGCGACGTTTTTTAACCAACCAACAAAGGGAGTCTTCAGTTGAAAGAACCGGTATACGAACTGGAAAATTTTTAATCGCGAATTCGATAGCGTGCTGATTGGCTCGGCATTTCTGTTATGCTAGGTGGTTGGTTCCATTCACGTCGCACGGCAGCTACACAATGGGCTAGTGGCTATCACTAAGAAACTATCACGGGAACTATCACCAAGAAAAGACTGGAACACTGCCTCGTAAATTTTTAACCATGGTCAGTTGACGAGGACTACCTGAAATGGCACCCCACGCATCTATAATATGCGTGTGGACTTAGGACAACGATCGATATAACGTGCACCATTCCTCTATACACGGCGGATGTATTTTTAAGGATAAAAATAGTCAATTACAAAGGTGTAGAAAAGTATTAATTGAGTATGATAAGACACCTGGCGAACATGAATGATATAAACAGAACGCGTACAACACTCGTTTATTAGCTCCTGATTTCCACTGTTACCTTACGAACACTCGCCACACAGAAAAAGATTCCGTTTTATGTAGGGGTAAAAATAAAAGTAAAGAGGTGTAAATAAAACAAAAAAAAACGAGCACCTTGCGCGTTCTTGTTATAACATGCATGTTCTTAAAGTGCCTTAGCGCACTAATTGATGTTTCTCTACAACTTTGTAATTTAACATTTTTATGTACCCAGCAAAAACAGTCAGCATAAAATCTTCATCAAAATTGTGAAATTGAAAGTTTTTTTTGAAGGTTTTATAAATGAATTTGTAACAAAAAATTGCACTTTTTTGCATTTTTTAAAGGTTTTTCAGATTTTAGGAATGATATTAAAGCAAAAATCTTTAATTTAATAAATCTTAAATAAAAAAAATGCAATCTTTAATTTCACAATTTTGATAAAGGTTTTATATTGACTGTTTTTTTTTTGTATTTCCTATAATTTTAAAGAAAGACGCGCTAATTCCCTAAAGTTTTGCTAGGGGGCGCTGTCAGTAGTCCATAGTATAGTACATAGTCACTTTACCAATTTTATGCTAAAATATTAAAGGAATGAAAAAGGATTTTAGTGGACATCCCGTTTTAGATTTTTTAGTTATAGGCGCAGAAGAATATAGCTTTAACTGGGAATAATCTGTACTTGCCAGCTACAGATTAATATATATTTTTTTAAAATCCGGTATATTTTGTTTTAGATAAAAAAAATTTAAGCCAACAAACAAACGTTTTGTTTTATTATAAGTTTCATGAATACCAGAAGGATTTGCATAAGAATCACTTCAATTTCTCTGTATTTCTTAAACCAATGAATACTGTAAGGATTGAAAATGAATCGGGGAATACATTAACTTCTGAAAAAGTTATTTCTTTTCGGATTTACTTCGAACAGAATCCGATACCGAATTTGAAACTTTCAAAAATTTGCATATAAACTCACTTTTTTGTATAGATAAAAAGTTCGGAAATCCATATGCTTTTCTTTTTCTTCCGAAATAACGAAATTACATAAGCACCCATTCCATTAAGAGAGCAATAAGGGAAGCTTATATCACGAAGGTAACGTTCTTGAATTATTTTCAGAAAATTGCAAAAATATTTTACAATTTTCATTAGCAGGAATTCTTTCTACGGAATGAATGGTCTTGTTCCATTTTTTTTTTTATTCAAATGCTTATTGGAATCGTTTGGAATTCGGAAATGAAGTCATTTGTGGGGGCCATTTTTATCGGTTGGGCCATTAGGGTTAATAGAAATGCAATTTGGCGAAATTTAAGGAAATCCCGTCGAATTTCGAAAAGCATCCGCATTTTGAAGATTAATGCAGACGTTTTTTTGAAAGCCTTAAGATGAATTTTTAAGATTCAAAAGGTGAGAGCACATTTCGAACAATAACCTGGTACTAAATAAATGAGATATCCGATTTTTTAAAATTAATTCTTGCTTAAAGGAATGTTGACCAGAGCTGAATGATATATAATTTTTCATTTAATTTTGTACGTTTTTTTAAAAAAAAAGTGCTATAAGTGTTACTATATGGTCAAATATCTGTAATTTATTTCTTAAAAAATAATTGAAATAATTAGATGGTTTATTTATGATAATAGTAAAAACAAGTCACTTACCGAAACGAAGTTTACAGTTTTTAAAATTGATTTGATGCCAATAAAATATAAATTTTCTTTGTTATATGTAAAAGAATTTTTTTAATACAAATTGAAAACCAGTTCCATGCTTATATTTACAAAACTATTTACAAAATATCATATAAAGCACTATATAAACTATAATTTTAACTTCAATTTAGCAAGGTTTAAGGTTTTCAACATATATATCTCAATTTATATATATTTAAATTAATATACATTTCTATTGAATTTTAAAAAGTACGATCAAAATGTTAATAAGAAACGATAATTTGAAGTTTGTAACCACGTTAGTAATGCTAAAAATACGTTTGTTAAAAGTTTTAACTTATATTAAAAGAAGATAAATAGGTTAATCCTCTGACGGAGCTGAAAGAGATGTTCATGGATTACCAGTTTTTCTCCCACTGGACAGACATTAAATTGATAAAATTATATATATACAGTGCTTAATTTCTAGAAATAGAGGTGCCGGAACTGCCACTTTCTGTGGGGTGTGGGGGTATTTTAAATTATTGGCTTGAAAAAAAGAAATATTTGGTTATAAAAAAACGTGGACATTTTATTTAATTCCAACTTTCAGACTGCGGACGATGAGTCAGCCGGTCAAGGCTTTAACAACGAAGTAATATGTAATTAAACAAATATTTTTAACTATCGAAATTTTTTGTTCCTAATGAGAGGTACCGGAACGCTGTACCGGCGCGTTCCGCCTCAAATCGAGCCTTGTATGTATGTATATTTCACATTTTCCTAACCCCTCAGAAGGAATTCATATAATTATAAAAAATAAAATACCTTAAGGGAGACGTGGAATGATATGTCACATAACACTAATTTTATTCCCTTATATAGATAGTTCTAATAGTGGTACAGTTAAGTTTGTGTTATTTTATTTAGAAATGCATATATTCTTTTTTAAAAAATAAAAAATATATAAGTTTAAAAAAAAAATAGATTTAACATTTTTCTATAGCAATGAATTCAAATCAATCGTAAAGTTTTTGTAAATCATATACATCCTAAAAGTATTTAACGTATTTAACGTAACGTTTAAAAAAAATCTCTTTCATTAACTTCAAAATCGGGTGAGTAGAGAGTGGATAATTATTTTTTTAAATAAATAATTTAATAAAAATTAATATTGTTAAATTCAAGGGATAATTTAGAAGTTACAAGAAACACGTATTTACCAGATATCCAGGATCCGTTGAAAAGTCGAGGGTCATATTCCCCGGATATCACTTCATCCAATGAAAATCTTGGATTTTTTACACGTGGTTCCTCGGGACCTGAAACACAAATAAAACTCAATTTAAAATTTAAAAAATATTTCTATGATATAATATAGTGGCCAATATTACATATTTAACAAATTCATATTTTAAGAAAGTACACTGTATACAATATTTATCTTATGCAATAATTTTTTAAGCACATTTTTTAAACAAACCGTTATAATTGCTCCGGGAATTTCTCTTTCTACTGATACCTCATTTGTTCAGATTCGACGCGTGTAAAATGCGTAAAAGTCATTTATGCTATCAACGTAATATACATGATGATTCTGTTCACAGAACCAAAACACAGATTACGGAGTGAATCTAATCTTTATTGAAACCGAAATTGTAACGTCTTATGGCGATGATTAGATATAGATCGAAATTACGGAAATAAGCATTCATCGCAATTTCGATTTTGTAATTTTCGATTTGACGATTAGTCGAAACTGCACTGGAAAGTACAAAAAATAACTCGAGTCCGGAAGAACACCCGGGAAGCGAAAACTCAACTACAGAAGAAGAATTGCATTTGTTTATCAGCAAACGTAAGAGTGGTAATGATTTAACAAAAGTGGCAAAGCACCTATATTTTTAATAATAAAATTAATGCTACAGAACTGGGAAACAAAATTAATGCATCAGAACTGTACCATCCCCTGAACTATAATCTCTATCTAGTGACACTGGGTGGAGCCACCAGCTTGATGCTTGATGCTTTGAGTACTTAGCGTTTTCCTACCTCTGGGAAAACAGACAGAGACCTTTTTGACATTGAGCTGGAATGACGTTTATGTCGTTTAGGAAGGACCAGTCACCAGGCGTCCTTTCTGTTTTTCTTTTGTATTATTTGTAAATAATCTGTAACTTAAATATTATGTTTTTTAAATCTAAAAATTTAACTTTAATTAAATATTTTAAAACTTAATTTTGAGTCTCTCATTTCTGGGACAGAAGTTTTGGTTTGGTATACGTATAGCGTGAATTGCAGTCAACACAGGAGCTCCAGTCTTTATCGACAGGTGTGTGAAGGCGATGTTACAGAACTTAGTCTAATAATAAAATACCGATTTATCAAAAATATGTATTAGTCGAAAATATCAATATATTAGAAACAGCAATTGGTTGGTTTGGGTTTATGGCACAAGAGCCAAATTGGCAATGCTGCTCCAAGCATTGATTGAGAATCAATTGATTGGAAATATCGATTAACCGGATAATATCGATTACATGCTGGCGATTAATCGAGATGGCAAAATGGCAATCACGCCAACGCTGTTTAAATGGCTCATGTTCTCGTTATGCATGTTTTAACCCTACACGCGCACACTATAATCAGAAATAACACTAAAATTTTTAAGTTTTCTGAGATCGTCAAGGCTACTTTTGTCAATTTTGATATATTTTTATCGTCTTTGAATCACTAGACTTTTGATGAACCAAGAATTTTCATATTTTTAACGTTAGTAATTTACTCCGATTCCTTTTCGGCGGCATCAGCTCATTCGGTTATAATTTTCGTTCTTTTATGTATATTGCCACAATTCAAAAGACCTCTTCTGGCTCGGTAGAGAGAGCAAGAGATTCCTAGTCCAGCAGTCGATTTTTATTTGATATCGTCCTCATTTTTGACGAAATAAATTTAGTAAAAAAAAACCCGAAAAAATCAATATCCCCATTTTGACGAAATATTTAATCGGAACATGGAACATGTACCAGGCGTCTGTTTCGTCAAAAATGACGAAAATTTCTTACAAGGAACCGATTTTAATAAAGACGTTACACGTTTAAAAAAGAACATCAAGATGTTTTTCGGTCTTAACGCACCTCATAACGTGTAGAAAAGCTTTTTTAACCCGAACCGTCTCACTGCTATATCCCACATGGTTTAATACAAAGTAATATATTTTTTCCCGCCAGTTTCTGCTGAGCGAGGGCAGGAAAAGGGCCGCTGAGTGTCCTCTGTCGACTTTGTGGATGTGCCAGGTGTCAACTTCCACGTGATAGATGGGCCATTCCATCAACGCGGTACAGAAGCAAGATGACGGGTTGAGGGACAGAGATAGCTCAGAGATTTAATATTTTTTCCCTCTTTCTATTTCATATTAAGGAAGTTGGTTAATAGATAGGGAATATCTGGAGAAAATTAACAGGAAGCGGAGGCTCTACACTATAAAAAAAAAAGTGCTCAAAAATGAGTACATGAACGTATTTGCATTTCTTTAAGTGCAATGGCATCGCAAATAAGCGATGACGTATTCAAATTTCAGTAATCATACTTTCGCAAAAATGAAGTGCAACTTAATATTGCTAATATCAGCTGCTGTTCAAGCCTTCTTAACAAAGCGACCTGACACGCTTAAAATAGGTGTTCAGAAGATGGTTTTATACATAATTCAATGTCGATTGCTTAAATGGAAACTGAGTTATTACAATTAAATTATTTTACTTCCCATTTTTTTTGTCACACCTTTTTAACGTTAATTTTGTTTATAACTGTTTCGTGTTGCCTTGATAGCCTAACGGATAAGAATGCGGACAACGGCTCTCCAGATATGGGTTTGATTCCCGGTAAATCTAAGTTGTAATTTATTGAAAGTGATTTTTGAAGGCCTCTATGTAGGCTAGCATCTATTCATTTGTGAGTACATGTCTTTTTCAAAAATGAAACCTATGTATTCGGACCTATGACAAACATCGAATGTAATAAAAAATGAGTACATTTTACTTATTTTAGAATACCTATTTTTAACAGTGTATACAAGAGGAGACAATTGTGCGGTTTTGCATAATGTAAGAACTGGGTAGACGGAATATCAAATAGTAGAATTCCAATTATATCGATCAATTGGGACCAGATCCCATCCAGATAATCGGATATCCGGATAATTCACTAAAAAAGGTTATTTTTTAGAAAAAAAACGACCTTTGCTTTAGTATGTAAGGATTAAAAACTATATAATTCAGTGATAAGAAACTCTTCAAATGTAAAGTTTGCTGATTTGTTTCTTTCTTAAGGGGGTCCGATACCTTCGACATTTTTTTTTTTATTTTTATACTTGTACAATCCAATTTTTTTCTCTTTCTAAATATGCATAAAAAACCATTTTAAGACGCTCAATTTTAATTTTAAATTGCACATTTATTTTTAAATTAAAATTTTAGTAAATTTTTTACCAATTTTAAAATTCCTACTCCTTTTTTGTTTTTCAATATTTTGAAGCAATTTTTTTTATTTAAGATCTTGAATAATATGTAAATAGATGTATGCATTCAAATTTTGATTCAGATACATCACTTTAAAAAAATAAAATATATTAGAAATTTTGGAAAAAAAATTGACGAAAAAAAATAAAATTCCATTTTAAGTGATTTTAAAAAACAAATTATGGTAAAAATAGGAAATCTGAATGCATACATCTATTTAAAATATATTTATCTTGCTATACACACAAAAATTATGATTTTAAGAATAATAGTAAAAAAGCCTTAGCATTTTTAGTGTTCATTAAATTTCAAAACCACGAACAGAGATATTTGCTTTTAAAGTTTACATATGATACAACTATGTTATAGGAACACATCATTAAAACATTCATAACTAAAAAAGTAATAGGAATTTTTTGAAGCAGTTTTTTTTAGTTATTAAGGTAAGTTTGAATATTATTTTTTAAATATAAAAAAAAATTGACTTTTTTTGCGAATTTTGGGTATCGGACCCCCTTAAAGCGATTCGAATCCGGATAATTGACAAATAACCGTCTATCTCCCCCAACATAAGCGCACGGTTTCAGTGAAACTTCGATCGTCTTCATTAACAATGCGAATTTAGATAAACTATAACTTCACAAATTCCTGCTAATAATAATAATTTTTAACTTTCTGAAGCGTTGGCAGGATGACCGTAATGTGTAATCGACAAACAATAAGTAGTTAATATAATAGATTCAGACATCGGCGGTTCGAGCCCTGGCAACGACAAATATTTAAAATTATATATATATATATATATATATATATATATATATATATATATATATATATAATTTTATATATTATAAAACAATATAACGCATCGGCTGACGCATCATAACAGCTGACGCATCGACACTTGGACTTAAACTTGTTGACATGCGTTTTTCATGCTTCAATTTCTTTTCATGTGTAGAAGAATCATGTGTAGATGAATGTGCCATGTAAGTAGATTACGGAAATTGGAATTGGTCGTTAACAAAACCCTACACAACAGAAGTCAAATAAATGAGCTGTTTTGTCTGATTCCTCCACCCCATCCAAGTACCGTGCGTTATTTGCTTTATGTCAAGAAATCCTTCTCACAGACTCCTCATCTCTTATCAAACGAAACTCGATGCCAATATTTCTAATTGCCTATGAGCTGGCACCCCATTCACCAAATCTACGCACTGTAACCAAAGTGAAGATATTTGTGCAATGACATATATAACATGTAAAATTTCCTACGTGATGGGTCTTTGGTTGGACGTCTGGTATGGAGCTCAAAACTTTTCAATGTTGAGCCCGTTGGCATGACAACCAGTCAAAAACTTCCATTTTATTATTTAAGAAAATGTTGTAGTTACTTTTACGGGTTAAATAAAACCTACTATTAAAAGAAAGAAAAGAAGAACGATAATATTAATCGTTGTTTAATTTAAGAATTTACCTGGCGTGATCGTATAGTTTAGAACAGACAAAAAACACAAGACTAAAAATTGTGACCAAAAGAAAACAAATTTATTAAAACACTAAAATTAAAAAGGGAACGGAACACTTAAGAACCTTACAAAATGCCAAACAAGTTAAAACTAAATAAATTAAAAGGGGGAGGGTAAACTAAAATTAAAAACTACTACCTTCAGCTGATTTCGTCGAGAGAGATGTGGCAGGAGATCAAGGCGAATACAATACGAGTGCCCCCAAAAAAAACAGAAAACATGGCTAAGCCGCTACGGCCATACTAAGTGTCCAAGATTGGGAGGTGGACGAAAAGTGGGGTGGAACTTGGCACATCCTTCGACGGAGTGTCAACTCCGATGTCAGCTTCAGAGGTGGTCGGTCAAAGGGCGTCAGCCAGTGGTGGTCGTCTAGCAGAGAAATCCAGTTCAGAGGTGGTTGGTGGATGGGACCTTCTCTGGGCGAGGATCACGGGCCTGACGGGTGATGGGGGAGGCGTCCAGGGCTGACATCAGAGGCAACGGCAGAGGACGGGAACATCCCTCTGGGTGCTACGTCGATGGGTGGCTGGGGTTATTGCAGTTAACCCGGCAACATCTACTGGAATGGGTGACTCTCGAGCATCGTTGAGGTTGGTGGCGGCGGTTAAGTAATTCTTCTAACCCCGCATCAGCATCGGCGGCTATTGCACGATATTAACCCATCGGGTTTTGAAAAAGGACACACGGTCCGCGTTTATAAGACGGGAGCTACACTCCTGTACGTCTTGAGGCTTCGAAAGATGCGTTAAAAAGTCCCGTCAAAAGGTGCGCTTTCCAATAAATCGCCAAAACCTCCTTGCCAGATCCCTCAAAACTAGCACATCAATTTACCTCTCAGCCAATCAGAGAATTTAAAATTACAACTTCGGTTACAGTTAAACACAATTCCAGACCAGTACGTAAAACGGTCTCAAAAACACGAAGTCAAACTGACATACCAGACCCCAGATGTGTAACATGATACAGGAGGAGAGGCCGATGTGGGGACCCAAAAGGGTGGAAAAGACTTCAGACAGGGGTTATCACCCCATTTACAACTAAAAAGCTCTTAGGGGGTTATGAAAAAGGGGGAAATCTACGTTTGGGCTTAAATGGAATCAAAAGTGCAGGTTCCCAAGTACAAGTTTGACAATTAAATAGGATACATCAATATTACATAAATTAATTAATACAATTAGGGGAGTCTGAAATTAAATTAAATAAAAGAGGAATTAAAAATTAACCAATTATGGTTTTAACCATAACAAAAAGCTTTATAAAAACAGCTACAAAAAAAACCTTTAGACTTTTAAATAGCTCTATATATGTTGAATATAAAGAGGTAAAAACTACCGTATTTTTTAAACTTTCTCTAACCATTTATTTTTATTAAAAAAAAACCTTAAGTGTTTTCTTTAAAGAACAAAGAAATTCTTTACGTACGCACATAGAAGAATATTCCCATGTTATAAGCTTCATGGAAATGCTCAAGTATCTGTTCCGCCATTGAGCGTACGTATATCAGAACAAAGAGCGCAAGACAAAGAATATCCGCAAAGGCGGGAAAATGTGTTGTTGCCAGATTGTCTCACGAGTCATGGAAATCTGTGATCTGCGGGATGCGATGCGTGAACTGAAAGGAAGAGATTTTTCAATTTGTTTCGCGGTTTTTATTTTGGAATATATATAGCAAACGATTTAACGGTAAAAAAGATTTTTTTGTGGGATGAACAATGCCCAGATTTTTGTAATTTATTTGAGAAGATTTTGGTGTCGAGTGCTTTTATTTGTGATAAGCAAATATTATGTCTGAAATAAGTCTAAATAATTCTTTTGGGAGTTTTCCTGAAGTATTTTTTATATAACAACGTAAAAATAGCACGAAGCATAAAAAATGAAACTACTAGAATAAAATTATTAATATATAACAGTCGAAAAAAATGTATTATATAAACAACATAATGATAAAATATTATATCCGGGAGGAGTTAAAGCAAAAAAACTAAAGAAAAGTGGAATTAAAAATTTACGATTGTTCAGCTAGCGTTTTGTTTAATTATAGCAAAACAAACATATTATAATTTAAAGGTTAAGCCATCAATAATAATAATAATAGCGCTTGATTATGTAAAATAATAGTTATACACAGTCAAAGTTTAACATTCATTCGCGTCGTTTACTGTTTATCAAAACGCAACGCAAGCTTTCGAACATTCGAGCTCGGTTCCATTGGTTTGAAAAATCAGTCATACATCAGAAGGATTTCAGCTTGAATAAAGAAAATAAAAGTTGTAATTTATGTTGTTATAATATTTGTTATAAAACATAATAGTTGTTATAAAACATAATAGTTGTTATAAAACATAATAGTTGTTATAAAACATAATAGTTGTTATAAAACATAATAGTTGTCATAATAGTTGTTATAAAACATAATAGTTGTTATAAAACATAATAGTTGTTATAAAACATAATAGTTGTTATAAAACATAATAGTTGTCATAATAGTTGTTATAAAACATAATAGTTGTTATAAAACATAATAGTTGTTATAAAACATAATAGTTGTTATAAAACATAATAGTTGTTATAAAACATAATAGTTGTTATAAAACATAATAGTTGTTATAAAACATAATAGTTGTTATAAAACATAATAGTTGTTATAGTTATAAAATTGATCCAATTAATTTTTTTAAAACCAGTTAAAATAACTATTTACACGTTTCAATTTTTAAACAAATTAATATGCCTAAATTGTCGGGCAAAAAAATCCATTAAAAAAATATAGTGAAATTATTTATTAATATAAAGGTTGAACTTAATATTTTTCTTAAAACAATATGAAAAATAAGCTTGTATAAATAATTAATCACATGGATAATTAGATATTTTTGTAGTTTTCTATTCATTAAAAAATATTTTTTTTTATTTTCATAAAATAAATAATTTTACTTAAATATAGTGTGACAATTTATGCAGGTCCTAATATCTTAAATGAATTTAATTTAATTGGGTTAATTTTTGAATAATTAAATTTATTATTGGTATGAAAATATATTGAACATGCATTCAGGGAATTTACCACACACCTCAAGTAGAAAATTGTGGCTTCGGAATCGAAATAGTAAGAAATAGGCAACCACTGATGGAATTTCTTTGAAGGACACCAGTTCATATCTCTGGCTTCAATGTTTTTGGGTACACATTAGGAGGTAGCGTGTAATGGTTACTAAGTATATAACATGGTTTTAGTGAGTTTGTATGTGTTGATACAATTGCCGAAGTATTTTCTAACTTCGAGGAAAATTGGCAAACTAGGGGGGTTGTAAGGAAAATTTTCATACAAAGTTATTTTGCATGTATATAAGTGTTCCACTCAAGCTTGAAGCTCCCGCACAAATTTTGGTATCCAGGATACGCAAGAAATTCCAATCGTGTGGGCGGCTTTAAATGTTCAGGAATTTTCCATTATAGAAAATTCTTATGAGCGATAAGACTAAAATTCTTTTCTTTCAACAAAATGTAATAATGAAATGGTGTCGAAATTAATTGTTTTTATTTAAATAAAATTTGTAAAGTCAATAAAGTTTGGATGTATATGTGTACGTTACAAAGCATTAAAAGAGGTTAGGTTTATTCATGGAACAAACTTTGGAAATTCTATTTGTGTATCGTTGTTTGTACTATAGACATTTGAATTGGCATCGTAGTTTTTTTATTTGTCCATTAGTAGGTTTATGTTTATTCGTTGGTTTATACTGACAACCAGTGACATTCCCGTTAAATTTCGTTCAATTTGAGTAATTGAACGAAATTTAATGGGAATGTCACTGGTGGATCGATTAGGGGTCAATAAATACTAAGAAACTTCTCATCCTGGTCTTAGATTTCCGTGAGAAACAAAGATAAATCAAATGACTTTTTATTCCAACTTTTAGCCATTGTAGAGTCAGAGAAAAATTTAACAAATGTTTCATTTAAAAAGTTATCTTAATAAATGGATTTAAAATCGATTTCACCTTTTCATTTATTTTGCATCAAGTACTGCAGTCCACTTTATTAAATATATGCGGAGTTTTCATCTCGAACTTATCAGAGTCGCCCCCTATTACGAAACATCTCTTTTGTTCACTTCAAAAAACATTTTACGTCGCATTTTTCACATTTTTTAATAGGTAAAACAACATAATTTGTGTAATTCTAGGGACAAAATAAAATTTAATACGAAGAATTATGATTTTAAAATGTGAAGGGCTTGTTTTTCAAAGAGGCCAAGATGCGTTTTGGAATTAAGAGATTCATTTGTGTGTTGGAGGTATAAGAGCTCTATACAAATATGTAGGACATAGTGCCCCATACCTCCGATGAACAGATATATTTAACCGAAACTCGATGTACTGGATGACTTTTAATGTGAGCATCACAAACACGATGCAACAACATCATACACAATCATAAGCAATGATGTCGCATATTTAACTTTTATAAGGTTCCCAACGTCCGTTTTCGTACGTTACAAACAACTGGAAACGGATGGAGAGGACAACCCCTCAACAACCAGAAATGATAATATTTCACACCCAAAATAACAGTCTTTTTTTCCCATTGATTTGACAAGTTTTCCTTCAAATATTTCTTGAAGAGCCATTTATTCCTTGCATCGATGTTCAAATAAGTCGCACAAAATAACAGGTTACAAGAAAGTAAGAGGAGGTTTCTCAACCCTCTATTAAGTCGTTAAGATTAATGGGGGAGACCGTATTTTGTTGGACAAGGAAATCCAGAGAGCTCCTACACTTAAAATAATAGAGTGACCCTCCTGTGATAGGAGCAGTAAAGCATAGGGTAAATCTTAGTAAGGTTTTGTACCGGTTTCTAGGTTGGTTGAATTAAAAACTGCATATTATTACTGATGGTTCGTGATCTGTCTCTAAGGAAAGAACCGGGAACACTGCCTCGTAGTTATGAACCGTGGTCAGCTGACGAGAATAACATCTAACTGGCCTCCATCCACCTGATGTATTTTTTAGGATGTTCGAATCACGACAAATTTAACGTGCACCTATTCCATATACACGGGGGGGGGGGGGGGGGGGCGACGGATAACGAAACTGTACACTCTTAGATCACGACGTCGATGGATTCACAAATTCGAAATTCTAATCTACAACTCTCCAATTATATATTGAGTATACTCTACCATTGGGCTACCCGTTAGCTATACCGGTTTCAATATATTCATTATAATAATGCTTTGTATTTAAGATATAAAACGCACGATACTTATCTCAAAGTGAGAATAAAATTATCATAACCGTAAACTTAAAAATAATCAAAATCGAAATATGAATATAACATAAAATATTCATACTTAAAAGAAACTTTACAGTATTTGATTTAATTATATTTATCTATACCAATTAAAAAATTGCATATTAAACCCCCTAAACAGCGATAAATATATCGAAATTGTAAAGTTGTTTTTACTTTAATGGAAGATATAGCAGGTGGGTACAAATTGTTGGGGGGATGGTCATTCTTTGCCTGTATCACATTTAGGTGTGTTTGCATAAAAAAAACATTATTTTTGCCCAAATACTTCCCTTATATTTTAAACAAGTTGCTTAGCTTTATAAGCAACAAACAAAATAGTTAAAGTTTAGCAAAAAAAAAACCGGTTTATTATGTGTAGTTAAACAGCTAAACAATGAACTCCGCTCTACAGTTTGTGGACCCCCCCCCCCCGCATGTCCTATACATGTATTTTGTCATTCTTAAAAATTATTTGAATATATAGAACTTTCAAAAACTTCCCCAAAGCTATAGATTTAAAAAAAAATGTTTTAACATTTTATATAATGTATATAATTAATTTAAAATTTATGTGACTGCAAGTGTCCAAACAGCTTAGAAGATCTTCAAACGAACCTCTTTATTCCAAACGAACTCCCGATCATTCGAATATATATTCGAATAACTGATATCAATTGCTCAGCTAAGAAGAAAATGCGTTGATTAAGAGAACTGGAAGTCGCGATTGCCCTTATCTTTTTTCCAATGAAGCAAACTTACATGAAAACTTAATCAATGTTCTTGTTATATAGGTAAATTGAACGTTTTCTTTTTTTGATACCCAATTTTTCATTTGCACACGATTCCATTTTATTCTGTATTTTATTATTGCATCGGAAAACGATTCCATTTTTCTTTTATTTATTATTGCATTGGAAAACTATTGAATTTTTCTATACTTTATTAATGTATCATCTCAAACGATAACATTGTTTTATATTTTAATTAAACGATGCCATTGTTATATTATTTTTATTGTTCAATATCTCAATTTCATTTTTCTTTATTTTATTATTGCATTAAAAACGACTTCATGCTCATGTATTTTATTATTGCATCGAAAACTATTCAATTTTTATATATTTTATTAATATATCATATCAAAAGATGTCATTGTTCTGTATTTTATTTAAACGATGCTATTGTTCTTTATTTCATTTGAACGATGTAATTGTACTATTATTATTATTGTTCGACATCTTCATGTATTTTATAACTGCATCGGAAACTATTTAATTTTTCCTTTATTTTATTAATATATCATACCAAAAGATTTCATTGTTCTGTATTTTATTTAAACGACGTCATTGTACTATTATTATTATTGTTCGACATCTTCATGTATTTTATTATTGCATCGGAAACTATTCAATTTTTCTATATTTCATTAATATATCATATCAAAAGATGCCATTGTTCTGTATTTTATTTAAACTATGCCATTGTTCTGTACTTTATTTGAATGGTGTCATTGTACTATTATTATTATTATTGTTCTCCATCTTCATTTTATTTTTCTGTATTTTATTATTGCATTAAAAACGACTTAATGTTAATATATTTTATTATTGCATCGAAAACTATTCAATTTTTCTATATTTTATTAATATATCATATCAAAAGATGTCATTGTTTTACATTTTAATTAAATTATGCCATTGTTCTATAATTTATTTGAATGGTGTCATTGTACTATTATTATTATTATTGTTCTACATCTTCATTTTATTTTTCTGTATTTTAGTACAGCATTGGAAAACTATTCAATTCTTTTATATTTTATTCATGTATAATATCAAACAATGCCAGTGTTCTATATTTTATTTAACCGATGCCATTGTTCAAATAGTATTATTGTTCTATATCTAGATTTCATTTTGCTGTATGTCATTATTGCATTAGAAAACAGTTATTTTTTTGTATTTTATTATTGCACTGGAAAATAATTAAATTTTCCTATATTTTATTAATGAATCATGCCAAACGATTCCATTTTTTTCCGGTATTTTATTAATTGTATTAGCAAACGATTCCATTTTTTTCGGTATTTTAATAATTGTATTAGCAAACGATTACATTTTATATTTATTTTAATTTTTACAATAGCAAAAGATTCCATTTTAACATGTAGTGTTCCAAACGAACACCTAATAACTATAATAAATATATTCCCACCGAACAGATACTAATGGCCCATCTAACTGCTTCTTTGGGGAAAAAGACGCTGATTAGGGATTGGAAGTCGTAAAATGCCATTATCTTTCTCCCAGTGGAGCAGGACTACCGACAGCTAAACTCTTCAGGAAATGGAACAGAAACATTTACTTGGAACATCGTCACGAGATTCGAACAATTAATTAGTTGCCTTTAGAGAGTCCCAAGAGCGTCATTATTGTAACACAATTTATAACAAACCCATGCACTTGACCGACAAATTGAAAGGAATAGCACATTCTTGAAAATTCGCATCAAGTTTTATGTCTGTTACTTCTAGTAGAAAGAGAGATTAACGATATTGTGCGATTTTCATTTTCAAAACTGGATACATTTATTATTTCTGTAATAGCAATACAGGGAGATCACAAATTATTAGGCTATGGTCATTGCTTGACTGTATCACACTTAACTATTTTGACATAATGAATAATTCTTTTCCACTCAAATACTTTGCTTTTATTTTAAACAAGTAGCTTAGCTTTAGTATTAGTAAATAAAGTAGTTAAATCATAACAAATAGAATGATTATTATGCAATGTTAAACATACGACCATTGACCAACAATTTGTGATTACCCTTGTATACAGTAGTGAATGTATTATTTTTTTTCAAATTCAGAATTTTAATGTTTTTAAAAAGTAATTTATGTTATTTTTTAATTTAGGTCATCTTTTTATCAAATATTTTATTTCCCTACATGATATTATCTATCACCATCTTTTATTTATTACAATACTTATAACAATGGTAATTTAATCACCATCATTATTATCACCATCACTGCTATAATCATTATAACTATCCACGTTATTACTATCACCTCCACCCTTACCATTATTGCAATCATTTTTAGTTATTTTATCACTACTTAAAAAAAAATGAAAGTTAGTTTGGCTTCCTTTTCTTTCTTCCTATTATTTATGATATCTACTGAATAATAAATGTGTAATAGAAAATGGGGCTTTCATAATTTCGTCTCATGAAACAAATGGAAAAAAAATACATTATGGAACACGATACTGCATTGGGTACCGGGAGACGGTCAATATCAATCAGCGCGTCAGCTTCATGCCCAGGGACAGTCGGATATCGAGTGCCTGGGCTGGTTTTGTTTCCTCTCGGTTTCATGCTTCCAGAAAAAACGATATTTGTTTTGGAATGAGAAAATGAGAGAGATGTGAATCAAATCTATTTTTATATATAAAACATTAAAACTAATATTTTGTGATTTATGTATTTTATATTTATTTATCTTATAAATCTGGAGTATACACGGAGATTTATTTCGTAAATTTTTTTTACAACGATTTATTTATTGTTCGATGTTTTGTGATTGGGTGAACTAAACCACTAAAGTATTTTTATCTGTTCAAAATCTAAGAATTCCTAAAAGACCATTCACAAAGTACTGTAAGTATAAGTGAAATACTATGAATTCCTATTTAGGTTTAGAAAATCAATGATTGGTTAGTTGAATTAATGTAGCAGTAAAGCTATATAATGGGATATCGGGGATGGTTCGGAATCCACCCCGATGGAAATATACAGGGAATATTGACTCGTCATTTAGAACCATGGTCAGATGTCGTGGACAACATCTGAGGACATTTGGATTACAGCAGATTTAACGTGCACTAATCTCCTCTACATGACGAGCTTTTTGGCGGACGATGAGAAAAGAAACTCTCCGATTGCGATGTAGAAGCATTCACAAAACGAGGTTCGTATCCTAAGCTCATGAGCTCGATGTTCGCCGGATGAGGATACCGTGGGCCATTAGACGATATAAATAGTAACGTGGAGAAGATATCTATATAATTAATGAAGCGATATCTGAAGCAATAAATGTAACTGGTTTGATAGAAGCAAGATGGCAGAATGCTTCCGACATACATACAAGCTTTGGGTGGGTGGAGGGTTTAGATTTTAATATGAGTGATAGAACGAGAGGTCATGGGTTTAAGTTAAACAAATCCCATTTTAATCGGGAAGGGAGAAAACACTATTTCTATAATAGGGTAATAGACAAATGGAACAACTTGCCAGTGAATATTGTTAATTGTAAAGGAGTAACGGATTTTAAGAAGAAGTTAGATATGCATTGGGGGATAGTTAAGAGGTACTAGATGGACCAACCTTGTTGGGCCTTGAGCCTGTTGTTGGTCGTCAATATTTGTATTTGTATTTGTATTTGTATCACAGGGTTTGTACGTATTTTCCAAAAATAAGAATAAGGATTTTTCTAAAGACTTTTCAAGGACCTTAAAAGTTATTTACATTTATCTTATTTTGTAATGCAAACAATTTAAATACATTTGTAACGAAACGTTATCTATCATGTCACAAATAAGCTTCTTGGTAAAAAAAATATTAAAAAAATTAACCAAATGAATATAAAATAGGTGCAATCAGCTAAAAGCAAAGAAGTCATGGATTTTTTACTCAAATACAAAATCAAATTAACTTTAAGATAAAACATTTTTAATAGTGGTTTAGTAAAATTATTTAGTCGTTTCAAGTACTTTTTAAGAGCCTTTTGCAACTTGAAAGTTTCTAAGGACCTTTGAACAAAAATAAGGTGCTCTAAGCACTTTTTAAAAGCCCTTATGGGACATGAAACTAAAATAAATAATTTCTAAGGACTTTTAAGGACCATACAAGAATTACATGTAAAATTTGTTTCTTACACATACTTCTTACTAGAGGAAAAACTTCCATCACTTAAAGTAAAGGTCAAATAATCGATATTGAATGTTACCTTCAATTTTTACAGTTTTGAAATCACGAGCGACTGTATTGCGCATGCGTGGCATATTCCAACTATAAATACGACTCAATTGTGTTTCATATGTCTGTGGCTTGAAAAACAGAGCGAATGTCTGAATTGTCAGTTTCGAGAAAAATGACTTTAAAATGTTTGAGGCTCATCGTTTGTTGCAATGTTACGGACAATTTGATTTGAAAGGTTAAAGAATCTTAGGTTAGAGATTGTCTTCTATTTCACTAGAAATTTGAAATTGATATGTTCGAAATAGTTTAAAACAAAAACAAATTGAATAAAATTGACAATGGTCTTTCTTGTTTCAAACCACAGAGATAAAACATTTCATATACATAAGCCACCAAACTCGACCAAATTGCAAATATAAACTAAGTTTCTCAATTTCATGTACTGAAATCATTTTATAGAAGTTCATTTAGTTTCGTATATACAACGTAAGGTAGAACATACAAATCATATCTACTTATATAAACGGTAGTAAAAGAATAAAGGTAATACCAACAAAAAATACAACAAAAACGCACATTACACGTTAATTAAAGTAATGGATATTCCAATTCTCCAAACCTTATCCCTCCAGAACTATAATACCCGGGCAACGTTCTATTGTTTTATATCGCATATGCCATCCTCTTCAAACCCAACTTCCATACAAACTAGCTTCCAGCAGAATATTCTAGTTAATTCCCGGCCCCCCTCTGAAATCCGTGATATGAATAGACTCATAAATGCTCAGTGAGAATAACCCTTCGCTACATTCACCCACCAAAACTTCCAATCGCTAAGCCTGATGGTCCGTAGTAAATATTCATGCACCAGATAATACCGGGTTTTGTTGACTTTTCCGAATCGAGATGGAGTAGGGGAGATATTAAAATGAATTGGCGAACACTTTAATGTTGTCCCCGTGAATTGATTTCGGGAGGGCGTTGGCGGAGACAGCGTCTGAATGGGGACGGATCTCCCATTCCTGGAGATGAATTGAGATCGTGAAGGGTTGATGCATAAACATATGGGTCGATAGTCTGGGTTGAAGTGATGGTATATATTTTTAGAGTTAAACACTCTGACTGACTATGGGGACCGGTTGAAAGGGCGGTGAGCTCCTACACCGTAAAAAAAGAAGGCATTTAGGAATGAGTACCTGAACCTACTCGTTTTTCGTTCTCTACATATAAATTCCTAATAGAATAACTCGCCCTACAATATATATACGGCTGATTCCTACAACTAGAAACTGTTTATATTTGTGTTTAGAAACTTTTAATATTTTACTTAATCTTCCTACAAGGTAAAAGAAAAAGGTACTTAAAAATGAGTACATGAACCTACTCGTTTTGTTTTTGGGTACCATTGCATCGTAAATGAGCGACGACGTACTCAAATTTAAGCAACCGTACTTTCGAAAAAATGTGCAATGTGATTTAATATTGTTAATCTCAACTTCTGTTCGAGCCATCTTCACAAAGCGACCTGACAAACTTAAAATATTTGTTCAGAAGATGGTTTTTCACATTATTTGATGTAGATCGCTTAAATGGAAATCGAGTTATTACAATTCAATTATCTTACTTTTAATTCTTTTGACACAACTTTTTAACATTACTTCTGTTTATAACTTCTTCACGTTGTCTTGGTAGCTTAACGTTAAGGCTCTGGACAGTGTCAGAGCCTCAACTGGGTAGCCTACAGATCTGGGTTTGATTCCCAGTAAGTCTTGGTTGTAATTGTTGATATT
Source organism: Troglohyphantes excavatus (assembly GCA_963932185.1). Taxonomy (NCBI): domain Eukaryota; kingdom Metazoa; phylum Arthropoda; class Arachnida; order Araneae; family Linyphiidae; genus Troglohyphantes; species Troglohyphantes excavatus. Next base: position 70,340,828 of record OZ010671.1, on the reverse strand, counting down.
TATTGAAAGTATTTAAGAAGGCAGCCTATGTATACTAACATCTGATCTTTTTATTCCTTGTGCTTAATTATGAGTATATGACTTTTTCAAAATGGAAACTTATGTATTCGAAGCCATGACAAGCATCGAATGTAATCAAAAATGAGTACATTTTACTTAATTTTGAGTACCTATTTTTAAAAGTGTGACCGGAAAGTCGTGGGAATAGAGGGGACTGGTACACGTACAATTTGTTGTGGTACAAATCTGTACCTGGAGGTATACGACACTATGTTCATATTTATTGCTTTATAGGAGTGCAAGTTTTATATTCCTGTAGGTTTTTATGGTGATAGAGTTTTAAAAAAATAATATCTAAGTTGTAATAATATCTCCGTTGCAACGTAATAATATCTCCATATAGAAAATGGTGTTTTATACCTCTGTAAAGAGTCACTTAGTTTTTTACAGAATTTTTAGATCACTCATTTAGAAAATTAAAAGCATCAATGGAGGAGCAACGATGCACTCTTTAAAGCATCCAAGTTAAATTTTAAAAATCAAGTTCAATTAAGGCTAAAAACATTTACTTTATTAGCAAAAAAAGTGGTCGAATGTTAACAGGTTTTAAAATTACAATAGCAGAGGAGGTTAAGTTAACAGTGGATTTTTTGGTTTGGTTTGGTTTGGTTTGGTTTGGCTAAATAACGTCGCACTAGAGCTGCACAGTGGGCTATTGGTGACTGTTCGGGGTCAATCTCGAAGGAAAGACCCGGGAACACATACACATTCACACACACATTCATACATGCACCTCGTTATTTTAGAACCATGGTCAGATGACGAGGAAACACCTGAACTGGCACCCAATGCCTTCAATAGGCGTCGGGACTTTGGACCCCGATCAGATGTATCGTGCACCAGTCCCGTATACACGCCAGTATAATTTGTTGGCTATTCTGGACGACTTTCTAGTATTTTTGTAGCGAAGCTGGCAACCCTCCGATCGCAAGATCACTACTTTTTTACTTTTCTATATCAAGTTTATTGCACGGATTCGAACCACCAATCCTCTGATTAGTAGCTAAACGCCTTACCAACTGAGCAACTGAGGCTCCGAGTTAACAGTGGAGGTTCTAGTTGTATGGCTCGGAAGTTCAGAACATACTAAGCTTTATTTACATCTTGAAATATGTTAATTTAACATGACTAGAAAACGCAAAAGCGGATTTCAAGTGATAAGGATATTCATGTGATATATATTAGTTGGATTACATCGCAAAATGGAATCTAAACTCATTATTAAATCCCCCCCCCCCTACCCCATCAGTAGAAATACAGTTCAGTTATAAATCTCACACAGTTTGGCATGCGAGTAGATTTTTCTGTCATATATTTCACGAGAATCTAAAATTTTATGTTCGGAGGATTTGTTCCTTCTTTGAAGGGGAGACGCTTCATGCATACAACTGTCCTATAAACATGTCCTATTATGTTCCTTTATCCTAACGAACCATAAAGGGGTGCCATCAAAACCAAATGGGCGATTACACAGGGGATTTAGAGTAAATTTTGTGCGTGTTTTACTAATAATCAGACGAAAAGTAAATGAGCACTTTACAGGGCGAGTGATTGATATTTCGGCAATAGCCCAATTGCGGCCGAAGGGAGCTAGGTTTACTATATTCTGAAAGAAGAAAACAATCGTTTATCGCCCAGACAAAAGGTTGCCATGGGCCGCCATTGAAACTTTCCTGATATTTCAACCTGAATTCGATGTTAGAACTAAACACCCGCCTTCTGAAAGTGCGGGATTTTGTACCCTAAGCACACATAAAAGTGACACTTTTTTTAGGTACCTTTTTCTCAAACATTAATATACGAAGATGTCCAAATTTGTTTTAAACCATTAAACTGATATTTGGTGTTATAGAAGTGAAATTTGTATTCTAATGAATTATGTTTTTACTTTAAAATGCACTTTTCATTGTACGACGTTTTTGTAATTTCGATACTTTTTTCTCAAAAACTAATCTAATAACTATGCGTCTGAAAATTTTAACATATGTTCCTTATACGTATTTGTATTTATTAAATTGAGATTTTGTTGTTTTTCTTAATACAATTTTTGTCAACGCGTATTATGTTATAAAAATTATACAAATTGAGAGTGACCTTCAAATTAAATTTAAAATAAACATTTCACTTTAGTAGATATTATTTTCTGAGATGCGGCTCATGCAAAAGCAAAAGCGTCAAACAATATTTAAAAATGAAATAAATAAAAAAATTATAAGCTCTATTCGTTTTTGCAAAAAAAGAAGAATTTTTTTTTAATACTTCCCAAAATATCCTTTTTATTTTAAAACTTGGAAAAATTTGGTAAGGCACAGTTCCTATTCTACTGTAAGGTGTGGTTCGCGAATACTTTGTGAGAACGCCTGCTCGGCCTGATTCTCCTTGCGTCTTCAGTAAACTTAGATCTCTCAGCACTTGTCATAAGATTGAACTGTTCACTTAACCTGTTTAAGTTGCCTAAGCCGCAATTGAACTTTAAAAATGCCATTTTGGCTTCACGGTGAAATGTTTGACAAATTATCACTTTCCACTTAACGCACTTTCATACAAATGGTTTAAATCGCAAACTAATCAAATCAAATTGCGGAACGTCTTGTTCTCTTAAATTGAAGTTCACACTAGCTACAATCCGTCATTTAAATCTGTTAAAGAAGTCATATTATGCTCGTGTTTTGAGTCACTCCCCCCACGTGATACAAAGGTCAGAGGGGAGAGTGAGCTAATAATCGGTCGAAGTGACGCACTATCCTCTACACGATGGTAGGTCATTTATCCTCATAGGTTGATTCTCCCTGTAGTTATGAGGTTTTTAAATATTAACACTTCTTATGTGTGTCACTTATGTGTGTTACTGAATGAAAAGACGGTATTCGCGCCGAAATCGGAGGTTCATGCAAATTAATACGCCTAATGATTTTTGCTATGTTTTGCGATTAGACTAACATGTTTTTTTTTGCTTGGGAGCTCTTTAACCTCCCTCTCTATCCCTCCACCTCTCTCCCCCTTTCTCTCTCGCTCTCTCTCTCTCTCTATATATATATATAAATAAATATTTGTTTATATATTATAACCAAATCATATTTTTAAAGGTAAAATGTGTTTAACTGCCTTGTGATTTAATAAAAAGACATCTGAAAATAATTAATCAGAATTCCGATCAAAACATTTTACAAGTAATACATGCAATAACTTATATGTTCAATCGATCTTTCTTAAATCTTTTGTTTCTAATTAAAAACCTTTTAAGACAACAGAAATCTCCGTTTTGTTTCTAAACCGATAACTTGTTTTAAAGAAATGAAAGTTCTAGAATCAAGATTTAGGTGCGTATTTATAGAATTGTTGCACTTTCGTAATGGAAGCCATTTGTTTAATCGGGGTTTTACTCAACCGTGAATTGTAATCTTTTTTTTTTAAATGCAACTTCGTTCAACTTATAAGTTAAAAGCAACCTAACGCGAGCAAAAGTAGTTTGCATAGATTTGAAATTTCTGGGAAAATAAATACTACACAGAATTTCAACGCACCAGAAAGGATAGAGCATTTTTATGAAAGTATAATGTAAAACAATTAAACGGTTGTTTTCAGTGTATTTTATTTTAAATAAAAACGTTAAGGCGTAATAAAGTAGACTGCATAATTTAGCAGGTTATCGCTATTTTTCAAATGTTCTATTTAAAAGGAATGACATTTTAAGGTATAAAAAAGATAAATTACTTATTTTTAATGGATTTAAAATCACATTTCATTTTGAGAATAATTTCTTGAATATTTAAATGGAATGAGTATAAGTTCGAAAGGAACGAGTATATTGTAAAGTAAATGTTCGGAAAAACAAATAGCTAAGTAAGTATAAAGCAAACTCAGTCAGATTTAGAAATAAAAATATTTTATATTTGTTCTATAACTAGTTTTAATAATAAATTCAGAACTATAATTGTATTATGCTTTTTATTGATGGAAAGTTCAAATTTCATTTAGGTTAAATTTACTTTGTGACAATATTTATTGTTATAATGCCGAATAAAATTGAAAATGCCGAAGATTGAAATTAAATGGTAGGCGAAACTTTCTATTTTATTATTATTACTATTTGTTAAATTTCTTACTAATATTTATAAGGGGATTTAATCAGGAATAAGGAAAGATGAATTTATTTAATAATGTATTATGTCCTCATATATGTCAATAAAACAATTAATGTCAATGATATAAAAGTTTTAAATTTTTTTTTAACGGTTCCTATCATTTGAAATTAGTCCTAAATTCTTTAATTTAAAATATATATATTTTTAATTATATATTTTGTTGTTTTTTTTATAAAAAAGAGTAATTTAACCCTTTGGATACATTTGACGAGTGAGACTCGTCATCTGCTTACTTGGGCGAAGTGACGGTAGACGAGTCTGACTCGTCATCTGAATTTAAGAACCTGGCTTTGATGTTTGCCGCCCCCTCCGCCAGTGGGCGTTGATCGCAAACAATTTGTTGTTGGGTCGGTCAAGAATGGGATCCATTGAATCTCACCAAATCCGTCTCATGGGCATAAAAATCTTCAAATAATTCAGTACTCAAAAGGTTAATAAACTTTTCAGTAGTATTTTATGACCATATATAAACTATTTAGTTGTTTCAAATGTATGTATATAAAATCAAGTGATGTCTTAATTTTAAGACACAGAATGTGGCGTACAAAAAAAAGGACGACTTTGATAAGAAGAATGCTCGGGATAACACTGTTTATAATTAGTTTCAGCAGCCAATTGGAGAGAGAGAGGAACACTAGATTAATGTGCGTGTTACTCACCAGGCGCCAGCAAAACGACGGACGTGATGACGAGGGAAATGACAGTGGCGATGACGAGTAAAGCGATGCAGATGCCTCTCCAGTTGCGCTGCTCCTCTTCCTCCGAAGCAAGATCCTGGAGAGAGAGGGAAATAAATCACTCAATAAACGATAAATTTACGTGAGAAAGCTGTTCTCAGTTTCTAAACTACACATGCGCCTTAAAATAAATTCTCATGTTTAGAGGCATCTATAGTTAAAACTAACGAACGGAATTAAATCAAATGTCGTAATAAGGATATTAAATGTATGGGAAGAAGATTTCACTGAAAAAAAACCATAGTACCAAAATTCACCGACAGAGGTAATTTTGGCGCTATCCAACCAGAAAACCGGTATTCTAAATACAAAAAAAAAGTTGCGACCAATGTAAAAATTAATTTAATGATTAAACTCAAAAGAAATAAGACTATTTCGTTCATTAGTTTAAGACATATATGCCTCTAAACAGAGGAATTTATTTTATGACCATTCTGTATATTAATTATAGATTTGGGTTCAGGTTCATAATATATATAAAAAAAAATTGAAGGTTTCTGTGTCTGATCACAGTCAAAAGTGTTTTAAGTGAAACAATGTTTCGACAGATTATAGAAAAGGAATGAGTCGTCAACAGAAACCCTTGGTAATACTATACTGCCGTCATAAGAAAAGGCCCTCACTCCGGAAAGCAAAACTTTACTGGAAATTAGAAAAACCAAATTTTTTACCTGTACCAAAGTTTTAATGCTTTAAGTCTTTTATCGTTTAAAAGTAGATGTTTGCATGAGCAAATTTTTTATTTTGGTGATAGCTATATTTTTTTTGAAATGCAAGTTTTACCATATTTTTTTCAAACAACTTATCATGGATTTAGAGCCGCTTTAGTCCTTACTTGTCATATAGGGCCTTTTTTTACGTTCTGGAACTGCATTTACGGCCAATATAAGTTTCACTATAACTCACCATTATATTTATTTATGGATTTTTAATGTCACAAAAATGTGTATTTTTTAAGGACAAATTGGATAAGCTAAAAAAATGAAGTTAGGGCCTTTTAACTTATGCCGGCAGTACACTGAATAATATAAGTACTCATAGTACAATGTAGAGTTGGAAAAGACAAAAAAAAATCAAATAAAAAAATGCTTGTGGTAATAAACAAGATTTGGAACAACTACTAATACACTCATATTTTCAAATCAATTTTAATAATTAAATTTCAATTTGTAATAGAACTGAAATATTATGCTATTGAATTCCCATTTGTATTGGAATAGTTAAAAAGTATTTTTCCCAGATTATCTTAACTGTGGGGAAGACAAGTTTTCGAATTGCAATTGACTGATGGTTTAAAAACGAAACTGCCTTATTGTCAAGAAATAAATATATTTTTTCAAACAGTCTTCTTTTATCAATCGTTGAGTTAAAAATAATATAGTAAATAATAACTTTAACTTTGTTTCGAAACAGACGCTGTAACGACCCGTGTTACATTCTTCCTAACCAAGTCCATTGAATTCAAAAGCAGGAAAATGCCTTTTCCTTTGAACTCTCGAAAAGCAAAGCTTTTAAAACTCTTTTGTGAGGAGAACACAAACTTTCTTCCCCTTAAAAAGAACAATGCATCATCTCGAATAAATTCGATTAGCGGCCGCCATTTTGCAAAGCATCAGACGATTCCGCTCTAACAAAGAAGGCCGCCATATTTGTCTCGGTGAAAATGCAAAAGCGATTAACTTTTAACTCCAGGAACTTACTCTCTTAGTTTCACGCCAAGCGGTAATGAATTACTCCCCCGAAAAGGGTTGCAAGGCGAAGGTTAAAAGCAACTTTTATCCAAAGGTAAAAGGTTTCCCCCGTTTCACAAACATGGATGTTCTCAGAATGAAACAACATGGCGGATTTACGCAAAAGACATTCCGTAATTAATACGAAAGCCGTTGAGAGGGCGAATATATTAAAATAAAGCCATCAGGAGTTTCGGGAGTGTTGTTGCATCCGGGAGATACACAAGTCTCATATTTGAATTAATTTGAATATAATTAGGAATGAGGTAAAATGCCGATCGAATTCTGAATTAACAAGACATATCGCTTGCGTTGCTTTAAAGGTAAAACCCACAGTATAATTTAAAATAATTCGAATGTAATGGGGCTTTAGTGGCATTTGGAAAGCACAACAGGGAATTTAAGATAACAGCTCGGGGCATTTTGGTTTTGGGATGGATGTGGATAGTTGCTTTCCTTAAATTGTTTTATTATTAATGTTTATTTAATTAATTAATGTCATTGTTGTGTTATTATATCAAATATTACATGGGTAATTGTTTTTGTTTTATGAATAATAATTTTTTTACTGATTATTTATTATTGCATAGAAGGGATTGTCGCACCTTTAATCTGTGTCTTAATTATTTGCTCTCACGTTAGTTTTAGCGTGGAAGTTTGCGGAACAGAACGAGCTGACAGCCTTTAATATAATCTGTCCATGGTTCTAAATTAGAAGGCAATGTTTTCAATAGTTTCAGATTTTAAATGCAATATCGTTATATTAAAGATTAGGGTTTAAATTATCAGATTTTTATGTAAAAACGTCTATTTTGGACATTATAAGTTTGAAATTCTCGGAGGAGACAATTGCGCGCTTATTACACTGTCTAGATCCGCCACTGGCTACACGGTGTGTTTGTTTAACCGTCAGCAATTTAATATTGACACTAAGTCGTGCATGGTATCCATTATTATTAAAGGTATATGTTTTTATGTTACCTTTAAACCATTCAATTAAAAAAATTAAATTTATGAATTAAAAAAAAAAGGGGTGTAATGCTCAGAAAACTACCGAATATTGCTAATCTTGATAACACATCCATGTGTAATGAAATCAAAGAAATTAAATATTTTTTGTCAAAATAAACATACAGGGTGTCACAAATTGTTGGACGTTAGTCCATTATTTATTCTATGCTTTAACTACTTTGTTTGTTGCAACCAAAACGAATTATTTCAACGAATTATTTCATATATAAGCGAAGTAGTTAAGTAAAAATAATGTTTTGTTATGCCAATACAGTTAAATATGATACAATAAAAAAGGAACATCTCCCAACAATTCGCGACCACCTTGTATTCATGAACTGTAGCCAATAGCCCATTTGTGTAGATTTAAGGCGATGTTAATCCAACCAATCAGGCTATCCATATTTAGTTAAAAGTGTTTGGAAAAAGTGTTGGCAACAGTAGATAAAGATAAACGATTGGAATAATCTCATTTTGATGAAAGAGTAACAAGAATGTGTTAAATTCTTTTCGTACTATGCATTTAATTTAAAAATGTTTTTCGTTAGCTCCAGGGCAAACAGTAAAGGGAAAAAAAGAACTCATTTTATTTTTACTCTTCACAAATCTCTTTCTGGTTTCGCAATATTGCCCCATTTCTTCGCAGAAAACAAGTCCATTTCCTTACATTCAAACTATTTTTCCGAAAGAAAGAAAAATTCCAAAGCGATAAATAAAAAATATGCACCCCTCCGCCACTATGCAAAATGACAATAAACTCACTCGAAAAGAAAAGCGAGATGATCGGAAAACCATCAAAATAGATCGATCTTCAACTGCAAGAAAGATAAAGAAGAAGAAAAAGAAGACGAGACTTGGGAAAAGAGATAAAGTTTTTTTTCTTCCTCAAGAAAAAAAAACCCTGCAGGTCGCGGTGAAATGGAGATAACAAAATGAAGGGACTACTTTCTTCCGCCGGGGTCGTTTTCTTGATGGTCTCTTCAGCGCGCATCTGCGTGAGATGGCCTGCATAAATATGTTATGAGGCGGAAGGTTTTTTTTATATGCTGCAGTTGTACGTGAAGCAGCGAACTGTTCAGACCGCGCATGTTATGCGATACATTTGACTATTCCAATATCACGGAAGAATTTGTGATATTACAAAAGTTTAAAATGTAGTGAAATAAAGCGATTTTTACTCTGATTATTACAAGCTGAGCTCGCACAAGGGGTGGATGCATTATGAAATAGATATAGCAATATTTTATTTATTCTTAGTTTTATTTTATGGTTCTATTTTATATATTTATTACAAAGAAATGTACTGGTAATAATCGGTTAAACGCGAATTTATAAAAAAACATATAACCTAAACAAAATGTGTCCTTTTTGGTTGGCTGTTACTGATATCTCAAACTAACAATTTTGATGCATGCTAATTCCAATTTAGCGTCTTGTACTCATTATATATAAACCAGTAATTTCCAACCTTTGGGACCACCGACCACCGCGGACCAGCAGTGGTCTGTAAAATGTTTAAAAGCCAGATATTGCACAGACCACTACTTTCTATTAACAGTAACAAATATTAAAGTACAAAATAAATGTAACTGAGATACTAAAAGTAATTCAATTTATATATTATAACTATGGGTTTCAATAAATTAAATATAATTAAAAATCTAAGTATTTAAGTTATTTTTTTTAATTTGATAGTATAGCTTTAGTAACTACCGAAGTAATGTGTATTTACTTGATCTCAAATAACAATGATAATATTTGAAATTTTATGGTTTCACCATTACAGTACACTTTTAAAAATGTCTCCATAGTATTAAAGATACGCTTTTAAAGCTGCTAGTAAAGTATTCCAAGTACATTTTTCTATTCAAAGTTAGACAGTTTAATTACACGGTTAATTAGAAAATTTAAAAAGGAGAAAAAAAAAATACTTTCTTTGAAGTATATGACAAATATTTAATTCTCCGTTCAAATCCATAAGAATGAAATTAAAGAAGAAAGTATAAAAATGGGGTATTGATACACACAATTATATTTATTTTATTGGAAAAAGTTCAGAATGTCCTCTTTATATTGGAATAATAATAATAAAGAATACATTGTCATACGAATCCTGATTTTTTTAGAAAAAGCAAAAGAAAAATATATTGACAAAAGTTTCTACCACCACTTCGTACCCCCTCGCAGACCACCAGTGGTCCGCGGGCCACGTGTTGGAAACCATTTGTATTTGTACAATTCGAGCAATGAAACACGAACACATTTTGAGAAAGAAACGTTAGAACATCCCAGCAAAAAAAGTCAGCATAAAACCTTCATTAAAATTGTTAAATTGAAGGTTTTATGCAGGTAAAATAAAAACTTAAAAAAAACTGCAGTTTTTTTTAAGGTTTAATGCTGAAAAATTCAGCATCGAAATTGTTGAAGTTAAAATGCAGTTTTTTTAAAGGTTTTATGAAGGTAAATAAAATCTTCAAAAAACCTTCATAAAACCTTCAATAAAGCTTCAATTTTCTTGTAAGAATATCATTACTAAATTTTTCTACATTAAACCTTCAATAAAACTGCATTTTTTTGAAGGTTTAATGTATAAAAAATTAGTAATGATATTCTTACAGGAAAATGGAAGCTTTATTGAAGGTTTTATGCAGACTTTTATAAAGCTTGCACGAAAGTTAAAAACTTTTTTTTTAAATGTTGTTTATTAGAAGTTCTAATGATGAAAAATTGAGCATCTAAATTCTTGAAGGGAAATTAAGTTTTATTTCATAAATTTTATGTAGACAAATTAAAAACTTCAAAAAACCCGTAATTTTTTTTATTTTTTATTGTTGAAAAATTTAGCATGGAAATTATTGCAGGTAATGTGTAGATTTTGTTAAGGTTTTCTTAAAAGTAAATTTTAGGAAAATTGATATTTGAATTTTTTTTTAAAGCTTTATTTTACCTGTTTGTTTTATAAAAGCGAAATTTTGTTTCCATAATGAAGGGAAGGGGAGGTTTCTAAAGCTCCCATTTGAGGATTCCTTTTATCCGATTTTTTTCTCACTTTCTTAATAAGATTTTCCTAATTTAAAATTAATAATTTTGGCAACAATATTTTATTTGTTTCCTAAATTTATGCGGGAGTAGGTCCTCTTAGAGACTATGTGCTCGTTATGAAAGAAAAAGTATGAATTTAATTGAAAAGTTTAACCATCAATTCCTTCTTTTCTATAAAAAGATAATAAATTTTCTTAAAATACAAAAATATCATGAAAATTAATCGTTTGTTTTAAATTATACTAACTTTTCATTTATCCCGACATTCACATTAAAATCCGACATGGCATTTAGTGATAAATTAGTTAAGTAAGTAGTGTGTCCCAGCAAAAAAAAGTTAGAATAAAACCTTAAATAAAATTGTGAAATTTTAAATTTTATGCCTGTAAATTACAAACGTTAAACAAAATGCTGTTGTTTTAAGACTTAATGCTGAAACATTCGGCGTTGAAATTGTTGATTGCGAAATACAGTTTTTTTAAAAGATTTTATGAAAACAAATAAAATAACTTTACAAAAACTGTGTAGTAATATTCTAATAAAAATTTTGTAGGAGTAGTAATGGTTTTTAAAAAAAAAATTGAAATGAAATTTTTTGAAAATTGGGATTTGGTTACATTCTTGTACAAAATATTATATTTTTTAACCGATTTTTTTATTGATAGATAGAGGATTTTTCTTCCAAAAACTTTGACAATAAAACTAAGTTTATCGGTATTTAACTATACGGAAATTTCAATTACTTATTTTCTTTTTGAGATAATCATATGAATTATCTTTTTCTTAAAAATAGTTACGGGTCAGAGTGGGTGGCCGTTGGATAGAATGCGCCCCGCATAATCGAAGGTCTGTGTGTGTCGTCCTCAAAAAGTATCCGCTGTGTTTAAGGGACTGTTGCACATTAAATATGCCGTGGTCCAAACAGAGCCGTCTTTTTAAATGAAGGGCTATTGCAAAACTATCTTTGTGGGGTCATTTAAAATATATTTAAAAATCGAATAATGACATTCTTAAGCTTTTTGGTATTGGAGTAATCGTTGCTATGCACATGTGGCTGGAAAAAGCTTGAGCTATAGCAGTTGAACCTTTTTTTATTCTTGAATACGGTACTAAATTAACTTATACATTTTATGAAAATACCTCATAAATAATACCTAATAAGTATTTAAAAAGTTTTTGTTAATAAGTACATAATTTATCTTGTATAATTTATGTAGAATAAACCCGTTTAAAAATTATTTCATTTGAAACTAATGAATAAAATTCTTCACTATTCTTTGTTTTAGTCAACAAAATAAGCGCGTTGTATAAATCTGTAGCATTGACAAGCTTTACTTTTTGCATTTGAAAATTTTTATTCTATTCGTTACTTAATTTTTTTTCCAAATAAAAATCCGTGATATAAAAATAATAATATAAATAAATAAATAATATAAATAAATAAATAATATATAAATAAATAAATAATATAAATAAATAAATAATATATAAATAAATAAATAATATATATATATATCAAACAATCAACTTAGTTCTATTGATATATAGTCCATTGCAATTAGGTAAAATAGGAGAAAAAATTACAATAGTTTTTAAACTTTGGTCAAATACTCGTTTGACCTCCAGGAATTGAGAGCCGAAGAGTTCCCCTCGTTGAGGGGGGAGCTTTCCCCCCTAGCCCTCTTAACCCCCCCCCCCCTAGATATTTCGAAAAAAAATTATATCTCGCTTATAAAACAAGTTATAATGAAATTTTTTTTATAACTTGTTCCTCTCCCCTGCTTGTTCAATGTCATCACAAATAGAATTAAGGTTATTGAAGATCTCAGGGATATCTTGCATGTATTTACTGTGGTTGAACCTTCAGTTTCAAATGTCCATAAAATCCTGAGGTTATGTCAGTACCACTAATCACATGAAGGAAAGAATGGATTTTTTGCAATAGGCGACAAAATTAGAGTTCTTCAGATTTTTAGAGTTGTAGAACATATCTTTGCGTTACCTTTACTCTCTTTCAGCATGAAGACGTCCACTGTGTATGTAGTAAAAGGAGTCAACATATTGGCCAACTACAATAACTTGCTTTTTATTCTTCTCGTGTGTCTATTGTGATACTCACAATATATACATCAGCATCATTTGTTGCTATACAATACCTAAGTTCACCAGGTGGCCAGTGAGTTACAAAATGAAACACTCCTTATTGACAAGATTGCTTAGAAATTGTATGTGTGAGTCAACGAGAACCGTACTAATTAAAATTTATTTATTTTTACGTACGCTTCATCAAGCGCCTTTGGCTTTTCCTATAAACTTAGTTCTGCTACTACTATCAGTGTATCCGTCAAACACAACAGTTACTTGATCGCGTAATATTTCTTGATGTAAGGTGTGTAGGTAGTATAAACATCACAAAGAGTCTCTTGCTTTGGCCATGTCACGAGATGGATAAGTGAGCCTCCATCAAGGACAAAGTACAGGTTGTCAGAGCTACCAACTAGTCGCTCTGGAACAGTATTATAGCATTATAAAACGCTAATTTCTTTGTCTTTTTCATAATGGTGCTGCTATTAAATAAAGCCATGAGTACAGTTGCAAGCTCGAATACGAAATCTTGTAGTTCGTCAGGTAAATGTACAGTATCCTCTGAAAAAGATGCGTTGTACCTATTTCAATAACGTCTTTTTCCGACTATTACTGAGCTAGTTGACGAAAACGTTGCTTTTAGCCATGTCAGCTTTTTTCAGCTTACGAGAGCCAAATTGTATAATGCCAGTCAGGTCCCTCCTAAGGTCCACCCTCCAAATGTTGGTAAATTCCTGAGGATTTGGCAAAATTACAAACCTAGTTGGTAAACATGTGAATTTTTTAAAAAAAATTGAAATTAAGGAGTTTCACTTTAAAAAAAAATCACATATTTCGCAAGTTTGCCAACTAGGATTGTGATTTTGACAAGTCAACAGAAAATTACCAACATTCTTATGGCCCACGTATGCATAAAAGTATTGGAGAAATATTTGTAAAAAAATGCAATATTTTAATAAATTTTACTTCTGGTCGGGTTGGCAATTTCTCATCTAAAACTAATTTTCTCCAACCCATTGGGATGGTTCAATAATGCGAGGCATTATTCCCGGGCTGTTGCTTCGAGATAGACCCCGAACCTTCGCCAATAGCCCAATGTGCATCTCTAGAGCGATGTTAATTAACTAAACCAAACCCATCCAATCGGAAAAAACAGGTACATTAATAAATTCCAAAAAGTTGGTAAAAACCGTAAAAACCCATATTTGATTTGGCAATTTTAAGGCATCTATTAAGAATGTTACCCCAGGAAAACCTCTTCACCATGTGTAAAGCCTCCAAAGCTTTTTAAAATTTTCATTATCGTTTGCTCTATCACCATGTCTGACTAAACTCCAGATCAATTGTTATTTGAACGATGAATTGTAAATAAGCTGCCCAGAGTAAATTTACGGAATTCCTCAGTTGTCATTTTCTTTTCAAGTACATTCAAATCCTGGAGGCCAGAGGTACAATTGGCAAGCATTGGTGTAATAGAAATGTCCTGTTGCATGAAGTAAATAACTAAATAAATAAATTGAACTTTTCAATTCAAGTTTAGTAGTTTAATAAAACACTTTTTTGGTTTGCTATAATAGAAAAATAGCAATAGAAAGAAATTAAATATTTTACAGATATATATTTTTTATATGAAAACTATGCCAGATACAAGCTTAAATATAAAGTAATAATTAATAGAAAAAAATTACTTATATTTAAAAAAAAATTGTAATTATAGCTTGTTTTACAAGCGAGATACAATTTTTTTCGAAATGTCAAGGGGGGAGGGATTAGGGGGCTAGGGGGGAAAGCTCCCCCCTCAAGGAGGGGAACTCTTCGGTTTTCACATCCTGGAGGTCAAACGAGTATTTGACCAAAGTTTAAAAACTATTGTAATTTTTTCTCCTATTTGCCATTTTTCGGTCTAATTGCAATGGACTAATATAATGCAACCCAAACTCAACACATTCCTTTTAATATTTGCAGACAACACACGTTTAAAAATTTTGACCTTTTCGCGAACACGTCTATATTTATTTTACTCGTTGAAAGCAAAGTTATTTTTTTATAACACTGCCACATTTTAATTCTCAACTGGTAGGTCGATCTGGTTGCAAAGAAATTTTAATTTAATTATACAAATTACAAGTAAATTGCAGATGGTTAATAGCAAAACAACAAGCGAGTGTTTAGAATAATAAGAATTAAAATGTAGGTTGTCCGAAATCGTTTGCTCTCAACTGTTTTGAAGTTCCAATAAAATTTTGTTATGATTGAGTGGCAACACCCGAAATGTTTATCAAATGATTAGCAAGCTTGACAGATGGAATGGAACGGAAAATGTTTTCTATTTGATTTCGAACAATATTGCAACCACATTTATGAAACCAGATGCCATGGTATAATTAGATGCAAGTGTTCACTGCTGTTTTGTTAAATGGTGAAATTTAGAATAAACGCGGTCATTCATTTCTTACTCATTTTTCATTGGAATAGAACAAAAAAAGTTCGATCTCGACGGTTTAAAAAGGTGCGGTTTCCAAAGTTGGATTTTCATGTAAAATGTTGTTAACTTTTGTAGCAAAGTTTCTTAATTATTTGGACATTTGGTAGTTTTTATTATTTATTTTAATAACTGTGTGCTTATCTTTAGAATGTAAATGGATTTTTATACAATAAAAGTTGAATTCTAAACTTATGTATTCTTTTATTTTTTACAAATATGTTATAAAATTATGTAATTGTTTTAAGTCGTAATTTAGTATTTGCAAATGCAAAACTGTATACAAAACAATTTTGAAAACGTTCATGTTTCAGGGTTTAAACGAACTTTACATATTTTTTCGAAATGTAACAGAGTTAAATGCGTATGTTAGTAGAAAAAAAATTATTGCAAGGTTTTTCTAAATACTTATACTTTTGTGTAGATATATGTTAACGGAATATATTTCACTTTATTAACCAAGAATACAAAAAGTTCGGTAAATGGTATTCAATATCTTGGTCAAACCTGTAAAGCAATAGGACATTATTACTTTTTTATCCTAAAACGTGCGTTTTTAGTAAATGATATCATAAAAATTGATAGATAACTATCAAAATAAATGATAAATTGACCATTGATAAATTGATTAAAATAAAACTGTTCTAAATAGGTTTTGAAGTTAAATGTTATTATTGAAAAGTATAGTACTATTAATACTGTAAGTGTATGACAAGTTATTATTTTTTTCTTGTATCGGTCTTTCTTTTGCAAGTTTGACTTAAGTAAATTGTTGGAGCACTTATTAACAAAATATATGGCTAGATGAAAACAATTCAGAAGTGCTCCGAATTCAATTTAAATTATCAGTCAATTTGAACAATTAGTTGTTATAAAACTTCATCATGCTTGAACATTAGTTTGGCCAAGTCTCAGATGCTTCAAGCAATCATCATGATGCTCTCAATAGCAATACATATAAATTGAACAATACATGTTAAAAAATTAAACATTATTTTTATTTAATATTTCCATATTGTATTTTGCTCACATGTGCGTTACGAATGCTTACAACTTCACCTACATTGTGGCTAAATTGAACAATTTTAATAATTTATAAAAAAATGATTAGAAATTATTTCATAATTCAAAAGATTTTTAAATATTAAAAACCTGATTTCTAAGTAATGTAGTTTTAATTCTTAGATATAGTTTTAAAGTTAATAACAATTTTGGTAATAACTCGTTAGCAATAAAATACACCTTATGAAATTATGAAGATATTTAAAAAAAAGTTTTAATAAAGTTTTTTAAGATAATGATTATTTTTTGGCATTTATATGTATAGAGTAGAAATATTTTCTACAACTTTTTGAATATTAGATTATAGAAAAAAATTATTATTTTTGTTCAAAATTCTTTAGCGCAAAAATATTGAAATACAACATAAAATGTTAAATAGACTAAATTTTGATTTGTTTAAAATAGAAAAATAGTGTCTTTCAAAAAATCTGCATGAAAACTGCAGTTTTTATGCAGACAAAAACCTTTAAATTTCCTTCAATTTTCTTTAACGGAAAACCTGCATAAAACCTTCATGAAAACTGCAGTTTTTATGCAGACAAAAACCTTCAATTTCCCTTTAATTTTCTTTACCAGGAAATCTACATAAAACCTTTATAAAACCTTCATAAAAACTGCAGTTTTTTGTTTCAATGTCCTTCAAAAAACCTGCATGAAAACTGCAGTTTTTATGCACACAAAAACCTTCAATTTCCCTTTAATTTTCTTTTTCAGGAAACCTGCATTAAACCTTTATAAAACCTGCAAAAAAACTGCAGTTTTTATGAAGGTTTTTTGAAGGACATTGAAATTGAAACAAATAACTGCAGTTTTTATGAGGGTTTTATGAAGGTTTTTAATGAAGGTTTTATGCTGACTTTTTTTGCTGGGATATCCTAGATACTCAATAATGGATTTGTATATTAAAATTGTACGGGTATCAATGAACAATTTAGCAGGATAATATGATATAACGATCTAATAAATTTGATCAGAAATGTAAAATTTTGGATGACTACTTAAATAAAATGAGTAATAGATAAATTGATTAGTTTTCCTGAAAGGGGTGGTTCATTCGTCAGGAGTAGGTAGGTTTTAAACACCCCCCACGTTCTAAAATGAGCTACATAAAAATAAGTACCTCAGCCTACTCGTTTTTCTTTGAGTACAATTGCATCGTAAATGAGCAATGACGAACTTAAATTTAAGTTTTTGACTAAAGTTTTAATTTCAAAAATACATGTACTCAAAATTGAATAAAAAAGCAGATGCTAGTCTACTTTAATTCACCCCTTTCAATAATTATCGATAGTTACAATCGAGACTTACCGGGAATCGAACCCAGATCCTTAGGCACCGTTGTCCAGAGCCTTATCCGTTTAACTACCAGGGTGACTTGAAACAGTTATAAACAAAAGAAATTTTAAAAAAAGTGTGCCAAAAAAATGGAAAATGAGATAATTGACCTATAACTCAGTTTCCATTTAAGCAATCGACATCAAATAAAGTGGAAAACCATCTTCTGAACAACTAGTTTAAGTTTATCAGGTCGCTTTGTTAGGATGGCTTGAACAGAAGCTGGGATTAGCAATATCAAGCCATACTGCTCATTTTTGTGAAAGTATTAGTACTTACATTTTAGTATGCTATCGCTCATGACGATGCAATTGTACTAAAAGAAAAGCGAATAGGTTCAGGTACTCATTTTAAGTAAATTGTTTTTTACAGTGAATCTTTTTATGTGGCAGCGTATGTGTCCAATTAATGTACCGGTCAAATGGTTAATAAAGACAAACAAATAAATACATTGATCAACCATCAATTAGGTAATCAAATTTATATTCATTTTGTATTTCAATCCAATAAGATTTGTTTTCTAAATTACTAATTGAATATAACTTAGATTGGAAACTTTAATAAAAAACCCATGTTTTCCTTTATGAAACATTCAATTGAAATATGTTATAAATACAAGCAAATTCAACTCATTTAAATATACGATTCATAAATCATATCGCCACAACACTGAATAGCTCACTATCACTGTATTATTTTATAATGTAAGCAGAAATGATTCCAAGTACAATTTTAAGCCATTCCCATAGAAACCAATTACTTTAATTTCGAAAACTGTCTCAAAACATCGAAATTACAAATGACAAGTTTGAAATTTTGATCCATTGCATCGCATAATTTCTCTTAATTTCATTAGATATGCATCCGATCCATCTGCAGGACGTCAAAATGGCCGTGAAACATTAATCTCCGATATTCAAATAAAATATTTAAAAGAAAGTCACGTGAGAGAAAATGTAACATAATTCCGAAAATTCCTTTGACATTTTGATTTAAGATGATTATGGTTCTATTTTTCAAAAGAAGTCATTTATCTTGATGTCAGGTAATCAAAAACGCATTTATTTCGAATAAATCTCATTGATTATTTATTAAATGACGACGTTATTATGTGCAATTATCCGGGGAGAACTGGTAATTTAAAAGAAATGAAAAATAACGCGTAGCTGCGGTGTTTAAAAACCATATTTCCATGAGCTTGAAGGTTATTTTTCAGAAAGTTACAAGTATACTAGAATTCTGATAATCAGCTACACGTAACTGATGTTCGAATAAATGAATAACGGAATAGAACCTTTTTTTTTAAAGTAGTAAAATCAAGTTTTGTACACTGTTTGAAATGTAGTACGACCTTGCATCAAAATTTGGTACCCATTTAGCTACAACCATTGTTTGGGGCTCAGTTTTTTATGGTGCTTCCACGGTTACCATTTAGTGGTGAAACGTTGCACGAAACTAATCGTTTTATGGTAAAAGGTTGAACAAAAATTCGCGTTTTCGCTACACGATATTTTGGTGGAACACCGGTATAATTTCTTGGATGTTCTGGATGATTTTCTAGTATTTTTGTAGCGAAAATGGCAACCCTCCAATCGCAAAAACACTAGTTTTTTTTGTCAAGTCCACCGTACGGTTCGAACTAGCAATCCTTTGATTACCAGCTGAACGCTTTTATCCACTTGGCAACCGGGCTTCCAATGCAAGAGGATTGTGGAGATTCTCCGTTTTGTAGATTCATATTCAGATTGCGGTTGCAGTTTAAGATATTGCAAATTTTTTTTGGTAAAAGCTGCGTTATTCTCGTTTAAGGATTTTTGGTTCAACCGAGATTGCACCATAATATGGCGTAAGTTGCTGCAGAGCATCAATACATGGTACAACGTTGAACTGAAATTTTTAACTGTGTAGATGTTTTAGCGTAATTAAAAAAAATGCTTTGCAAAAGTTGTTTATAAATAAAAGTAGTACGATGTATTTTTAGTTAAAAATAAAATGAAATTACTTCCTTGGAGTACTGTCTGAATATCTCGTAATTCTCCAAGTTTTCTTTGATAAAGCTGGGAAGCATGTTCTACCGTTTTTAATGAGTAGACGCTGCGCGTGTGGCTCGTAACACTGGGTTGGTTAGTTTCTATCCGAAGCACTGAAATCAACCAATCCAGTGTCTCGGACGTCAAGCCCAGCGTCTACTGATGGCATCTCCACATTTTTTACTTTATTGGCACTAAGAATATAGTACAAAGCGATATATATATATATATATATATATATTAATTAAATTTAATTATATATATAAATTAGTTAAAAATACATTTTATATATACACATATTTGCTGCTTATATTTTCATGCAAAATTAACAAATTTAAACTTGAATTATGATAAATCGTCATTTTCCAGTGATGTTAAAAAAGATTTTTAAAGAAGAGAAAAACCCTCTTGTTTATCTATTATGATTGATTAGTTCCCCTACGCAAATAAATATGCAAATATTTTTAATTAACTTTGTTGATGAAACTTTATTTTGTAAAGTTAATTTTTAACCATGTCTAGTTTAAATTTCATTCTTAAAGCAATATCTAAGCTCAGTCAATTCGACCATCAAGTTTATGATGAAACGAAAAAAGTGAACATTTTAAAGGAAAGAACGAGTCTCCGAAATCGAAATCGATTGAAACGTTTCCTGGGTAGTGTGAATATTCATGGCTGCGAGTATATTTAAAAGAAAAAGGATAGGAAGTTGCTGTAAGGATATTTGTAAAAAAATATTTTATTAAAAGATAAGATGTAAACATTTGCACTTGACTACATATCTGGATATCAAGTTTTTCTAGGAAAGGAAACATTGAGTTGATCCATTCCAAAACGTGTCTTTGTCCGTCCATTTTGTAAAACTAGCCCTTCACATTTTTAAATAAAAAAGATTTAGTGTTAAATTTTATTTATACGCCTAGTAATTAAAAGAATTAAGTAAAGGATGTTATTTACCTGCACAGTAAACAACATACTTTGCTTAATTACAGATGTAGAAATCATATTTAATACGAAGAAAAAATTTGATTTTGTGTGAATGTGTGAAGGTTTAGTTTTTCAAAATTGGATAAAAGATTTTTGGATTTGAGCGACTCGTTGTTTCCTTTGCCGATGTTTTTTACAGTAAAGTATTTGGTGTACCTTGATAAAGAAAATTATCTTTTTTAAGAGTCAGCGAAATAACAAGCTAAACAGTCAACGAAATGACCAAACTCAAGTATGTATAGTTATTGTTAATCTTAAAAAAAAGTACACTGTTAAAAATATGTACTTAAAAATACGTAAAATGTACTTATTATTGATTAATTATCATAGCTCCGAATACATCAGTTTAATTTTTGAAAAAGACATGTACTCAAAAATGAATAAAAAGAGCAGTAGCTTGCCTCTATGAGCTGCCTTCATAAATCACTTTCAACAAATAACAATTAAAACCAAGATTTACCGGGAATCGAACCCATGTCCTCAGGAACCACAGTCTAGTGTCGTATCCGTTGTGCTACTAGGGCGACGTGAAGAAGTTATAAACAGAATAAATGTTAAAAAAGCCGCGGTTCAAAAAAAATGGGTAGTAAGGTAATTAAGTTGTAATAACTCGGTTTCCATTTAAGCAATCGACATCAAATAAAGTGAAAAACCATCTTCTGAACAAATATTTTAAGTTTGCCAGGTCGCTTTGTTAAGATGGCTTGAACAGAAGTTGATATTAGCAATATTAAAACATACTGATCATTTTTGCAAAAGTACGATTACTTAAATTTGAGTACGTCATCGCTCATTTACGATGCAATTGTACTCAAAGAAAAACGAGTACGTCCATGTACTCATTTTTAAGCACATTTTTTAACAGTGTAATAGCAAGCAATAGGTAGTTAGTTCGCCATCCTAGAACTAGCATTCGAGTGAAATAAGAATAAAACAAACCAAATCCCCCCCCCCCCCCCACTTTCACTCAAAATAACATCTAATACCAGTTGTTTTATTCGTTATTTCCAGAAACAGAATAAACAAACCTCGGCATTTCAAATTAACCATAACAAGCTTTGACAGCAAGTTTAAATATTTTCCAGAAAAGGGAAACGAAACTTTCCTTGGGTTCCAAAAATTTACATATACATTGGCAACAGGATTGCGCCCAAGAAAGGAAAACTTCATTTTAAGTTTCAGAGAAAAAATAATATTTAGACATGCATAATACATAACATTATCCTTCATGGCTCATCAAGTTTTCGAGAATGCCACTGGGAAGTTTCCTTGTCAAAGTATGATAATATCGTGAATATATTACTCTAATTTTAAAAATATTTACACTTGAATTTATTTTTGTTTTGAGTTTATATTCATTAAATGACTTTAAATATACGGAATTGAAAGCATTGTTTTTAGGGTCAAATTTTCATATCTGATTTTGGTGTTTCTATACAATTCGAGATCTCGTGAGAATTTAACAGAGGTTTTTAAAAAATAATGTTGGAACAGTGCCCACAGTAGCATTAAGTTTTGTTCTTTGATACTTTGTACGCGTGTCTGTTCTTTCTAGGCAGTATTCGGTAAGCTGTAGATCTCCTTCTACTTGTCATAAACTAGACTTGTTGATATCATTTTGTTCCGTCTTTAACTGTTCTTTAAACCTGTTTAAGTTTCTTATGCCGCCATTGAACTTTAGAATGGTATTTTGGTTTCAGAGTGAAACCTTTCAACAAAACTTCACTTTCTACGCCACACAATTTTATCACAAATGAATTAAACTGTCAACTAGCTAAATAGAATTATGGACCTTGTCGTTCTCTTTCATTAAAGCACACACTCGTCACGATCTGTTAATTAGAACTTAAAATACAGCGATTAAAATACACTAGATTATGCGAGACATTCGAACGCGTTAATAACAGGCTTTGTTGACGCGCTCGTTTTTCTCTATAAGATGATGGATTATGTAAACCTATAGGTTGATTACATCTGGAGGTATGGGGGTATTAAATTATAAACTTTTTAATGTAACTCGAGTTTCAGCCGATGTATCCTTATCGATTTTAAAGGCGTAATAACGTCAAAATTATTCTGTGATGAATACCACATCCTTAAAATGGAAAACGCAACAATGAAATTTAGAATATCAAATATGTTGAATATGGAAACGATGGCAAAGTTACAGTAGCATTGTCGGAATCAAATATTCAAAAAGGGAGGTGGTGCCATTGTTCAATTTAGAGGGAATTTCTTTTTGTTTGTACCAGTACCTGTACCACATCTGGTGTCTGGCACCGCAGTTTTAGATTTTAACAATAAAGTTACATTTTGATTAGTTCGAGGTTTCTAATTCAATTTATAGATTTTGTGGGTATTCAAATAGTAAACCGAGTAGCTCATAGGTGAGTGAACTAAAAGGTAAGTATGAGCTATATTTGAGCTGGCGGTGTTTCGTGATAGGCTAAATATTTTGAATATTATGAAATGTTAAATGGGTTCTTATTTTTAAATGTAAAACATACTTCTTTATTTTGGAGTATATTTGCTGTTATGCTTGTCTAATAAACCGCATCTGAAGGTTTAACTATGACCGCCAGTGAAATGCAGGGACCACTAGTTTGCAATCGAATGTAACGACGGACAATTGGAACAACGGATTGTAATTCTTAACAAAGACTTTAAAAGAATATTAGAAATGCATAACGATAAAATCATTGAACACACACACACACACACACACACACACACACACACACACACACACACACACACACACACACACACACACACACACACACATATATATATATATATATATATATATATATATATATATATATATATATATATATATATATATATATATATATATATATATATATATATATATATATATATATATATATATATATATATATATATATATATAAATGCTTATTCGTCACAGATCCCTCGACACTATGGTCAGAATAGTTTTTTTCGAAAATATATAAGTGTACAATAAACCTATAAAAATACACAATAAGAGGGTAATAATCACGTTATTTGAAAAATACAAGAAAAACACCCAAACCAAACAGCCAACAAGAAACTCATGTAGCCGAGCTAAGAATGCCGAAATCTGGAAATCAAAATAACTGATACTTCTTCATGTTCGCTTTGCCGCTAGCACACAAAGTCCTCCTTTTTGCCACAAAGCGAAACCACTTTGTGACAAAAATTAATTTTTCAATTCATATTTGCATTCCTGACTTCGTTTAAAAATTGTTTTCATGGAATTTTCATGTTTTGGTTTAAATGTATATACTTTCAAAGAAAGCAGAAGAAAAAAATTTAGACAGTTGCAAAACACTTATCATCGATTAATTTCATTTAAACAGACAATCGAGCGACATTTCAGATCAAGATCTGAAATAAATCTTTATGCGTACAAAAGACAGTCGTCCACAATATAGCGAAAGATAGGTCAGTCACTGTCAATGGCACACAGCGGAAAACGGCATTCTCAGAGTTATGCCGTGCCCCCCGTTGATTTTTTCTATACACGTTAACGTTCTGTTTGCTTTGCAGCTCTGGAAATGCATTTCTCACGTATTTCCCCTTAAAAAAATAATCAACATTCCCGGTTGCGTTAAAATAATAATTATTGTTTTGTGATATCATTCATAACTCTTCAAACTTCGGAAATATTTACCTAATCAATTAACAAAACAAATTCTAGGTAGAATAGTAGCTTTGAATCAATCGTGGACAATCTGACCAACATGTAACACACATTTCGAACAGGAACATCTTATCGCTGGTAACACATTCCAAACAAACTTCCATCCACAAAATAACTCTCCCCCTCCACACAAATGCCTCCCCCCCCGTATATCTCCAAATAGCCAATCAGAAAGCACCAAAAGAACTATTAGCCCCTAAATGTGGCGGAACTCCGAGGAATTTCTTACGATCTCCACCAAAGTCCCCTCTCCCCTCCCCCCCAATGCGAAAGACTGTTGCCATTCCGGCTCGCATAAATGTGCATATATCTCCGAGGAAATGAAACTGCAGTGCTGAAAGTATCTGGAGAGAGATAGAAAGTGTGCCTCTGCCGCAGTCGCGCTCTCCCGATAAGAAGCGTGTGCCGCAGTTGCGGGGGTGGATTGGTTTTAACTGCCCGTGCTTATGCCTCAGATGTGTTTATGCCGCTGTGGGGAGAAGGGGGGCCTTCATATGATGGTAATAAGCCGAGTGTTAAGGTGATATTGGGAGATATTTAACGGGAATGTACTCGACACAGTAGAATGGGAAGTGTATTTAGTTTCTGTATAAATTTTCGGTGTTACTACATATTTATAAATCAAAAAGTCTGGTGATTTTAATAAAAAAAAATATTTTTGATGTGTGTGGCGTCTTTTAAATCAGCTGTGTGGGGGTATCAGGATTGAAACACTGTATTACGGTTTTAGGGGCATCTTTTCCGATATCATAATTCTCTGAGAAATAGCAAGAATGAAATAAGTTTCATTTAGTTTGATAGGATATTTGAAGATATGATTCAGATGTTAACAAAAAATTGGGAATTTCACAGGAAATTTCTTTGCAATATTTTTTTCGGCTACCATTTTTAAAAAGTGAATTATATTCTCTTTTAATATATAAATTTTATAATTTAACGTAAGTTTAAAAAATATTTACAATTTAACATTCAATCAAGTAAAATGTTTCAATATAGTAAAATGTTTAATTGTGTTCATTTTTAATTGTATATAAAAAGCAACAAGTTTTAAAATTTTCACCCGAGATTCTATACTACTTACCTTCCCCCCCCCCCCCATCTTTGAACACTCATTTTGGAAACGTGCTTTCTTCACGTTACACAAAATGATGTCTAGTGTCAGTCATATTTCATTCAAGTTAAAAAATATTTAATCTTTAAAACTCTTGTTTCGACACCTCATTTGCAGTATCGTTCAATCCATTTAGGTTAGTGGTTCCCAACCTTTAGGTGGCCGCGGATCACCGAGCCGAACATTAGTACCTCCACTACTTTTATTAACAAAAAACAAAAATTCAAGTATTAAATTCATGTACTAAAATACAATTCAGGTATTAAATACTGTTTGTTGAAATAAATATACTAGTTAAAAATTTCTAGTAAATTGTTTGTATTTGCCTTATTTTATATAATAATGTCGATATTTTTGAGTAATACAGCTTAATTTTTTTTTAAAGTAATGTTGTAATTTTTTTTATAACAAAGTTTGTTTGTTTGGCTTGGTTTGGTTAAATAACGTCGCACGAGAGCTGCACAGTGGACTATTGGCGACGGTCCGAAGCCTATCTCGAAGGAAAGACCCGGAAACGATGCCTCGTATTTTTGAACCATGGTCAGATGACGAGGACAACACCTGAGCTGGCACCCAACGCCTTCAATAGACATCGGGACTTTGGACCCCGATCAGATGTATCGTGCACCAGTCACGTATACACGCCGTTAATTTTCGTGGATGTTCTGGACGACATTCTAGTATTTTGGTAGCGAAGACCCTCCGATCGCAATATCTCTACTTTTTACTATTCTTTAGTCTAGTCCGCGCAAAGGCTCGAACCGGGGACCCCTTGGATTCCCAGCTGACGCCCCAATCCACTCGGCCACGGAGGCCTTCACAAAAAGTTTGTATCTTTTTTGCATAAAAAGAATTTATTATCTATCAAGGTCTGATTATTATTTTTATTAAAACACATTATTGATTGTACAAAAGTTCTATGGACCACGGTCCGCGGACCACTGATTTAGGTCATGCGCAAGAACAAAGAAACTCGCATACAAAACTCGCATGAAACACATCATACCCTCCTTCTGGCTCAATCTGATAATGTCATGTAGTACACAAATTGAAGTAAAAACAGAGATACAATCTTTGGAATTTCTTTGGAATTTTCCGCTATCATCTTAAAAAAAATCCTTCAATTATCTAAATTAAAAGTATTTTAATTAAAAGGAGCACACCCCGAATTGCACTAGAAATTTTTTCCCCCAATAACTCGCAATCATTTTTTTGTTGTTATATTTCTCCGAGGCTGTTTTTTCTTAGAGATTACTTTTCTTCATATAATTAGCAGCAGATCTTGAAAGTTTTAATTTCAGGGCTTTCAAATAATTTCACGAGTAATAATCTAATTAATTAAGATACCCCCCCCCCCTCCCCCAAAAGGACATATTTAAGATACTTGAATAAATAATTTGCAGAGAGATACTTCCCCGGAATTGTTCGAGGGGTGAAATTGAACGGGAGAAATTTCAATTTCTTTTACGGGGGGCTGATTAAATTATATGAAGGAATTGAAAGAGCGTCTTGATTACATTCCGGGAAAATAATTAACTTTACAGTATTGTTTAGGTTGCACTTACAAGTTTTACCAAAAGTGAACCTCACATTATAAGGATTAATACAATTATAAATGTCTTAAATAAAGTTACAGGTGTTTTTAAAATTGCATAAATTAAATTATGTTTATAATTAAAATTACGTGTCTTTATTTAAGGTAAATTGATATTGGTTAAAAGGTTATTGTAAGAAAAAAAACTTTACATTATTATGTATGATGTACTTACAAGTTTTACCAAAAGTGAACCTCATCTTATAAGGATTATTAAATTACAAATGTCTTAAATAAAATTACATGTGTTTATAAAATTGCATAAATAAAATTACGCTTACAATTAAAATTACGTGTCTATATTTATGATAAATTAAGAGTGATTAAAAGGTCATGTAAGTAGTAAATTTCAGTTAGTAGAGTAAGAAAACTATCAAATAGGTAGTTTTGGCTTAAAGTTCAATAAATCTTGAGATTATATGGAAATCTTTCTAAATATGTGTTTTATTGAATAAACGTAACCTTAGAGAATATCCAGAACTTTTGTTTACAGCAGGGGGTGGGGTTCACACTTTGAAAGTTGCCTTCAATTCATTGCCATTGTTTGGGATTATTTTATCAGTTGTGTTTGTTCTTTTTTATCTCATTCATGTACGAAGAAAGTAACTGAAGGATATAATAGGGATTACTAAGTAAAAAAATCAAACGAAGCATTTTTAAATCTTCAGCAAAAAGTACCAAATGAATTTATTCGTAGTTATAAAACCTTTATTGCTATAAATAATTTTATATTATAGTAAATATTTAAAGTCAATTTTACTTTAACAATTTGCATATTATAAGATACATTTTAAGGCAATACAATTTGTGATCTTCCTGTGTATGCAGTAATCTGTTAAAAATTTTGCTAAAACTTTTTGTGTATCTCAGTTAAAATAGAAAAACAAAAATCATTCTTTCTTTATAATCTCTCTAAATTTATATACGCCTCTGAAATCCTCTATTTTATTCTCTAGTAAAGGAAATTTATCCTTCTTTTCACGCTGTAACATAAAAATAAAAATCATGTAGCTTGAAAAATTCTATCTAGTATACAGGAAATTCGAAAAAAACTAATTCCTGTTGAAATACGCTTCTCCGGAAATGACGTCAACTTCTACGTGTGACGTATAGGAATCGTTTTATTTGATTGGTTCCGACCTCTCTCCAATCCCGATGGGTTTTCCAGTAGAGAAATCCTCGATACCAGAGCCGAATACAAAGTGGCATACTTATGCGTTATGAATGGGAGTACGGTCCGAGAGTAATTTGTATTTATGTTTGGAAAATGCACTACCGTCCATTTTGGGGAACAGATCGAAGTTTTTTATCGGCGAAAACTTGAGAATCTAGGGGAATTTATGGAGCTCAAGCATTTTTTTTCTTCTTTCTCTTCTTCTTTTAAAAGAGATTTTCTATTAGGTTCGGGACACTTTCTTTCCGAATTTTTCGTGTCTGAACGGAGTTTTATCGCTATGAGCGAAACTGACATTTTAAAAAAAGTCATGCATCTGATTTCTGAAACTGTATGTTTGGAATTTTTTTTGTACTCAATACATACCGGGTGGTTATAAATAAAATATTTTAGAGCGTTGTATAAAAAAAAACAGTGATCATAAGAGCGCTAAATCTCCAGGTCATTCATTTCAGATCATGAGAAAATGAATGACGCATTACGCATATGACCGTTAGGGAAGAAATACCGCTGCGAATAGTCAGTCCATAGCAAAAATATAATTAAACTCTTAAGCACGCTATGAAGCGGTACCAATTGTTGCTTTTTCAACCCTATGAAACGGTACTAATTGTTGCTTTTTCAATCCTATGAAACGGTACCAATTGTTGCTTTTTCAACCCTATGGACGCACTGAGCAATGCCAATGACTCGGCTTTAACAACATTCTTCTCGTCTGCATTCCATCTGTAATTTGCATTAGATGCATTAATTAAATTAACAAATGTGTGCTTATGACTATCGTAATTCGGTATCGAACACTTATATGACATACTATTCGAAATTAACATTCATCCCGACTGTGAAATCTTTTTATTGAATTACATTCTTACTACATATGTTCTCATGTTTAAGTGGTAGCAACAGACGCATCTTTTCAAAACATATTTTATCTTTCATTGGTGAGGATCTAGATTTGTATCTAAGCTTTTTTCAGTGGACTTGAAACCTTATAGATTTGGTACAGTTGCAGCCACCGAAAAACCGATACATAGACACTTTAACAAACAAGTTAACATTCTATTTTTAAAACATTCGCTGTAACCGTCTGAAATACTCCCCACGAGTAAAACGAAGATGCCAAACTTCATAAACTATCAAAGAAGACGGAATTAACAATTTCTCTCCGACCTTAACAATGTCCAAATTTTGAAATTATAAAACTACTTTCAAAACCCATTACGTGCAATGAGACCCGGCCATGGCAAACTTGAGATCCATTTATAGTTTCCATTCTGTAATGCAATAGAATAATCGGAAACTCCATTCTCGCAATGTGCCAAATTGCTTTAAGTTGTTACAAGCTTCGCGAAGAGGAGTACTATTTTCCAAAGGCACAACAATACTGCAATGGAGACATTTCGATATCATATCTAATTTGGAATTGGATTAGATTTTACCGTGCGACAGTGAAATTGTCATACTGAAATTCGAAATGGTTTTAGATAGGTGGGGAGTATGTTCATAAGACGGATTTGCAGCACTACAGTCATGATATTCGGCCATTGTTTTAGAAGATTCGGATTTCGAAATCGAATATATTCTCGACAAAATCACATGGTGGTTTGGCAAGACGCATGAGGAGGAGGAAGTGAAGCAAGAGTGACGAAGGCATTGTCGGTTTCGAGGTTAAGGAATGACGTTTTGGCGGCAATCGATGGAATTAATTAAAAGTTTCTTGGGGGGAAAAGTTGAGAAGTGTTTGAAAATGGAAATGTTTTGACGGGCAGGGAAGTTTCCATTCTGAGAAAGTAAGCGAAACAATCAGGAAATTATTGAATTGCTTTTTAAAAGGTTCTTGGGGGAATTTTAGAAGATTAAAGCTTAGCAGACGATTTCGGTTTTAGAATAAATTCCAATAGAATAAATTCACAAAACTCATATTATCTAAATTTAAAATGAGTATGTAAGTGAACAATTTTTAAATTATAAATTTATTTAAGTTCAATTAGTAACATTTAAAAAAAAAAATAGTAATTCCAAGTTACCTTTTAAATTTTTTTATTTATTAGTTGAATCTAAAAATGATATAGAATACAAAAAAAGTATCTAATTACTGAAACAAAATTCCCAAATCAATAAACTAGCGTGTGAAACAGTGGACAACAGATTGTTTAACTATAAAAGTAATATTAAAAGTAACACCCTAAAATATCTCATGAATAATAAAACATTTAAAATTGCACTTCAAGCCAAACTTCCAAAATAAGACATTAAATTTTTAAAGTTAAAAGCTATTTTTAACTTTCTGAAGTAATAACGATTTTCTCTGAAGGAATTTCTTAAATGAAAAATGTTACATAAATTTAAATCGCCTGGCGTTGCTTCTTTTAAGAATTTTACGACAGAACCGTAACTGAGATAGAAGATTATAATAAAACTTTTTACTTCATTTTTATGGAGTATTTAAGAAGTTGTATTTTTTTAATGCCCGGATTGCGCATGCTGTGTAACTTTTATTGGTGTATACGACTTTCAAATCTGAGCAAAGTAACTTTTACAAATGATAAAAATAGTGATAGGCTTTTATTATGATCAGACCTTTTAACTGAAATTCCTAATAACAACTAGGATTTTTTTAATGAAATTACATGATACTAAAAAAAGGTTTTAATGTTCCAGATTTAACGTATTGTAGACGTTAAATTGAGTATTCAAAAAAACACATAGATAAGTTTTTTTACATGTAATTTTACTCTGTTTTATCTGTGAAGATCTTTTGGAATGTTAAGAACTTAACAACGACGAAAATTAAAGTGAACAATATTGATATAAATACTTATATAAACTATTCTTATTGTTATTTAAAGTTTTTATATTTGTTTCTTTAAAAAATTATAAGGGTTTTGAACTGATTTTTTCACCTAATTTTACTACAATAATGCCTCTTAATAACGTAGACACAGTGAAACTTGTTGAATGACAAAACAAAGTTTCATTGTTCAACATCAATGGTACCTTTACATGGCTACGGACCATCAAATTAAAAGTTAGGCATACGCGGACCACCACTTTCTAATAGTTTTAAAAATTATTCTACTGTTAAATATTACATTGACACTAAATATAACTCAGGGATTGAATTAATATATTAACAAAAATTCAATTGTATTTAACTTAAATTATTTGAACTGCTTAACGATTTAATTAATGTTAGTGAAATTACCTCAAGTAATAAAATCGATATTTAAGCTTGTATTTGTTTTACCTACATCGATATCTTTTAGTAGCAGTTCAACAATAAGCGTATAAAAGAAAGAACAAATGAAAATTAATTTTAAAAATTGACTAGCTGAAACACCCGTTCTACGCACGGGAAGGAAATAAGGTTCTAAATTGATACAAATACAATATTTATAAGCGTAAGAAATAATATTCCTTATTTGTCACCCACCAAGGGGAACCACAGTGTTAAAACTTCCGATTTGTAACGAAATTTTATTAGTAAGCTCTTGCAAGAGCTGGAAAGATTGATAATAAAGAGAAATTGACTATACAATAACGTGCATATATATACGTTACTCCCGTTGATTAACATCCATATAAAAGTTTTTATATACATTTTGGCGATATTTAGTCATCAGCCAATCAGAATTCTCTTGGTTACATAATATTAAAATTTTGCATTTTTTCAATTTTATATTTTGTATTGTTACATGTTCTCCATGTTAATCCTATGGGAAGGTTTAAAAAAAACGTTATTTTGGCAGTTCGAGTTCGAATTTTTAAAAATCCTTTCTTAGTTCACCCCTAGGGCCCAAGATGAATCTGTGTTCTAAATTTCAGCACACTAGGTCTTTCGGGTCTGTAGATTCCCAAATTAACGTCGCTACTAACATCGAAAAAGGGGTTTTACACCCCTTTAAATACGTTCGATCGAAACAAAAATAGCTTACTTTTCCTATTTCGGGTATAACTAACAAATTTGCCAAATTTCTTCTTCATAGGTATACGGGAAGTTGGTGAATTAGTGATGAGTGAATGAGTGGGGGTTTTCGCATCTATATATATAGCTAATGGAATGAATACATTTAGAGGAGAGTAACGTATACCGGACCCCTCTTCTTATACTGGACCCCTCCTGTTTTATGTGTTCTATTCGCGCAAACCGGACCCTCTTGACCTGCAATAGAACCTTCAGATGTTAGAAAAAAAATAACTAGTGAAAAAGCGCCTCACTTAAAAAAAAAAAAAAAGTATCCAGAGAGTAGCGAAAAAGAAGAAAGTGTGTTTTCTGGTAACTTCAGAACTATGAGCCTTCTTCCAGGAGTTTTCCCAGCCAAAAATGGCGTATGTACTGTGGTGGAAAGTTTTTTGGTGACACTAAAGGTGAACTTTGGGTCAAGTGTATAAAGTGTTCAGCGTGGGCTCATGTCGACTGTGTAGGAGTTAACAATAACGCATATATTTGTGAGTTTTGCCGTCAGCCCATGTAAATAATTTGTTAAATAAATTGTAAATCGGTTTTAGACTGCTAATTACATTTTTTAGAGTAATATATAAGCCTATTTCTGTTGTATTAAAAGTGTAGTTTGAAATTGTTTACTGTTTCCCCTGATTTAATCCCCTTTTCAAGGTTTGGTGAGTGTTGTTTTTTTAAAGAGGGGTTCGATTAAGATAATTTTTTTTAAATCGGCAAAGTGTAGTGTTAGTAATTTTTTTTTTGACCAAAAGTGGTTTGGTTTTTTATTTTTAAGAATATGTAATGGAAGTAACTGAACAAATAATACAATACGGTTATTTTAATTAAATTTTAACAAAAAGTGAATTTTTAAAAAAAATAAAAAACAAAATGGGGGTCCGGATTTGTGCACACTCCTCTACTATTTATTCTTTTAAAAATAAAAAGTTAAATTCATAAAATATATCAGCAGACTGACAAAGTTGTCGGTAAAATACTTTTCCAACCAAATACAAATGCTTCAGCAGCGAGTATTTTCTATGGTAAACAAATAAATGTTGATTTTCTATTCAGATTTTGTGTATAAAAAGAATAAACATAAAAAAACGTTTAAAAAAAATGTTGAAAAAAAAATATTTGGGTGATAGACAATACGGACCACTTTGGATCCTCTAGTGGTCCGTAGACCACAGATTGGAAACCACTAATCACTGTATATGAGATGTTCTCTAAAAAAATTTATCTAAAATCCCTTTTTATCATCAAAATGAAGCTGTAGCCTGGCAAGACACCAAACCCAGCGTCGAAAGCCACAGAGCGAAAAAAACACTTGGCTCGAATCCTTCCCGTGTTGTGACAAATCCCCCCGAAATTCTATTCCGTGTCTATTTTTAAGGGGAAAAACAAAAGAAAAGGAGCGGTTTAAATAACGTCAGAAGCAGAAATGCAAGGGAAGATGGAGTCTAGGGGTATGGGATTCACAGAGGAAAGGAGAAATGTCGTTCCCCTGTGGACATAAAAAATACACTTGTTGAGTTCTGAATATTTTAGAAGGAGAGATTTCTGGAAAGTACTTTTTTTTTCCAGATATCTGTTCGAGAATGCATTTCATTAAAATAATTTCTTATTTATTATTTTACGACAAAAGCTACGGATTTCTACAGGACCGAGTTTGACGATTCTGCTTAAAATAAACTGTCGATGAACATAAAAATATTTGAAAAAAAAAAATGGTATTTTATAGGGCTTAGGGTTTGGTACACATTTGGTTGCTTATTTCTGACTTCATTTAAGAGTCTTAGGACTCTTATCGCTCAAAGCTAAGTATCGCCTCGTAATTTTGGAACTATGGTCATATGACGAGGTAAATACTTGAACTGCCACATAATGCAATCAGATGTACGATCAGATTTAAGTGCATCAGTCCCTTACACACGGCGAATGAAATTGTCCATCTTGTAATGACAAACACGCTATAAGATTGTCAAGTACACGTAGATATTCGAACTCGCAATCTTCTGTTTACGAGCCGGATCTTTGCTACTGGGCAAATCCACCCGTGCTATTTCATATTGTCGTGTCAATACAACGACAAAGTTACTCCATACACTGCTAAAAAATAGGTATTCAAAATTAAGTAAAATATAGTACTTATTTTTGATTACATTCGATTCTTATCATGAGTCATAATACATAGGTTTCAATTTCGAAAAAGACATGCACTCAAAAATGAATAGTACAATGAATAAAAAGAGCAGTAGCGTACATAGGCTGCAGTCATAAATAGATTTCAATAAATATCGACAATGACAACCGAGACTTACCGGGAATCGAGCCCAGATCATCAGGCACCGCAGCCCAGAGCCTTATCCATTAAACTACTAGGGCGACTTGAAAAACTAATAAACATAATTTTTTTTCAAAAATGTGCCAAAAGAATGGGAAGTCAGATCATTGAGTTGTAATAACTCGACATAAAATAATGTACAAAACCATCCTCTGAACAGTTGTTTCAAGTTTGTCAGGTCGCTTTGTTAAAATGGATTGAACAGAAGCTGAGATGAGCAATATTAAATCACACTGCTCATTTTTGCGAAAGTACGGTTGCTTAAATTTGAGTACTATTCGCTGATTTACGATGCAATTGCACTCAACGAAAAACGAGCAGATTAGGAAAATTAAGTAACATAATATTAGTTTCTAAACATAAATATAAACAGTTTATGGTTGCAGTATTCACCTGTAGATGTATTGTCGTCTGAGTTCTACTAGGAACTTATATGTAGATTTACATATAGATAATTCCCATGGAGTTATTTAGTTCCAGCACTAACTCGACGATATTATTTTTACAACATTCCTAACGTTGTTGCATTGGCCGGACACCAGGCAATATATTTATGTAGTTTTAGGTCAAAACTGAAAATTTTCAATTATTTTCTACACACCAAATTTTAAGGTATAGTTTTTAATTTGTCTATCATACTGTTCATATTTGTGTGTCCAATTTTGACATAAAACAGTTCAATAGTTTTTTATGAAAATCGAAAAATTTAGCTAAATAATATCGCACGTCATTTCACGCTGGCTTCGATTGGGTGACATTTTTTATTATTGTAACTATATGAGTATTGCACGGGATTCGAACCTACCACGGCATGCGAGTTGCATGCTCTATTCATCATGAATTGCATGGCGACCAACGGAAAATATTATTATTTTTAATAACTGACATATTTAATTGGGAACGTCTTCTGGGTAGCGGCGACACAGAGGCGCATTGAGAATCAATAACAACATCTATTTTTTACTTTTAAAAATATTTAATGGTACACAATTCGGTATTACTACAATACCATAAAAGATTAATCAATATATATATATATATATATATATATATGTATTAATCTGATTTCAATGAGCAAGGTTAGGTTTCACTAGAACTGTATGGCCAGGCCATTGTCGAAATACTTAGGGATGGATCACACAGAAGAAAAAAAAATTGACTCTTCTGACAGTGAACCTTTTTTTGTGAATACGGGTTTGCCATCTCGAAACCTTCTAATCAAGAGTTCTTATCGATAGCGATATACTTTGGGATATTTTCCAAAATTGCAGTAACTATTCTTTCGACCATTTTTCAGTTTGGGAGTAATATTTACTAGAATTCATAGACATGATACTTTCATATCTTAAACAGATGAGGATATCATTTTTATGAAGCTTAATTACCTCACGATATATATCTCTATCGATTTTGAATTACTATGACTACACTGTAAATAAAAAGGTACTTAAAAATAAATACCTGAACATACTCGTTTTTCTTTGAGTACAATTGCATCGTAAATGAGCGAAAAGGAATCGAATGTAAGTAATCGTATTTTCTCAATAAATGAGCAGTGTGATTTAATATTGCTAATTTCAGCTTCTGTTCAAGCCATCTTAACAAAGCGATCTGACAAACTTAAAATAGTTGTCCAGAAGATAGTTTTCTACATTATTTGATGTCGATTGCTTAAATGGAAACTGAGTTATTACAACTCAATTATCTTACTTCCCATTCTTTTACCACATATATTTAACGTTTATTCTGTTTATAACTTCTTTACGTCACACTAGTCGTACAACAGATAAGGCACTGGACTGCGGTATCTGAGAATCTGGGTTCGATTCAAGGTAAGTCTTGGTTGTAACTGTTGTTATTTATTAAAAGTGATTTATGAAGGTAGCCTATATAGGCAAACTGCTTCTCTTTTTATTCATTTTTACTAATTTTTAAGTACATGTCTTTTCAAAAATGAAATTTATGTATTCGGAGCTATGATAAACGTCGAATGTAATCAAAAATGAGTACATTTTACTTATTTTTGAGCACCTATTTTTAACAGTGTAAATTCCTTATTGAATACAAAATATAAGAAACTAATTTTTCTTATCTAAATTTTAAAATTTTATAATTTATGTTGCATTCAGTATAAAATGTTGGAAAAAAATTCGAAATCAATATTATCTAGTTATTAAATTATTTAATTAGTATTTTGAATAAGAATAGACGTCCACACATAATTACAAAGATGTATGTAAAATGCTTTGCGAGAGAAAAAGCAAGCTTTAGTGGAAACAGTGGAAAATTATGTAAATAATATGAGTTATACGAAATAGAAACACAGTTGCAAAAGTGACACGAGTGGGTAAACCGAAAGAGAAAATATGACAAATAGTGGATTCACTCTGTCCCTACAGACGTGAAAGTAAATACTTGTAGCCTACTGAATTATTTTCAGTTTATATTTTATACGTTTTCTTTTGTCGTTATTTCCATTTTTCGAGGCTTCATGTATTTTATCTCAATACTATTTATAGCGTCAAAACTGGAAAATATACAATAATACGATATTTTAAACACAGCAAAGTATATTTCACTAGATGCAACACAATTTTTTGTATTAAAAAATTCGTTACAATTCTACTACTAAAAATAATTATTTTGTTATAGAAAAAATTTACTATCCCCACTGAGGTTCGTTCCAATGTTGTATTATGTGATTTAACATTTTAATAACTAAATATTAGTATTGTTGTTAAATAGGTTTACGACTGATTTCATAGTATTTATTTAATATTATTGTATAAATACACGATTAAGATATTTACGATTGTTGTTCAAATATAAAATTTAGCTATTTAGCAATATTGTAAAAACACATTAAGATATAAAAGTTCTTGTTAAAAAGTTTATGACTGAGTAAACATTATGTATTCGGTACTATTATTAATAAATAAAAAATTACAGTGATGATACTCAGAAAGCGTGATCGGTAGCGCAGAACGATAGCTCAAAGATAACTCTGCTAGATTGGTCACTAGATTTAGGCGATGATGACACTTCGCCATCTTGATTAATTGCCATCTAATTATCGATATTTTCCGATTAATCGATATTTCGGGTTAATAAATATTTCTAATATAATAATATTTTCAATACACACATATTGTTGATATATCGATAAATGCGATATATTGATATGTTCAATACATACATATTGTTGATATATCGCTAAATACGATATATCGATATTTTGAATACATAAATATTGTTGATATATCGATATTTTTAATACATACATGTTGTTGATATACCGATAAATATGATATATTGATATTTTCAATACATGCATATTGTTGATATATCGCTAAATACGATATATCGATATTTTGAATACATAAATATTGTTGATATATCGATATTTTTAATACATACATGTTGTTGATATACCGATAAATATGATATATTGATATGTTCAATACATACATATTGTTGATATATCGCTAAATACGGTAAATCGATATTTTGAATACATAAATATTGTTGATATATCGATATTTTTAATACATACATGTTGTTGATATACCGATAAATATGATATACCGATATTTTCAATACATACATATTGTTGATATATCGATAAATACGATATATTGATACTTTAAATACATACAGATTGTTGATATATAGATATTTCCACTAGATCGACATTTATGATATATCGATATTTCCGATAGATCGACATTTATGATATATCGATATTTACGATAAATCGATAATTCCGATTTATCGATATTTTATGATTATAATAAGCAGCATTAAGTTAATATAACCTTAAACTTACGTTTCGGAACCGGATTGTTTTCAACTCAAGGAATAGTACAACTTTGTTTTCCCCTTTATTATTAAAAATGTAGATGCTTTTCCACTTTTGTTAAAGCATTACGTTAGTTGATAAACAAATGCAATTCTTCTTCTGGAGTTGACTTTTGTCATTCCGAGAATTTTTCCACACTGCCGAGTGTATTTTCGACTAATCGTCAAATGGAATCTGAAATCGCGAATCATCGCCTAAAGCCTGCTGGTGACTAACACGGCGTTTAATGTGCTAAAATATAATATTCTTCATCGATTTTTTTTAAAAAATGCAGCCCTAAACACAATATAATTAGCCATTGACATTTGTTTTAAAATGGAAGCAATTAATGACGAACTTTTTGCTTACAATCGCACATTAGAAAGTATTATTTTTCTTCGAAAAACAAAAACCATCCTACGGCATGCCAGATAAGCAAAATATAATAGGAGCAGATTGCTAGTAGCTGCCAAAAACAATAAATAAGTAACAGAAAAATTGCTTCTTTTTTACTTATAAAAAAAAAATTAAATAAAAATACTTTTCCTTCGCCCCCCCCCGCCCCTCCCCCTCAAAAAATAACCTGTTTTCTTTGGGAAGAAAGACGTCTTTTTGTGTTATTTTTCCCAACAAATATTGACGTTACTTGCCACATCCATCAACACAAATGTTTTTTCAATAAATTCGAAACGTACTTTCAAATCAAAAACCACCCGTTTTAAGGGGAAGCAGAAATATTATGATGACCCAAACAGAGGGGAATTTTGAGAAAATTCGAAGATCCGCGGATGAAACAAAAGATATATTGGAATGGATTCGTCAAAGGTAAGTATACTTTAACGTTTATGGACACATACATTCGAAAATGTAGCGACATATTTTGGTGAATTCTTTCTGAAATCGGAATTTTTTGACGCGGGCAATTCAGTTATTCATCAATACTAATAACTTATTTTGATAATTCATTTATATTTGTAATGTTAGATTGTTTCAATGCCAACATATTTCGAAGTTACATTGTTATTTTAAATATTTTAAATGCTCCGTTATACTTAAAATTAATGATGATTCACGATATATTTTAAAATATGTATGTTATCGTTCATTTACCAAAACTGTTATTTCATATAATATCTAGTTATTTCATGAAATAACTGATCAAGTAAGATAAAGCATAAGCGTAAAACTCAATTATATTGTTTTCCTATTTATTTTATAGAATAACGATCTACACCCCGTTAAAGTGTAAAGTAACCGAGTAATAAATAAAGTTCCGAATTCAGAAGAATGTAAAGTGAGAACCATTGATCAGATTGTTTTTTAATCAACTCTTATAGGTTTTCATCTCAACTCTTTGAGCAGTCGATTTTGAAACCAGGCAATGACACAAGACACATTAAAAAAATAATCATGAATTCTATTTGTTTTAAAGGCATATATTTAAAGTATAAAATATTTATTTTTCAATTTTTTTTATATATTTTATATTTCGGTATTTACTTTGAACACTAGAAGTATTTACAACGGTTATTTCAAAATAGGGGGTTCCAACCAAATGGTCTGGGAAAAACGTAGTCCATGAAAATTTTAAATGTGGTTCATAAAATGCTTAAAAGTGGTCCCCAAAATGTATATATATATATATATATATATATATATATATATAATATATATATATATATAATATATATATAATATATATATATATATATATAATATATATATAATATATATATATATATATATATATAATATATATATATATATAATATATAATATATATATATATAATATATAATATATATATATATAATATATATAATATATATATATATATATATATATATATATATATATATATATATATATATATATATATATATATATATATATATATATATATATATATATATATATATATATATATATATATATATATATATATATATATATATATATATATATATATATATATATATATATATATATATATATATATATATATATATATATATAATATATATATATATATATATATATATATAATATATATATATATATATAATATATATATAATATATATATATATATATAATATATATATATATATATATATATATATATATATATATATATATATATATATATATATATATATATATATATATATATATATATATATATATATATATATATATATATATATATAATACTAGCTGAAATACCCGTTCTACGCACGGGAAGGAGATAAGTTACAAAATTGATACAAACACAATATTTATAGCGAAATAAAAACAATATTCTGAATTTGTCACCCATCAGGGGGAACCACATTATTAAAGGAACTAAATTGTAACTAAATTTCATTGGCAAGGTCCTGTAAGAACTGGAAAGATTGATAATATGGAGAAGTTGTCTATACATTAACGTGGATATATAAATGTTACTCCCGTTGATTACCATCCATATTTTAACCTTTAGTAACATCCCAAAGATTTAAAGAGGAATAACTCATATAATTGTTAATAATAATTATTTGAAAAACTTTTATTGCACACCTATGTCAACATTTGTCGTTAAGTTTCACAAATTGGTAAGAATATAAGACGAAAAAAAACCAACGAAAACGAATTTTAAAAGGTTCTTTGCCAAATTCAATATTTTCATATTTTTTTCTTTTGTACGGTAAACCCTATCAATATGCGAGGAGGAACGGTTCCCCAGAACTTTTTGGGGATTTTGCCCCCGCACTTTTTTAATATTTAACTTAAATAAAAATAGTCATATTTTTTACTTCATAGCCAAATCATTTTTTTTTTAAATCGTACCGTATCCCCTAACCACTACTACAGATGATGGACGCAAACCCATTCCCCCTCTGACACTTGTACCATGTGGGGGAGGAGTCAACAACAAAATTTTTTCGATTCCGCCACATAACTCCTCGTATAGGCATACCATCACATAAAGAAAGGTAGCCCGCATCGATCAAGCCGATTATTAACCCAATTCGCCCGCTGACCTTTGTACTCCGTGAAGGGAATGTCGCCCTTAACTGCAGACGATTTCGTTCACATTACTCCCCGAGGAATCGCGGTATAGACGATAAATGACCTACCGTAGTATATGAAAGTGAGTCGCGTCGATCAGATCGTTTGTTAACCCATTTTACATTTTGATCTTTATACCGCATGAAGGAAATATCACCCTTGGTGACAGGCAGTATACCCTTCCATTCCAATAATTATATGGGAAATCAGATTTCGTGGATAAATGACATAACATGGAGTAGAAGAAGGTAGGCCGCGTTAACCAGATTGACCATATATACACTCTCCCTCTGACCTTCCTACCACGTGGGGTCCAAAGTATTCATGAACCAATTATTACGGTACAGAGTGACTTGTACCTACCAGGTAGCTTACTTTTTCTATGTAAGATATAAGTAACAACTCTGTCAAAATTCATCTTCCTGGGTATACAGAAAATTAAAAAATTAGTGATGAGTCAGTGGATAAGTGGCAAGGATTTTTACTTTTGGCAGTTAGAAATTGAATTTTTGAAAATGAAAATCCTTTCTTAGTGAGCAATTTTGGCTTAAAATGCCATGCTCCATGCCAAATTTAATTTTAATAGTTGTTGTAGTACGAAATATTCCGTTATCCAATCATATTTTCACCATTTTGACCTTTTATCATTTTTTGACACAAATTTCGCCATTTTTCTGTTATTTTTACAAATATGATCATATTTTAGTTCTTTGGCGATATTTGAATCATTTGGCGAAATTTTTTATTCGTTCGGTGAAATTTTAATTTATTTGACGATGTTGTTATTAATTTGGCGATATTTAGTCATCAGCCAATCAGAATGATCCTCGTACGTTACATAATATTAAAAATTTCCATTGTTTAAATTTTATATTTTGCATTGTTACATGTTCTCCATGTTAATCCTATGGAGAAGTTTCGAAAAAGGGGTTTTACAACCCGTTAAATCCGTTCGATCGGAACAAAAATAGCTTACTTTTCCTATTTAAGGTATAAGGAACAAATTTGCCAAATTTCATCTTCATAGGTATACGGGAAGTTGGAGAATTAGTGATGAGTGATGAGTGGGTTTTTCGCATTTATATATATAGATATATATATATATATATATAATATATATATAATATATATATATATATATATATATATATATATTGATGTTTCTGAGATAGAGACCTAACAGTTTTATTAGCTGGTTCAAAAATTATTTAAGTTAATAAAATTATTTAAATAAGAAAATTCAGGTGAAAAATAATTTTCTTTGCAATTTTTTTGAACGTTTAATTTTTGCTTTAACCGGGCACTGTTATCTCTAAAACTACTGAGTCGATTTAATGAAAAAAAAAACATAACACATTATCAAAATTGAACACAACAATTATTATTCATTCCTAGATAAAATTAGTGGAAAACTGTTAGTTACCCATCCAAATAAAACAAAAAACATTTATTCTTCTAGCGTTTACACATTTTTATTTAAAAATGCATTTGATAATTAACCATATAAATACAAACAAACAGAATATCCTCTTTACTACAAAACAAATTATTGTATAATAATTGGGCATTGATGTGAAAACAATGCATTTAAAATTAAAATTTATAATCTATTCCACAATTCCGGATTACGCCGACTAAATTGTATAATTAGTCGAGTTAAAAGATTGTCACTGACATTCGAAGCTTTTCTAAATGTCTACATAATTAGAATACGAAGTCTTCCCCAAATGTTTTGAGTACAATTATTCAGATGTGGCGAGTGGATCTTTTCATCGGTTAGTTTGGAGTTTTGATATGCAATTAAATGGTTTTAAAGGAGCAATTTAAAACAGCTGTTTGAATTTGAGGTTAAAATTAACGACTTGAAAATCGCAAAAGCTGCGTAAAGAACAATTTACTAGGGGACTAATTTCAGAATAACTAGGATAAGTCGACTCAGAGTAATTGGAACTATCCTAGTTGTTAGTTATTTCATTAAGCCATTCATGACTGGATTTTTAGAAGAGATGTAATTAATTTTTAGAGGAGATAATAATACTTTAACTAGAAACTAATGGTAAACATAAAATGTAGTTTAATTTGTTAAGAATGAATTTTGTGTCACGTTTTAATTTTTTTTTAAAAATTAACACTTAGCTAAACTTTTAAAATGTGCTACTCTAAATTAAAAATGTCTTAAGGCATGCTTTAGTTAAACGTTTCATAAAAATAACGAAATTTCTTTCGTTAAGCATTCGTTAAACCATAAAATATTTCGTTGTTTAATAAATTTAATGACAAAAAAATCGAATGAAATTCAGTTTTTTTATTGAAAAGTTCATAATATCAGAACATATTTGGGGAGACATTTGAAAACTACATTTTTACATTTGAGGAATTATTTTTTAAGAATGTACCTAAAAACAATTAATGAAAATTAATTAAAAATATATAATTAAAATTAAATTTGTACTATGTGGTATAGAATTTGGCAAAGGTATTTGCCATACGAACGGAGCCTTTTTTTAAATTCATAGTACATTTAGATTAACTAATTAAAAATTACAATCTAAGTCAAATATCAAATTTATCTTATTTATCACATAAAACATTATGACACTATAAAATTTATGCAAAAGTGCAGTTTAAAACTTACGCGAATAAATTTATTTTAATAAACGTTAATGTAATTTTCATCAATTTAATGAAATTAAGTTGATGCCAAATAATTAAATATGTCCCTAACTTAGGAAAACATATCATTCCCATAGAAAAAATACCAATATAATTTTCACATAAACTCAAAACCTACACGTTTCGTAAAAAGTTTAAAAGGAATTTCAATTCCCTGAAATACTGAAAATCGATGGTATCAAAGTCAGTACATCTATTTCATTGAACAAATAAAATATTTATTACATATTTTAGTTTTCTAAGGCAATGGTTCTCCACATTTTTCCTTTCCCGTACCCTTGAATAAAACTTTTCTTTTATAAGTCCCCCCCCCCCCCTTTGATTGATTATATTGATAATAATTTATATCGATATTAAAGGAATTGATTGTAAAAGTTGTATTGATTGTAATTGTTAAAATTGATTGATTATTAAAGGAATTTATTGTAATATTGTCATTAAAGTAATTGATTGTAATATTGATATTAAAGGAATTGATTGTAATATTGATATTAAAGGAATTGATTATAATATTGATATTTAAAGGAATTGATTATAATATTTCTATTAAAGTAATTGGTTGTAATATTGATATTAAAGGA
Organism: Troglohyphantes excavatus; assembly: GCA_963932185.1. Classification (NCBI taxonomy): domain Eukaryota; kingdom Metazoa; phylum Arthropoda; class Arachnida; order Araneae; family Linyphiidae; genus Troglohyphantes; species Troglohyphantes excavatus. Next base: position 70,296,105 of record OZ010671.1, on the reverse strand, counting down.
ATTGATTGTAATATTGATATTAAAGAAAATTATTTATATTGATATTAATTGATTTATAATTTATTTATATTGATATTAATTGATTTATAATTTATTTATATTGATATGAATTGATATATAATTTATTTATATTGATATTAATTGATTTATAATTTATTTATATTGATATGAATTGATTTATAATTTATTTATATTGATATGAATTGATTTATAATTTATTTATATTGATATGAATTGATTTATAATTTATTTATATTGATATGAATTGATTTATAATTTATTTATATTGATATGAATTGATTTATAATTTATTTATATTGATTTATAATTTATTTATATTGATTTATAATTTATTTATATTGATTTATAATTTATTTATAATGATATTAATAGATTTATAATTTATTTATATTGATATTAATTGATTTATAATTTATTTATATTGATATTAATTGATTTATAATTTATTTATATTGATATTAATTGATTTATAATTTATTTATATTGATATTAATTGATTTATAAGTTATTTATATTGATATTAATTTATTTATAAGTTATTTATATTGATATTAAATGATTTATAGTTTATTTATATTAATATTAATTGATTTATAAATTATTTATATGATATTAAAGGAAATGTATCCGCCTAGTAAAAGTATACTAACTTTCTATTCGTCTTGAGACTCAAAGTCTTTCCTAGAAAAATCTTGAAACGAATCTCGATACTCAGAGATATCCAAATATCGATATCTACTTCTTCTTATTCATTCATATCTCATCTTTCGTCCCGACATTTCGTATCTCCATCTCTTTTTACCGTTTCGACTTAGACGGAGATATTTGACGGCTTGTCAAATCAATAATAAAAGAAAGAAGAAACAGGAATGTGAAATAGGACATTCGGAATGAGGGAATAGAAATAGGAAGAAAAACGAAAAAAAAAATATCATCGAAGCGGTGTTCAGAGATTTTGTATTTATTTTGCACTCGAAGTATAGAAGTTTTTAAGAATGTACGAAATTGCATTCTTTTATTATTATTATTATTATTATTTTTGTTTGGAGGAAAGATATTGACAATTGCTCTTGGAGAATTGTGTATTGAAATTTAATTCTGGAAAATTATTTTTGAGTTTCATTCGTAAAGATTGATGGAAGAAACGTTTTTGTGGAATTTCTAAATTATTTTTTTTGTCATATGGTACTTTTATTTTGATTTTAAAAATATATTTTAAATGAAGGGTAACATAATGGGGTTAGTACTGTAGTGGAACTAGATTTCTAGCTTCATGGTCAATATATTTGATGGATTCCTATCTTTTGGGAAATTCGAATTTTTTTCTTAAGATTTCATTTCTGCTCACAATGGCAAATATCGCTAGTCTAGTCGCATAAAAATCTTAAATTTTTTTTTTAATTTAAATCGAAATGGATCACTTATTTCTCATATAGTCATCCGTTGATATCAAAATGAATAATAATGTTTAGTAGATTGTTTACTGTAGTCAAAATCAATGGCCCAAATATTCAAACAAAACATTTGCAAAGCGAAACAAACCACAAACATAACATTTTGTCTATGCATATAGTTAAAACAAAAATTCAAATAGTATTTTAGTTTATGCAAATCAATCGTATTTATCGTTTTGATTGTGTTGTAGGATTATACGTTCTTTTAAATAACTGAATAATTTCCTCTTGAAATATTTATAAAAAAAACTTGTGTTAGTATTTTTATTAAAAAACATAGTGTTCGCTATATTACATCAAGTACTCTTCTGGGGGTATAGTATGCATGACCGTGGCATAAATTGAAAGAAGTGGTTATAGTGGTTGTGTGACGTAGTAAAACGTAAAACGTTTTAGAAAGAGCTGAAATGTCTTTAAAAAAAAACTATGATATAAGACAATTTTTATAGAAATCACTATCTTTCTTATGAATGTTTTGGTAATATACTTAGAACAGAAGTTTAGTTGTCTAATTTTAACTTTAAAAATTTATCATAACGTGACATGTGGGTGGGGGTTAGGCAGGCAGGCAAATGTGACAGTGCGTGACATGCGTATTAAAGGAACGTTCTCATAGATGGTACATAGGCACTTAGGAAAAATTGTTTTATAATAAATTAATGTTGAACGTAAAAATAAAATGATTTCAATTTTAGAGTCGGAAATATTTAAATATACATTTTTAATTGCAAAACTTTTAGTCGGTCGATACAGTTTCAAATGAAAATGTATATATTGATATAAAATATATCTATTATATAAATTAAAAGTTTTCTTAGAGAAATATTTTATAAGCGAGTAGGAATGATTGGAATTTTGCCATTTTTAATATACGTTCCTTAAGTTCTTTTTAACTGTGGTTTTATTCCTACAAACATAAATAACATTTAAAAAAAAAATATTTCGTATAATACAGAATTCATACAAGGTAAAACATACACAAAATGATTGTTTTTGGGAAAGTTCGTACTCCGCAATGGGAAGCAATCAGTTTACAAAAATATATGTTGAACAACATCACACTATTTTCTACGTATTAGAGGTTTGTTGTAATGATTTTGATAACAGAATAATAACTTTCCACTTCAACTTTCCACCACTAATGCATCGATTTGTCACAAAAGTTCGATTATTGGTAATTTTTGATTCCAATTTTTGTCAATTAGCAGATAAAAAAAGAAAAATATGTTTATATAATTACATACATTTTTATATTCTTCTGAGCGGTGAGAAAAATATCAAAAATTTAGTCAACACTTGTACAACAACAAAATTGTAAAGTTTCCACTGCATTCGATATTTTAGTTTTATATAACTTAACTATAATTTTAGTATATATATAACTTTGAAATATATCCCAAAGTTTTATATTTGAGCACTATTTCAAAATAGAGTATTTTTTATGAATTTTAAATTTATGTGCGTTGCTGTAAAAACTGTAGATCCATTTAAGGTTCGGGTGACTACAGACGTACAAACTGCTTAGAGGGATACAATTACAATTGCATAAACATTTTAAATCATCATTTAAACCCGCAACAAACATTTCAAATTCCGCAGCTATTAATAGCAGTAACTTATACAACCTCCATACATTAAACTTTTACAACCTCATCTTAACTACACAACTAGAATTAAATTAAATATCGAGCAAGGCAATTAATGTTCCGAATTCTGCAGCAGTTAATGAGAAAAGCGATCTTTTCGAGATAATTTCTAATTTCTAGAGTTACGCTTGGCTTCCAAAATCTATCCATCTATGATCTTAGATTCTCATTATCTTAAGCCATTAATTATCCCCATTACATACCTTCGTCTGACCGAACATCCAGCAGCTGATTGATTAACGATGTTAGACGTGCCATTAGCGTGATGGGGGGGGGGGGGGATATTAGCGTAGGATTTGTATTCATAAGTTTAATTTGCTGGCTCCGGTGTTACGCAATTGTTTTTGGATGGTCATAAAATGCCTGAGAATTCGTCTAACTAACAAAGTATTACATTTGAGATCATCAGTATTTTATATCTTGGATATAATATTAGGTGTTGGATGGTTGATTGATTTTGCATCGCACTAGAGCTGCACAGTGGGCTATTGGCAAGGGTTCGGGATCTATCGTGAAGGAAAGACCCTGGAACCCAGCCTGGTAATTTTGAACTATGGTCAGATGGGGAAGACAACACCTGAGCCCGCGACCAAAAAATATCCACAGTGTGGGGACTGATGCACGTGAAATCAGTCATGGTCCCTATGTCCTCATGCCTATTGTGACGTCAAAAAAAGAAAAAGATACAAGTACTTAAAAAAAATATAAAAAATAGATAGAAAATATATAAATAAATAGAAGATATAGACATATAAGATATAGAGAGATAATAGATATAAAGATATGATATATAAATATAAAGTGTATAGATATATAAGGTATAGCGATATAGATATATAAGGTATAGCGATTAAGATATATAAGGTATACGGATATAAGATATATAAAATATAGATATATAAGGTGCATATATAATATATACATATATAAGATATATATATATATAGATAATGGAGATATGATATTGAAATGATATAAGGTATATAGAAATAGAGATATGATAAGGTATATAGAAATAGAGATATGATATAAGGTATATAGAAATAGATATATGATATAAGGTATATAGAAATAGAGATATGATATACGGTATATAGAAATAGATATGGTATAGGAATATAAAATATTGATATATAAGAAATAGAGATATAAACATATAGAGATATAAGATATATAAATATACGATATAGCAACACGAACTTAAAAAAAAGGAGTAATAAATCAAAATATATAAAAATAACAGAAGCGTGAAGATGATAATAAGTAAAAAGGAAATATAAGAGAAATGAAAAAGATAGAAAGAAAAACGAACAAAGTAATGCACAAAGCAAAATACAAAACAGAAAAGTTTCAAACCCTAACCTAATACAAATCTCAAACTAACCAACCCCTCTGTCACACACTATTCACTTCCTTACGAACGATACAACCGCCTAGGCTGCTATTTACCCCTAAAATACAAGAAGCAACCCCGATTCGATACTATGAGGCTTTACAGAGATAAACTCTCCCAGGGAATGTTAAACGAAGAAGCGTTCGCCTCTTCTCGTTGCTTATATCCGAAGAATAAGCAGACGCCGAGCTCGCCGATAAGCACCTCGGCGTTATTTGTGAGGGGGAGTATTAACCTGGCCCCATTTCCCCTCTCTTTTCGGTATAATTCCGTTAGATTAATTAAGCAAATACGACGTTAATCCGGGACTAATCGCTCCTGCGTATCATCTTCTTGAGGGGGCGTTTAAAAATCTCGTGCGGAATGTTTTGATCGTCCTCTCATTATTATACGTTAATTTAAAGCTTTATATTAATTTTTACTATCAGTTTTGTCTATTGAGGTTGCGTCGGTTGGGACTCCTACATAATACAAGACAGTGTTCCCGGGTCTGTCCTTTGAGATAGACCCCGGACCGTCGGAAATATCCCACTGAGCCGGCCTAGAGTGACGTTATTTAAACCATCCAAATGATCTTTTTTATGTGATTCTATGATTCTTAGATTCAAGGCTTCCGTGGCTGAGCGGTTAAGGCTTTCAGCTACTAATCCGAGGATTGGTGGTTCGAACCCGTGCGCTGGACTTGACAAAGGAAAGTAAAAAAGTAGTGATCTTGTGATCGGAGGGTTGCCAGCTTCGCTACAAAAATGCTAGAAAAGTCGTCCAGAACATCCGCAAAAATTAACTGCGTATATACGGGACTGGTTCGCGATCAATCTGATCGGGGTCCAAAATCCCGACGTCTATTGAATGCGTTGGGTGCCAGTTCTGGTGTTTCCCCGTCATCTGACCATGGTTCTAAAATAACGAGGTGCATGTATGAATTAGCCCATTGTGCAGCTCTAGTGCGACGTTAATTAACCAAACCAAACCAATATTCTTACATTATGTTTTCTGCAGAATAGATCCAGAACCGTAGCCAATTACCCATTGTTTAGGTCTAGTGCGTCGTTTATGAAACAGACTAACTAATTATACTTGCAATGGCCCTGTTGGAAGAGTGACGATATTTGGAGTATTGCGTGTTCCAAAAGGATATTCACCTTATTGAGGGGACTCGTTCACGTTAAATCTTACGTGGTAGAAATGCCTTCACGTTGATCGTGGTGTACAAGTTTGGAGAGTAGAGTGCCAGCTAAGGCGTACTCCTCTCAAACCATGGTGAAAACTTATGATACCTTACTTCCTTGTATTTATTTCGGCATGGATCTCGAACCCATTGTGCAGTTCTAGCGCAACGTTCCTTCAAACAACCAATTGAGCTGTTAAAGAATCCCCGAAAACGTCAAGTTGTTGTCATTGCAATCTATTCAAATTTAATTTTCCAACATATGTGTTTTTTTAACGGTTTATATATCTAAATTATTTTTTACAAAGGCATATTAATGTATTTCAATAATAATCACAATATTTACCATATATGGTAATTTATTTCCATTTAATTAATGAGCAATGATGGTAAAACTGGAGACCTCAAGTCGGATAATTACTATTTAGCAGATATGAGAGTTGGTTGTAGCTCTGTGAATTAAATGGTCATAATATTATATTATATTATATCTTACAATATGTTAAGTATATTTTAAAATACAAATACAACGATAAAATACGCAATAAAAATTAATCAAATCTGGACATGTTTCGGGAGATACATCTCCCTTCATCAGCCCTTCGGGAGATACATCTCCTTTTAGGTGATGAAGGGAGATGTATCTCCCGAAACATGTCCAGATTTGATGGATTGTTATTGCGTATTCTAACGTTGTATTTGTATTTTAAAATTCTTAACGCAATGTTTTATAAGAAGAGTTTTATCTTATGTTAAGTATATGCATGAAAAACTCCTTTTTATTTACTTGTCCCACTTCATTTAATGTATAATTTTTGAAATTCAACGATAAACAGTCCTGTCCTACAACGTCCATCAATTAGTTTCTGAACAACCCCCTAATGGAAAATATTTCGTCATTTTAGGAAGTTTGAACACGAAAGAGTCTCGAGATTTCGTGTTGCAGCGGAAGTTTGCCCTTGTGTCCCAGACCTTGTTGTTCGATGTTTAATTATGGATAGTTGTCAAAGAACTGACAGGTATTAAGCTTTGGATGCTTCGTTAATAAGATACAGGATTTTGTTGCATCATCGTCTAGAAAGTGACTGGTAATGTATCTTGTTAGCGAGGGTATCGTTGGGATTATAAAATGTAAATCAACCTTTTTTTTAACAACTTTTGTCAAAATAAAAGCGATTATAATTTTTAGTTCATGCTAATTTATGACAGTTAAATATGCTTGTTTGTTTTCAGAAGCATTTCGTAGACATGAAAACAAAAACAAAAAATATGTTAATCTTAAAAATGCATTGAAGAATTGTTTGTTCATTCTTTTTGACAAGTGGTAGTTTTATGGTAAAAAAATGCTTTTATAACAGAACATAAATAACATGTTAATAAAGAAATAACATGTAAGTTACACATCAACCCTTTGAATTAAAAAAAATATTGTAAAATGAAGTAGTTTTAGGAATTTAAAAATTGGATGCGTGACTAGAAATACCGGAGATCCCTAGACGTATATATACGGCCTCGAGCGACAAAGGGTTATGAGTGACATAAATATATTGTACGGTTTTCAGATCAAGAATCTTTCATTTCTCTTGTGGAGTCGAAAACATATTGTCTTACAATTTCTTCTTCGTTTTATTGTCAAAAACTATGTCCCCTGTACAATCTATAAAATATTTGCAGTTTCAGGGTCTATATTTCAATTGTTTACACATATTTTAGTTCATAGGTTAAAATTCATATAGAAAGGTTAAAAAGATAAAGAGTCTAGGCATTATTTTAAAACAATGTGAAAGGCTCAATCGAAAAATGTCTCAGAATTATAACTTGTCATAAAACCGCCTTGATAAAATCTGTTCAACAGTTTAATATCCCAAAAGATTACGAAAACCTGTTCGAAAGGTTAAAAACTATTAAAATGAAATTCTTACATTTCACATCTTTAATATATTCTGTAAAAAAAATTATTCTTATTTCAGTTAAGTTTCTCCCCCTGCAAAAGCGAAATAACGCAATTTTAATCGAAAAAGCGCGCTGCCGGGCTCCACATTTAACTTCTTGATTCCAGTTTCTCTTCAGACATATTTAGAATGACTCGTGTTTGGCTCGTGTTTTTTCAAACGATTAATCTCCCTAGTGGAGGACACGGTGCGGATTTAATGAAATTTCGAAACGACAGTGAGGTGGACTTTTTTTTTTTATTGGAAGAAATAATTTTAGAACCTTCTAGGCTTTTTTTTGTTTAATTCTTCATGTTGGTTGGTTATTCTTGGAAGCTGCGATGCAAAAAATTAAAATCGACGTGTATAGTTGGTTGGTTTGTTTAATTAACGTCGCACTAGAGCTGCACAGTGGGCTATTGGCGACGGTTCGGGGCCTATCTCGAAGGAAAGAACCGGGAACGATGTCTCGTATTTTTGAACCATGGTCAGATGACGAAGACAGCACTTGAGCTGGCACCCGACGCAACCTCAATAGGCGTCAGGACATTGGACCACAATCAGATTTATCGTGCACTAGTCCCGTATAAACGCCAGTATAATTTGTTGGATGTTCTGGACGACTTTCTAGTATTTTTGTAGCGAAGCTGGCAACCCTCCGATCGCAAGATCACTACTTTTTTACTTTTCTTTGTCAAGTCCATCGCACGGATTCGAACCACCAATCCTCTGATTAGTAGCTGAACGCCTTATCTACTGAGCAACTGGGGCTCCGACGTGTATAACAAAATTGTGTTACTTAAAAAAGTACCAAAGCTTGAAATTGTTGGGTGTAGTTACAAACATTTATATTAGTCTGGCGTCGTGGTTCGTGACATGACGTCATGTCACAAGACTTAGTATTTAATGTGAAATGTAAGAGGATATTAACAAAACCTCTATTTTTGGTCTTTTATATTTAATTAAATTAAAAAAATACCGAACAATTTTGAAGTTTATTTTTAAAGTTAAGTTCACTTTAAACTGTTTAAATAATGTAAGTTGAGTTTGTATGTCAAAGCATATAGATACAATGTTTAAAGTTTTTGGCAAGAATTTTTTTATTTTCCATGTTATCCTTATTTTAGTTTTGAAATTGAAAAATGTATTATCAAATTTTAAAAAAATATGCTTATATGATTGGATGTAATACCATGACCTGGTCGAGCTCACAATCAGAGGGTTAGGAGTTCTACTGTTTTGTTTAAAGGAAAAATATATCGTAATCGAAGGGATGATAGTTCGGTACACATTCGCCCTGTAGATATATGTCGTACGTTAAATATGTCGTAATTCAAAGTCCTCATGTTGGAGGGTTGTTGAGTGGAGTGCCAGCTCTATGATTAAATAACACGACAGAACACTTGCACATCTTGCCTTCGGGATAGATTCCCATGTGTCACCAATAGGGAATTGTGTAGCTCTAGTGCGACCAACCAATACCATTATAAAATAGTTTTAATGCCAACTTATGAATTTAGTTGCAATTAAAAATAGTATTGTACTTATTTTGATATTCAAAATAAAATTATTTTAAAATCTTACAAAAACGTGCTCAAAAACTTAAATTAGTATAACTCTTAATTTCTATTAAACTAAGTAATTCCTTTTACTGTAATGTGTAACATATTAAAGTGTTTCTGTAAAATAAATTGTTTATTAAGATTTATTAAACTAAAACAAGATTTTTCTCTAAAAATTTATCTCTACATTCATGCTATACCTGTAGATCAGATAGATTTTTGAGAAATCCGATTAATTAACAAGAAAAAAAATCTTTTTACAGCAACAAGATCAAAAAACAAAATCTGATACCTTCCTACAAACGCCCATTAAACCCTAAACACACAAAATAAAACGGCCACTAACATCTCATCAATTTGATTCTAAAGTTTATAAACATAAAAAAAAAAGCCGAAATCTAATATTTCACTCTAAACCTTGGCTTAGGTGATAACACTGAACTTTTGTGTTGCGCCCCCAAAAAAGAAAAGTTTAGGGAAGAATAAAAGTGGAATCTTCCGATCTTTCCCCCATTGAAATTCCCGGGGGGGAAATTTATTGTCACTAAAAGAGAAAAAGAGTTCGAAAGGTATCAAGTAAAAGATCAATTCCTATGGGGGACCTAAGAAAGCAGATTTAAGATTTTTTTTTTAAGAAATAAAGTTTTTTTTTGTAATACTTTAAGTTTTAAAATGACATTCTATTCATTTTCTAAAGATATACACAAAATATATTTATTAAAGTGGTTAATAAGCTATGATTTACTGTAGTCACATAAAAGACCAATGCAGAAATTGAAAATGTTACAAGTGTGAATAGTTGGTTTAGAAGCAGATTTTCTAACAATTACACGCACACATTTATGTTATCTTCCGTAAAAATATACACTTTCGAATGGGATTAACATGCTTAAAATAAGAGAACAACAACTATCTAGATTTCAAATATACGTGATTTCTTCTCAAACTTTCATGGTATTTGATTCAAATACATTATTTAAAATTAATTAATTTTTTTAATGAATTCTTACATGAAGAGAAAACATTCAAAACGTGTTTTGTCACATTAAGAAGATTCTTAGTAAAACGCAAATAACTTTTTCTGAATGCATTGACTCCTATACTGCATTGCCTTCACACATTGACTTCTATATATACAGCATTAACTGAATGCATTGACTCCTATACATCATTGCCTGGATGTATTCACTACTATAGAGTATTGCCTGAATGAATTGACTCCTATACAGCATTGTCTGAATGCATTGACTACTATACTGCATTGCTTTCATACATTGACTTCTATATATACAATATTAATTGAATGCATTGACTCCTATAGAGCATTGCCTGAATGCAGGGACTTCTGTACAGCTTTAACAGAATGCATTGACTCCTATACATCATTGCCTGAATATATTGACTACTATAGAGTATTTCCTGAATGCATTGACTCCTATACAGCATTGTCTGAATGCATTGACTCCTATACTGCATTGCCTTCATACATTGACTTCTATATATACAATTTTAACTGAATGCATTGATTCCTATAGAGTATTGCCTGAATGCATTGACTCCTATACAACATTGCCTGAATGCATTGATGGTTATCTTTTCCAGTTGTGGTTCAATGGGACCAAACATGTTTAGCACGAATAATATAGATTATAGATTATTATTATTCATATAAACTTGTCTAGATTTTATGTATTTTTATTGCGTATTTTTAACGTCGCATTTGTATTTTAATATTCTTAACGAAATGTTCTATAAAACGAGTTTTTACCTTAATATAGATTCGTTTGTTAGAAATTTTGGAGGCGAATTTAGTGGTATAATAATCAATTTTTTTATACAAAACAGTTTTTGAATATTTTATGATCCTTTGTAGATGGCGAATTGGAATCTTTGGCTAAGACATGCAGTTTATAAATGGCGAATTGGCATCGAAATTCGTAAAGGTGTCTGATTTGGAAACGATCCATCCTGTTTTTAAACTTTTATCCGCCATGGACAAATTCCACGCAAATGACCTTGATAATAAAGTTAGGATCACGAAAAATAGTTTTTTTTAAGCATATCCCAGGGATATTACCGCAACCTTATTTAAGATATATATCGTAACTTGAGTTACTTGGACACACACAAAACGTGTTTTAAAACACTCTTGGGCCTGCTGTTATGAAAATATAGACGTGATTCTCTCATCTCTCCAATATGTGGTGATTTCACTAAAAGGTAGCAACAGGCAAGATTTTTTAAAACAGTTTTTTCTCTTTGAGTTCAAGTAACCCCAAGTTACGGTATTTAAAAATCGAGAACATTCAACGCAGCTCTTTCCTTTTTCTGTCGAATTCAGATGCTAACGCTAATCTTGTTGTCACTTCTCATACAGTTCAGTAACACATACAAAGAATTTTTTGGTCGTAGCTTTATCTGGTTTTATTTTGTTTACAGATGCATAAGTTACCAGACCAATTATAAATTACCAGACCAATTGGGAATCGAAGAACTTCAAAATGCATAAAAAAAAGAAGGAAAAGTTTTTTTTGTTTAAAACCGATGCATTATTTAATTCTACATTTGTTATTCACTTAACAGAAAGTATGAAGCATTCGGATTGCTAGAAAGTGGTCAAAGTTACAAATTTCTATAAACGAATTAACACCGTATTTCCCATTACTATGCAGTTATATCAACAATTTAATCAACTGGTAAATGGAACTAGTTCAATAGGTTGCCCAGTAATGAGTTAATTTCATTCTTCTTAAAACTACAGCCAAGACGAGTTGGAAACTTTAAACTCTCTGACCTTGGAACTATGTTTTTGGACTTATACCACGTGGCAGCCAACCCACACAAATGTAATTAAATTAAGTACAAGTTAGAATTTAGTACCAGTTCTTTTAAAAGCCTCGAAAATTTTATTAAATAAACCTTTTATTAGTGCAATTGTTTAGATAACATCGTCCCACGTTTGATGTTAGAAATATCAATTAAGAGAACATTTGTTAGATTACATTTTTTTTGGATAATCTAAAATAATATTCTTGAAAACTTCACTTGAGTTCTTACATCTTTAAATTCTTTTTTGAATATTTGAAGTGGAGTATTTTATTATCACTGAGGAATAAGAAATAAAATTCCAATTCCTCTGGGAATCCTCAGAGTAGCTTTAAAATTTTGTAGAAAATATGTTTTTTTTTATCTTCTTTAAATTTTAAAGTGAACCAGCAGATTCTTATATATTAAAAAATATATATCATTGGTTTAAATATATTTATTATAACAAATATATTTTTACAACACCGATAATAGAATAACAGAAGGTTTTTAAAATATTGTTTTAATATAAAATTTTAATACATGAAACAGTTAATTCATATTAACTATGTTAATCTTTAACTTATAAAAATAAGTTTAATCATAATAAGCGAAGGTTTAAGGGACTATTAATATAAATATTATTTTACGAGAAACAATAAATATAAATTATTTCTATATAATAAATTCCTTTAAATCTAATAACATTTTGAGCAATGAACTTAAACTGATACTATATTAATGGCATGCTGAATATAAAATCTATTAACATTAATGATACAGTTATAGAAATAACGGTAAACTTAAACTAATATCTCAATATTAATGAATAGAGTAAATAATCCAATCAAATGATTCTATTATTTTTTGGAATTAAATTTAATAAAAACATGTAAAAATGTCTTTAACGAAGCATTCAAATTATAATAGCTATTTCACTACGAACAGTTGCAGTTTTAAATACACTAACTACTTTAGAATTATTCTTTAACTAAAAATAAATTGAACTTAAATCAATTGCATATGAATATAAATGAGATTCGTTAAGAATAAAACAGAATTTAATAAATTTATTGTTCTATTTTCATAATTAAACTTTGTTATTCCTTTTTCAACGCTATCAAGAATATCAATTTCTACAGAATTAGTCATCAATATTTTATTGGCAGCTATGAAATATATAATATAAAAATCTATGTCCAAAGATTATTTCCTATTAGATTTCGTTTCCAGAACAACAATTCTAACTGTGCGCAAATATGCTTAAAGCAATCGGGTACATTTGTCTCTAATTCAGTATTTAAATTTTTTTGCATGACTATTAGTGTTGTACAGATATCAATTTCTTAAAAGGTAACTTATATAGGATTAAAATCGTTTTCCTTATTTTTTAGACATTAAATTAAACTTATTATTATATTTTTGTTTTACATCAAATTATTTTTTATTTAATTTTTATATACTGTTATTTGTATATACGACTATAAAAAAAACTAAATTCTTAAAATAACACAGAAAAAATATTATTTTTTTATACGTTTTTGTTTATTTGTATATTTTTATTTTATTTTAGAATTTTATGAGAAAAACTTGAGGATGTCCAATTAGGAACCCGTTACTCTTTGATTTACAGCCACACGTGTTAACCGTTAGGCTACGACAACTGTTATTCAGCAAGGTTTCTTATATAATACTTATGTGTCAGTAGGAATATTTCAGTGTTTTATTTTTATTATTTTCATGCGGAATGTATGGAGATTTAGTTTATTATAAAGATGAAATAATATTTAATTTAATGAAAATGTAAGCTTATTAATATATTTTTTATTTAACATGATTTTTTTTATTTCATTGTGTATAGTAATTACACAAAATTAAACTTATAATTATATTTTTGTTTTACATGAAATTATTTTTTATTTAACTTTTATATTCTGTTATTTGTATATACGACTATAAAAAAATTAAATTCTTAAAATAACAAAAAAAAAATAATATTTTTTTATACGTTTTTGTTCATTTGTAAATTTTTATTTTATTTTGGAATTTTATGAGAAAAACTTGACGATGTCCAATTAGGAACCCGGCACTTTTTGATTTACAGCCACACGTGTTAACCGTTAGGCTACGACAACTGTTAGTCAGCAAGGTTTCTTATATAATACATATGTGTCAGTAGGAATATTTCAGTGTTTTATTTTTATTATTTTCATGCGAAATGTATGGAGATTTAGTTTATTATAAAGGTGAAATAATATTTAATTTAATGAAAGTGTAAGCTTATTAATATATTTTTTATTTTACGTGATTTTTTTATTTCATTGTGTATAGTAATTACACAAAATTAAACTTATAATTATATTTTTGTTTTACATGAAATTATTTTTTATTTAACTTTTATATACTGTTATTTGTATATACGACTATAAAAAAATTAAATTCTTAAAATAACAAAGAAAAAATAATATTTTTTTATACGTTTTTGTTCATTTGTAAATTTTTATTTTATTTTGGAATTTTATGAGAAAAACTTGACGATGTCCAATTAGGAACCCGGCACTTTTTGATTTACAGCCACACGTGTTAACCGTTAGGCTACGACAACTGTTAGTCAGCAAGGTTTCTTATATAATACATATGTGTCAGTAGGAATATTTCAGTGTTTTATTTTTATTATTTTCATGCGAAATGTATGGAGATTTAGTTTATTATAAAGGTGAAATAATATTTAATTTAATGAAAGTGTAAGCTTATTAATATATTTTTTATTTTACGTGATTTTTTTATTTCATTGTGTATAGTAATTACATAAAATTAAACTTATTATTATGTTTTTGTTTTACATGAAATTATGTTTTACTTAACTTTTTTATACTGTTATTTGTATATACGACTATAAAAAAAAATTAAATTCTTAAAATAACAAAGAAAAATATTATTTTTTTATACGTTTTTGTTCATTTGTAAATTTTTATTTTATTTTGGAATTTTATGAGAAAAACTTGACTATGTCCAGTTAGGAACCCGGCACTTTTTGATTTACAGCCACACGTGTTTACCGCTAGGCTACGACAGCTGTTAGTCAGCAAGGATTCTTATATATTACATATATGTGTCAGTATGGGCAGATTCAGCTTGCAGAGCTAGGTGGTTAAACACCCTATCCAGGAAATGCTTTATCAACTTAGATCGGCTCTGTTTCTCTTTTTGACTTGCGCTAAGCTATTCACCCATGCACATTGGAGCCACCAGTGAGACGCTAGCATATTGCTTACTGAACTGAAATTTTATGGGCTTAGAGCGATAGTTGTTTCGAGTTCAAAAGCTCGTCCATGATTCTATTTTCAACTCGAAACAACTATCGCACTAAGCCCATAACATTTCAGTTCAGTAAGCAATATGCTAGCGTCCTCACTGGTGGCTCCAATGTGCATGGGTGAATAGCTTAGCGCAAGTCAAAAAGAGAAACAGAGCCGATCTAAAATTCAGACTGCTTTATTTGACAGCAAAACCTCAACAACCCACCTTTGCCTCAAGGCGCGATATATGAAGGAGCGGCAGCCACGAAAATGTGCATATTATAAAAGATACGCGCACGAAAATAAATAGTTAACTTTTACTCAAAGAAAAGAAAACTGCGCACAATGAGTAAACACAAATGGCCCGCTCCAACATACATATATGTGTCAGTAGGAATATTCCAGTGTTTTATTTTTATTATTTTCATGCGGAATGTTTGGAGATTTAGTTTATTATAAAGATGAAATAATATTTAATTTAATGAAAATGTAAGCTTATTAATATATTTTTTATTTTACATAATTTTTTTATTTAATTGTGTATAGTAATTACATAAAATTAAACTTATTATTATATTTTGGTTTTACATGAAATTATTTTTTATTTAACTTTTATATATTGTTATTTGTATATACGACTATAAAAAAAATTAAATTCTTAAAATAACATAGAAAAAATAATATTTTTTTATACGTTTTTGTTCATTTGTAAATTTTTATTTTATGAGAAAAACTTGAGTATGTCCAGTTAGGAACCCGGTACTCTTTGATTTACAGCCACAAGTGTTAACCGTTAGGCTACGACAACTGTTAGTCAGCGAGGTTTCTTATATAATACATATGTGTCAGTAGGAATATTTTAGTGTTTTATTTTTATTATTTTCAAGCGGAATGTTTGGAGATTTAGTTTATTATAAAGATGAAATAATATTTAATTTAATGAAAATGTAAGCTTATTAATATATTTTTTACTTTACGTGATTTTTTTTATTTCAGTGTGTATAGTAATTACATAAAATTAAACTTATTATTATATTTTTGTTTTACATGAAATTAATTTTTATTTAACTTTTATATACTGTTATTTGTATTCACGACTGTAAAAAAAAAAAATCTTAAAATAACAAAGAAAAAATATTTTTTTATACGTTTTTGTTCATTTGTAAATTTTTATTTTATTTTGGAATTTTATGAAAAAAACTTGACCAGTTAGGAAGCCGGTACTTCTAGATTTACAGCCACATGTGTTAACCGTTAGGCTACGACAGCTGTTAGTCAGCAAGGATTCTTATATAATATATATGTGTCAGTAGGAATATTCCAGTGTTTTAGTTTTATTATTTTCACTATTTATATTATTTTTATTATTTTATATCAAATTACCCAAATAATACCCCTAAACACACATCACAATAGTTGAATAAAATAGTTAGGGCCAGTGTTTTCTTGAGAAATCCCCAATAAATCAAAATCAAACAGAGGCAATATTTCTTTTAGAACAAAAACTTTTCGGTTAAATTCTATTTACAAAATTAACGTGTATACTTACTTTGGTAGTTGTAGCATTATCCGTTTTAAGATATTTGTTAAAATACTTATTTTGTACGTTTTATACTCTCAATACCTTAAAATTTGTAGAAACATCAAAACCCCGATACCGAAGTGTTTACTCAATATCAATAATTTTACACAGCTCAATAGAAAATAAAAATTGGATGTACCTTACCATTATAACGAATGTGTCTTAAAATTATGTACAAAAGTTTAAATTTTTATTTTTCAACTAACACTTAAATTCAATGTAAATCCTTATTTCAACGTAAATTAACCTCATTACGTTACTACTTATAAATACTAGGCTTAAGTCTAATTAATAGTATACAAAATGTATTGAAAATAATGTTTAAGTCAGCTAACCAAATGCAAGTTTCAAAAATGGCATACACATTAACAATAATTATCATTATTATCGTTACTTAACAATGGAAGTTTACTTATTGAATATTAAGTACTACAAAAAAAATTATTCAGGCGATACTTTTTATTTCAATATTATTAGCGATAAACATTACTCAAAATATCAATATGAATTATTTATTTTAGAATAACCATTAATAATCTGCATCTAACAATTAAACTTAATCCACTATCATCGTTAAACTTAAGTATACATTTCTTTATATCGGTTAATTACAAAAAGAAACTTTCTTTCGAAATATTTCATCTTTTAGAACGTTAGAACGAATAACACATAATTACGATCAAATGATATTGAAATGAAATATAACAAACAGAATAAAAAAAAATAGAATTTTCATAAAAATTATTCAAGATTTATTTTGAATCTCTAAAGCACATAAAATTATTCAAGTAGGTGTATCCAAAGAAAATAATTTCTACCTCTTTCATTATTCTTGATTGCAAGTGTTCTCTGCGAGTGTTGACAGAGTGTTTATTTACATAACGAGATGTTGTAAAAAAGAAAGATAATTCTGAGACTTCAAAGAGTTTTATGTAAGATAAACATGCAACTGCCAGGAATTTCATTAATTAAAGGTGAGATGGTTTTTTTTGTAGATGCAATTTGTTTGATGAGTTGGTAGCTGGATAATTGGAAACCTAAGTAAGCGAATGAAGATGTATTGTGACATTTAAAAAAATGGTAATATAATAATTCTTTCTTTTTTTGTATAAACAATTCGAATGCTGAAATGAGGCGATTGCAATTATAACTAACTATTATGGTAATGTAGCCAAATATCAAGACCATTCATTTTCCAAAAAAACGTTATGGCCAAGTTCGACAAACACCTGTACGACAGATGAAGTTTCTTAATAGATTACTCCATTGTCATTAAACTTGACCATATGTTATATTTAACTACTAGTTATGGCCATCCCTTCTTTTTAGAACTTGGCCTTTTTTTACAAAGAGAATAAATATATTATGCGAAATAATGCTAATCTTTATTGGTCAGATATTGATTATTATATTTTTAAAAAAAAATTTAACCATGTATAGGTACGCAAAAATATAAAATTTCGCTATTTTATATCTCGTATAGTTTAAAACCGAACTTAATATTTTTTATGTAAAAATTATTACGTTTTCATATTTTTTTAATAGACACTATGTACGGTCACGAGTTGAGATGAAGTCTTCTGGATGAACAATCGATTCTACATTGTAAAAACACACGGGTTTAACCATACAACAGAATATACATTTGGTTTACGAAAATATATGCAATGAAAAATTCATTCTGTTGTTTGTGCCTATTGGTATTTCTACGTAAATTGGCGTTCAATTCTGAAGGTTCATAACTATCCGAATATCAAATGCGATCTTTTTAAAGTGTTGTAAACTTTTATTCATTTTAGAAATACGAAATAATTATATTTGAATATGTGGTTGCTTCACTCTAATGAATGAATGAACTCAAAAAGATTTGCTTTCGCAATTTTAAAATGTAATGCTAAGCTAATACAGAAAAGAAAGATTTCTCACAAACTTTTAAGCTAAGTGATCTTTTCTTAAAGAGAAGTACCGTTTCCTTGAGAAGAGAAGCTCCTTTCTTCTCTTCTCATATCATCCAACAGCGTTGAAATAAATTAATGAACGCATTAAGTTCTTTCAAATGAATCCGATTGCTTTCATTACTTCTTTAGACTATACAACAGACTATACATTTGGCATACGAAAATATATGCAATAAGAAACAAGTTCTGTTGTTCGTGCCTATTGGTATTTCAACGTAAATTGGCGTTCAATTTTGAAGGTTCATAACTATCCAAATATCAAATGCCATCTTTTTAAAGTGTTGTAAACTTTTATTCATTTTAGAAATACGAAATAATTATATTTGAATATGTGGTTACTTAACTCTAATGAATGAACTCAAAAAGATTTGCTTTCGCAATTTTAAAATATAATGCTAAATGAATACAGAAAAGAAAGATTTCTCACAAACTTTTAAGCTAAGTGCTCTTTTCTTAAAGAGAAATGCTGTTTGCTTGAGAAGAGAAGCTTTTTTATTCTATTCTCATATCATTCGTGAGCGCAGAAATAAATTAATGAATGCATTAGGTTCTTTCAAATGAAACCGATCGCTTTCATTACTTTAGAATAAAATGGACATTGTGCATCGACTCATTTCTAAACCGGATACATCCAGTTATCTCAATTTTGCAAAACTGCAAAATTACTTGTGGAAATAAAATCATTGGTTAAATTATTAAACCGCTACTGTGAAAATAACCGAATTTCCAGGAAACTGTTTTGTGTGGGAATAAATGAGACAGATTGTTAATTTAAAGCAATCCGTTTAGAATTGGCAATCCGTTATGTATCCGGTTTAGAAATTAAACGAGTTTTATTTATTCCGTTCAATGAAACTTAAGTTTTCGATTTTAGATAAAAACATTAGTAAAATACTAATTAATTTTAGTAAACGTATTACCACATTCTATTTTATTAGTATACAATCCTCTTCTACTCTGCACCCTTAACCATTTTAGTTAAAAGCCGAATACTTCCAATAAAAGGGTGGCAACAATATTCTGGAAAAAAAGTTCCCTGATATTTCCCTGATTTCCATGACGATATCACAAAATTTTCCCTGATTTTACAATTACATTAAGAAATGTTCCAATACATGTTTTGTATAAAAACAAAGTATCCACGCTACAATAATACTATAAATATATTGCATTATAAATAAAAAATGATAAGCAATACTTATTGACAGTTAATAAGTTATGGATACAACACAAATTATACAATTTTGACAGGCATAATAGTAATTAAACATGATCTCTGGAAGTAGATAATACAAAAAAAGCAATTTTTTTTCAAATTATTTCTTTTGTAGATAATTTTAAATGTTTTATATGCATCATATTTCCTATTCCAATCTTCAATAAATCCCATATTCATTAGCCCCTCACATGTTACTTACATTTCAAGGTCCAACGCACTTTGCTTTTGCTTCTCCTTCCAGCAGTGGTTCCAGCAGTTTTTACAAAAATAAAACTGAAAATATGAAAATTCGCATAGCCATACTTTTTTTTAAAAATTCTTATTCAGGGCTAAAAGGAAATAGTGACAACTAAATTACCCAGAATGGAGGGCATAATAGATGATAATTGCCGTTTTAATGATCCAAATCCGAAAAATTCCCTGATTTTTTGTGAAATTTTGAAAATGTCCCTGACTTTTTCCTGATATTTCCAGAATTAAAAATTTCCTGATTTCCCGGTTTTCCAGGTTATGTTGCCACCCTGAATAAAACGGATAATTTCGTTAAAAAATATCACGACGATATATTGCATTAATAAGAATGTTTCTAACAGTGTACATCTGTATTTACATGCCCTAAAAACTATAGTTACTCTGAAGTAGGCAAAGTCCACAAGTAGCCTTAAGTTCTTCCTCGTATTTGCAAAGCGTGTTTAAAAATTATTAAACCAATTTCGGAGATATATAGTAATTCCATATACTTTTCACACACATAGGGAAACTTAATTAGCTTATGTTACTCATGTTTAACATTAAGAGCAGGGATAATATAATAATAGGTATATTAAATTAAATTTAATAGCCTTATACGCCGAGCTAAAACGTAAAAGCTTAAAGGAAACATGGTGGAAATTGTTATCTAGGTCGGAAACACGATAAAAATGGATTTAGCTTAATGGTAATGTCGTCTATAAACACAAATTTACATTTTAATAAACCAGAAAGATAAATGCAAATTATATTAAGATATAGAGAATATTTTAGTAGAAGATTCAGTTAGTATTGTCATTTTACTGCTAAAAGGTAAGAAATAAAAACACTTTTAAGTAAGTTTTTCTATTAGTAAATTTTTGTGTAGCTAGATATAGGGAATTTATAAATAAACTTATTTATTTAAATATGATTTGTAACTCACTAAAATAAATACATTTTTACATAAAACCAAAGAATGCCCTCATGTCAGCTGCGTCTTATTGTCAAATGTCTAAGTAGTTTTAACATTTCACATGACCCACTGTTACAAAATATTAACAAAATATAGACAGGAGTTTAGAAGAAATAAAAAAAAAGACTATGTTAATAATAGAAATATAACAGACCCAGAAGAACGGAAATAATTAACAGAACTAATATTTTAAAAATTGTATAATTAGAATTCATATATCCCTAAAATCTTAAATATAAAAGTTTGGGCTCAAAAATCTAAATTTCCTAGCCTACCAATGTCAAGTTATTTCCGAAATTGATTTCACAGCTTTCAGTTTAAAATATTTTGTATTGTACGTCAGTACTTTGAGTTTTAAAAACCTTTAATCAATTGTAAAGAGATCACTATTAAGTTGTACCTCCAACTATTGGATTTAAAAAAATATCGCAAAATGAGTACTCTTACTAGTATAAAAATATTTGGATATTGCTGAAAAGACGGAGACTTCTGTCAATGTGCTAGAGCTTAGGCATACATATAACTATTCCCTTCCTATTATCAAATAATCATGCACTTAATATAATTCGGCTCTGGCTCAATTGCCACTCTGACGTCACTTTGTTTACATAGTTTGGATAATCCGATTGGCTAACTAGCTGAAACTCGTTTTTTGATTAGCTAAACTGCTTTTCCCGACCGCCAATAAACCGGAGACAGACTACACCACTGAGTCCATTAATATAATTTTACACAACATGTATTTATAGAATGGGAATTGTAGACATACACGATGATTAAATTTCAACTCCAAGGGTCATCCTACACGGTCATGTCATTATCAACACACATTAGGAGATGTCTCTGTGATTGGAGAATAAAATTAGTTATTCTATAATTAATATGCTTTAATATAAAATAATAAATAATAATTTAATAATAATAAGTAATAATATAATAATAATAATTAATAATAATAATATATTAATAGTAAACAATAATATATTAATAGTAAACAATAATATAATAATAATAAATAATATTAAAATAATAATATAATAATAATAAATATAATTCTAAATAATAAATATAATTCTAAATAATAAATATAATTCTAAATAATAAATATAATTCTAAATAATAAATATAATTCTAAATAATAAATATAATTCTAAATAATAAATATAATTCTAAATAATAAATATAATTCTAAATAATAAGTATAATTGTAAATAATAAATATAATTCTAAATAATAAATATAATTCTTAATAATAAATATAATTCTAGATAATAAATATATTTCTAAATAATAAATATAATTCTAAATAATAAATATAATTTAAATAAAAATTATAATTCTTAAAATTAATAAAATAAAATTCTTTATTCGCCAATTGCAGAGGCATTTGCTAAGGTTAACACGCGCTTATAAAGTCAGTGTAGAATGTCTACTGATATGCTGATTTTTTTCCACAAAGATATTAAAATTCAACATAAACAAAAATTCTTTTCATGCGAAATTCTAAATTCAGAAAACAGGAACACAGACATGTAGGCACATTATATTCTGTATTTCAATATCAATCATCAATCATCACTAAATAGTTTAATCGTAATCGGTACATCTTTCTAAAATGCAAGAAACGGTACGTACGAGATACTGAATGGTCAGGGCAACTCCGGTCTTGTGCGTATTCACTTTTTATGCCATTAATCACGTGTTAATAGCGATTAGATGATGCCAGTTTGATTTATGTGAGCACGCACTGATTCCTGTGTAAGAGTGGAAGAGACCGATGGCCATTGCTTCGGCTTGTGATGGGTCGATGGATCATGCCCATGTTGAATACCGGAAATATGATGTTTCCATTTATAAATAGAGATAGCTTAACAAAATCGGGGAATTGAAAGAGGTTGTTATATGTTTGCGTTTGGAAATGGGAAAAGCGAATAATGGATGCTATGATTGTGAGGAGAAGTATTTTTTTGAAGACTTAAATCGTGATTAGATTGAGAGTCGTACGTCTACAATTCTCCAGTTTTCTACAGAAATAAGCATAATTTTTTTAATTGTTGAAACATTATGTGTTTAAAATCTAGTTCAGTACGGTTGCGTTTGAAAAATTTCTATTTTCAATGAATAAAATGTTTTAATTAAAAAAAAATCCATTCGAGATATAAATTAAATCCAATTACAGCGAAAAAAGTTTTAGAAATTCTATATAGCCTTTTCCGTCCAGATGTTTAAAATACTGCCTATAACTGGGCTTATTATTTAATGGATTTGTTACAAGAAAAAAAACACAAAACTGCGAAAACTTAATATATATATGGTGTTACTATTTTAACATTAAAAATTTTCAATGGCACGTAATTTTTCGAGTTATTATAAATTATAATAATATCCATACGAATCAATCTATATATCTATTATAGGGTACAAACCACTTTTATTATTTTTAACTAGTTTGACATCAACCTTTTCCCAAGATAATTTTGGGGTCACTAAAAAAAGGCGTTTAAATTCGGTAACCATGCGGCAAGCTACAGTTTGTATATTGTTCAGTGTATTCTAAACTAAATAACAATATTTCAACTTTAAAGTGCACGTAGTGTCAAAAGAATGAAGGAGAAAAAAACTTTAAGAATGTTCGCTTTTAGAATTTTAGTTGATGAGGCTGGTGAACTTCGACTTTTTGGATGTTGTCCAAATCGAAGACAGAGTTGCCATTTTGTCAGCCGAGATCTTCTCTCTCTCTGTCGGGTGGGGTCCCCCTTTCTTCATTCACACCGTTTATCTCTGACACGTTGTTTCTTTTGTTATTTCTAAAACTCACCTAAAATGCTTTGATTCAACGTTCTGGCGTTCTTTTTTTTTCTACTTCGATGCCTTAATGCGCATATGTGTTAACTTAATTTTTCGTAAATGTGAGGTTAAAAGCTCATTTAACAGTGACCGTGGGTTTGTTTTTTATACAAATCTACAGTTTTAGTCTCAGCTTGAAGACTTTTTGCACAATTGATCTTCAAAACAAATGAAAGGTTCTACAAAAATATTCGAAAAACCACCCTTATATCTCTTACCACCCCTTCAGCAGAAATAAGATCACCAGATGGCGCTACAGTGAAGAAATCGGTCAACACTCTGCGTAAAGCCCAGCCAACGCCGGATATTGAAAATTGTATAATATATAATTGTGATAAGTGAAAAGCAGTTATTTTAATTGGCGGAAACCCACAAGGATGGTTTTATTTAATTATTTATAAAGACACTACTAAAACTAAAATGTCTGTCCAGAAAAATTAGTGAGTCATCACTTACTACATTTGTGCACCAAAGCATCAATCTATAAAATTTCTATTTACTCCTAGATATCATAAAAAGGATACCGGAGTACCCGGTGTCAGCCGTTCTCCACGCAGGGTTTTAAATAAAATGTAAATAAAGAGTATGTAGTTATTAATACACACAAAAAAAATAATACATTAAAATATAAAATTAGTTATTAAAGAAAACTGATTACGTGGAAATAAAGTAAAGAAAAACAGGGTATAAAATATTTAAAGTTTTAATAAAAATACACTTAAATAAAAAAAAAATACCAAATTATAATTGAAAATAAATCCCGCTGGTATGGAATGATGAAAATAAATGAATACCGATATGAAAATGAATCCCGCTAACAAGATCAAAATATTGTATAAGTATTATTTACAAATTTTTAGTTTTTTCACACTTTTCATTTAATTTCTTTAATATATTTTTTTTTTCGTTTTAAATTAATTTTGATGGATTATTTCTAGTAGAATTTCACATATTTTTAAATAAGTGCCTTCTCCCGTCAATTTTGCATTTTTTATTACAGAAAAGAGCTTTTTTTTTAGACGCAGCAAAACTCAGGAATAGAACGAAGCAAAACACCTGCTCTGCG
The DNA here is from genome assembly GCA_963932185.1 of Troglohyphantes excavatus. Taxonomy (NCBI): domain Eukaryota; kingdom Metazoa; phylum Arthropoda; class Arachnida; order Araneae; family Linyphiidae; genus Troglohyphantes; species Troglohyphantes excavatus. The sequence goes on along the minus strand of OZ010671.1, from coordinate 70,270,950 downwards.
CATGTCAGGTTTCGTCGAAACTTTTTAAATCGTCTCCCGTGACAGTTACAGCAACGAAATTTCGTAAATTTACATTTTAATCTTTAAAACAATATTTTTAACACGGAAATATATAAACTGTTCAGAATACACATGCACATTGTAACTAAAAGCAAATTCGTTTAATATAATTTAATAAAATATATTTTTTTAATTTTTTTATTGTTAAAATAACTTTGTACGGGAAAAAGTTGCAATAGTTTGCTTCTATATGTGAAATACAGACTGTAATTTTTGGTTAGTTTATTTATCATTCTAAGCGTAAGAAACCCAGTTCGTTGCTGTCTAGACTTATACAAATGATCATAGACGATGCATATATAGTTTCTTTTTTATATGTGTAGTTAGTAATGGTTTATGCAATTTAATCTTTCTACTGGAAACAAATGATGCAACTAACGGATCTTGATAGTAAAATATCTTTAGGTGTACTATAGGGGTGTATCTAAAATGTACCACTTTGTATTAAATGACTTGGGTTAAGATACAAATAATATGTTTGCTTCATTTCAATGTTTGGTTTGGATGTTGTTTTACAACTTGTTAACATTTTCAAATAACTTTTTTTCTTCTTTTTCAAAAATCAATCTTTACCGTTACGGAATTAATTTTTTTTAATATTAAGTTACTTACAGTAATCTATGAAATTCTTACATGCGACAAATACAGTAAATTGTAAATGCAAGAACTATTATTTAAAACTAATGTGAAGAACCACATTAGTAGGAAACTATTATAAATAACTCTCGTTAGGAGGCTTTGATTGTATCGGAACTCCAGAATGGGATTTTTTCTGAATGAACTGTAGGCGTACCCTAAATCTGTTGATGAAGACCTGATAGTTTAAAATAATAGTTCTAGCATTCTTCGTATTAGTTTTAAATAATAGTTCTTGCATTTAAATCTTCACATTATTTTTAAATAATAGTTCTTGTTTTTATATATTCGCATTAATTTTAAATAATAGTTCTTGCCTTTACATTTTTACATCAGTTTTAAACAATTGTTCTTGAATTTACATCTTCGTATTTGTTTTAAATAATAGTTCTTGCATTAAAATTTACAGAAGTTTCTTGTCGCATTGAACTGTAGAATCTATTATTTAAATAATACCTATAATTAAGAATATAATATAATAATCTATTATTTAAGAAATATCTATGAATTGCAGTTTCTGTAGCTCTTAATGTGTGAATATGTATGTCTATTTACATATTTTATATTAACTTTTATTTATTATATTGCTGATAGGTTACTTAAAGTTAATAACATTGATTGCATTATTTTGCACACTTGTGTTCGCGACTAATGATAAATATATGTAGAAAAACAAGAGAAAAAAAAATAAAACTTGCTTCTCATTTGGCTTTATTTGCTCACTTGCAATGGGAAAGTGGAGAATAACATTTTATTACTTTAAAAGATTAAATTTTATTGCTTTTGAGGCTTTTATTTATTTCAACAGATTAAGTTTTAAAAGACAAATTACAGGCAGCTTTTACTTAATGTAACAGTTTTCTGTATTTTGTCAATATTTCATTTTATAATTTAATCGAAAAAAAATGTTAAAGCTTCGGAAAATGAAATTTCTTGTAGCAAAATGCTGAGGAAAGCTATATTTCTAATCTCAAAGCATTGATTTATGATAATATTTTATTTCGGTCAATAGTTTAATATCCATTAAACATTACTTCTACGCTTTTTGAAGTCGGAAAAATATGTTTTAAAAAATACTTCAGGATTTTTTTTTCTATAATTAAAATATTTTTAAACACTAGTTTCAATAAATTAAGTAGTTATTGAACACTAAATAAAGCAAAATATTCAGATTAAATATTCTCTTACAAAAATCAATAAAATACAATATGCTAAATATTTCAATTCGTAAAATACCATATAAAGTGATTTAATAATTTTAAATACTCTTTAATAGTATATAAATAATTAAAAAAAATATAGAAAGCAAAATTATATGTTTTTCGAATAGTTTCATTAAGTATGGAAATAGTTTTGAAAAACAACTATTTGTGTAGTCAAGCAAAATTCAAAAATAAATATGAAAAGTTTTCACGGCAATAAGTTAAAAAATATATTTGCAATACTTGCAATAAAATAAAACTTAAATTTATAATAAGGGATTTTAGACAGTACTCTAACATAATATATTTAAAAATATTGTAATATACAACTTTTTTAATCAATAAAAAACATACAGATTGAGGGGATAATTAAAGATTTCAAATCAGAAACTTTCCGTTAATCCACTTAAAAGGTTAATAAACTCATATAATTTACATATTTTAGTGTGTTTGAAAAATCGACATTCACTCCAACAAAAGTATAAAATTTTGTGTTCGCACGCTAAACAAAATCGGAAGATCGCTACAGGTGTCATATAAATCGAAAAATAAAACTTTTTATTTTACAGTTTAACTTGTTCTAATTTTCTTTCTTGACAAAGAGATTACGGTACAATGCAGATAGAATTGATCATAGAAGGCAAATGCGTTCAAAATGGAATAATCCATTTTACTTCATGAAATGTGAGAAATATAGTCTTTAGTTATATATCTTGTTTAATTACACTGGTTATATTAGTTTTCGATCATTCGAAGTCTCCAATAAGTACCAGTAAAGTTAGCATTTCTACGATGCCCAGATATATATTTCCAGATACAGAGATTTTATATTTCACAGGCACTAAATATATTATTTCTAATAGCCAACTAAATGAGCATAGGAATAAAGTAAAAGGACTTTTTATGCAGTATCAAAAATCACAAAAAAAGTTACTAGAATAGTTGGTGCAGAGACCTTTGAGGACTCCTGCGGTTTTTGAAATGAGGCTCCATCCCATTTTTCTTTTGAATTTTCAAAAATCTTATTCCCCTTTTCCCCAACATCGGTTCACTATTGTAAAAATATATATTATAATTTGATATCTTATGTGATATTAGTTATTTTTGATTTTTTTTGGTTAAAAATCTTTAAAATGTATATTAAAAGATACGTGTTATATATCTATATTAATTTTTAAACAGCGAGCGAATATTTCATAAACCTATTTAACTAGTCAAACATTTCCATCTTTAGATAAATTCAGATACAACATAATATTAAAAAAATATTTCAATTTAAATGAATTTTCTATTGATGTTTTAGATTGGATGCCAAATCGTCAATTACATATAGTTAAAGTCTATCGATCTCTAATGCTTAAGTACGATCTAATGATTAAAGTACATAAATTGGTAATATCGTCTTTCTTCATGGCAGGGCTTTTTGTTTTTAACATTTGCATAAGCCACTTTGACAGTAATAACTTCTTAAAGTTACATTATATTTAAAAATACTTCTACTGAATGATACTCAAAAACAAAATAATCGAGCCATTGGTTGTTGGTGAGGTACCATACGTTGCCCTCGCTTATTTCAAGAATTATTTTCAAAATTTGACTTCTCAACCTTTAACCATTATGAAAGCCAAAAATCAAGATATTCTATATTCTTGTAATAAGAACTGTTGGGACCACTTATAAAAAAAGCAGTTTCTCATATTTTTAAAGGGTCTTACGTACTTCACTCTATTTTAGAGACGGATCTAGGATTGGTTAGGGGACTGGGGATTGGAAGAGGATTTAACTAATAGTGGTAGATTAGATATAAATTTTTGTTTTGCTAGTTTTATACATATTTGTTAATAATAAAAATAATAATTAGTTAGCATAATTAATTGGTATTTACCATTAATTAATTCAGATCTATTACATTATTTATATGTTAGTCGTATAATTATGACACACATGTTACAAAAGGTCATAACAAATATTTCGAGTCGCTCGCTGTTTTCGAGGACACAGTAACGAGTTATTCAGAAAACAAAATATAAAAGAGTGAGTTTTTTTTATATAATTGAGAGTGTTCTAGAAATCATTTAATCATTCTCGTTGAATAAACATTTAAAAAAATCCTTCCAAAACGAGAATAAATTTCATTTTACGTAGTCTAAATTAGAAAATCTCGAAAGGGGGGAGGGTGTGTGGCAAATGCCCCTAATGCCAAATAGCTCCGCTATTGCCCTATTCTAAAGAACATTTAGGACTGCCAGATTGCACATAAATTTTACGACTGCCCTATGTGATTATAAGTTCATAGTAAGTATTTGGAGATGAAGTTATCAAGCACAATATTATTTTTCATGAATTTTACTGGACTGGCACGCAGAAGGAACCTGGTTCGATTCCCAGCCTCGGCCAAATATCTATTTTAATGAGGATTTTAAAATGAGTCATCAATGCACAGTGGTTAGCAAAAAAAGCTAATAGAATGTTGAGGTACATCAGAAAAAGTGTTTCAACAAAATCTAAGGATATTATCTTGCCATTGTACAGAGGTTTAGTAAGACCACATCTTGAGTATGCTGTACAGTTCTGATCACCATATCTTAAAAAAGACATTGAATTGTTAGAGAAAATTCAGCACAGGGCTACTAAAATGGTTCAAGGGTTTTCAAGCATGAATTATGAAGATAGATTAAGAAATTTTAATATGTATACTCTGGAAGAGAGAAGAGTTAGGAGAGACTTGATTCAACTGTTCAAATTTATCAAACAAGGGGATGTGGAAGGTTTGGATTTTAATATGAGTGATAGAACGAGAGGTCATGGGTTTAAGTGAAACAAATCCCATTTTAATCAGGAAGGGAGAAAACACTATTTCTATAATAGGGTAATAGACAAATGGAACAACTTGCCAGTGAATATTGTTAATTGTAAAGGAGTAACGGATTTTAAGAAGAAGTTAGATATGCATTGGGGGATAGTTAAGAGGTATTATATGGACCAACCTTGTTGGGCCTTGAGCCTGTTGTTGGTCGTCAATATTTGTATTTGTATTTATTTTTTTAATACATTTTTGAGTTTTACTTGTATTGAAAATCTTAATATGACCAAACGATTTTCAAATACGTTACTAAAATGTACAACAGTACATTTAAAATTTACGACTGTCCTGCTTTATTTTAGTTGTGGCCCAAAAAGTTTTCATGTTCATATGCTGCCACTGAATGGCGTATTCGCTTTAAATATTTTTTAACACTTTGTGATTTAGTATGGGTATTCCACTTTTCTTTTATAGTTTTAGGCTTGTTTTCTACAACCAGATATTGGAAACATTAAAGAATTTACCAGACTGGAAATGACCGAAAATTGGGTTTTTATATTTTTTTTAAATGACTACAAATCTAACGAAATGTCCCATAATTTAAGTGTTCAAAATATTTAAAAAAGTACAGTTATATTAGTTTCATTTCGTGGAACGTAGGTACTGTGGGCTTACTTTAATTTTGGTACTGACACCGTATGTGCGCGATTTAACGATCAAACATCCGAGGTTGGTTCTAATATTGGCTCGTGTGTAATAGTAGTAGTATATCGCTGGTTTTTCCCAAAATACGCATAATTAATAAAATAATCATTTTTAAAACATTTTCCAATTTTAAACATTGGTAGTATTTAAACTATTGAGCTCTTAAATTCCATCCTTATTTAAATAATTAAGTTTTTTTTTTAAAGAAATGTGTTGCAAATATAAAGTATAATATCTTGCAGTAAACACAAAATTTGAATATCGATATTTTGCTCAACCTAAAATATTTAAAAGGAAGTTACATTTTTAGAAATTTTGGTGATTTGAGAAGTTTTTGACACATAAAGAGTAAAATCGAGCTTCACGGATTTTGTAATCGGGTATTCAATTCTAAAAAAGGAGTGGCTTTAAAATTTTAAGGGTGAATATTTTAATAACTGTATCACTGCAACCCTGTGTTTGTGAAGAAATTATGTTACTAATGATTTACCTACAATTAGTTCAGAGGATAATTTAATACTGTACTATTTAATACCCCCCCCCCCCCCGCTCAAGATACCAATATTAGATGATTGTTATAATAAACGGTTGTTAAGTAAAGAAAATATTAAATACACGGATAATCAACCGGTTAGGACTTTTAGTGTCGTCGTTTGTTTTATGGAAAGGTTTCTCTATATTGTCGATCAAACAATTAAATTGAAAAAAATTCTAACCTCGACCGGTGGTTTTTCCAGCTGTGTCTTTGCTGGTGTCGGCTGCTCGGAATTATTCGCCACCGACACCGCGGCAGTTCCGCCTTTTTCCTCGAGGGCCATTCAACACCAGAAAACACACTAATTCTACACGAGAAATAAATTAATTATTCACACGATATCGCTGTATCCGTAACCTGCGATTCGAACGAAGGATGGAAGACCGCGCGCGCGGGAGAATTCCTTACCGCTCACTGCAAACGTTCGATCTCGACGAGGGTTTCTTCGGTTGGGCGCGGGGGATGCTGGGATCGGTGGATGCTGATTGGTAGACGTAACAAGTGTGGAAGGGGTTAAAAGAGGGGGAATGGATGGGGATTTTTTTTTTTGCATTTTTTTAGTTCTCTTTCTCTCCTTTCGCGCCACTGTTTTGTGAGATAGATGGATGCTCGTCTTTCTTGTTGCTGCAAAAGATTTGTTGCGCTTCTTTTCAGAATGAAGCTCTCTTTGCTGAATGGAGAACTATTTTGATTAGTTTTTGGAGGAGGTGATAGCGACGATTAGTTATTAAGTTTTTTTTTATTATCCTAGATGAAATATAGGATAATATAAACCCTATAGTTAACCTGTTATCACCTTTTGAAGGGCAGACGAGAAGCAGAAAATGATTTTTTAATCAGACACGCAATATATAATAGTACATATTAGTTAGTATATATTTCACTTCTTAAGGACATTTTATTATTTTATACATAAAATAGGAAGAATTGCGATTGTTTTATTAATATTAGGACAAGTTGTAATACGTAATACACCAAAGAGACGGCGCGGAGCACCCATACCCTTTTACCAAGACAAGTACGATTGGCATTAAACAGAAATTTATCGAACATAACTGTTACTCAGTATATTAGGTCAAGTAATCGGCGATCAGAATCATATTTTTTACAATTTCCAAAAATTCTTAGTTGTATTAGTAGCTTCAGAAACACGTTAATAAAATAATTTGAGGAGCGCCGAAGCGAAAACAAACATGTCAGTCAGATCGCAAATGGATTGCAATAAACACCAAAAACGAATAACAGAATGAAAAAAAATTAAATTTGTATATTAGGATTTTATGTTGTTTCAAAAATGGATAGAGGCCAAAATAAGATTTTGTAAGAGAATTTATTAATTTTTCCATATACTTACTATATTATTGTATCTGACTATCTTTAAACTTCTAAGCCAGTGACCCTCAACCTTTTTATAATTAAGTATACCACCTGGGAATTTTGTAGGGTTGTTGCATACCACTAGTTATGTTATAACTTTTCGAAGGGGGAGGAATAAATTTTATGCGCATTTTTAGGAGCAGTGACGAATCGTCTTTAAAAAAAATACGTTTAAAATAAGCCGTCGTTAATGCTGACATCTATGAATGAGCAGAAGCGTTACATTGTTATGCTTTTTCGGAAAGCAAATAGTTTGGTGTGTGTGAGGGGGGGGGGGGGGCGGCAGGGGGTCCATGCGATAATTATCGCACAAGCATACTAGTATATTTTTATTTCCGAAAATAATCAACAATTTAAGATTTAATACCCTTTATATTAAATTAATTTTTAAAAAATAAACATACATGTACTATTAAATACTGCGTAGTTTTATGTGCAGTCTCATACAAAAGATCTTACAAAGAATTATATTTAAGCCGTCTAGTTTCAAAACCAAATAGATTCATTTAAAAAAATTTTACAGGAGACGACCAAAACAAATGACTTTTGGATTTAAATCCGTGTCTTTGAATGTATTTTTAGACTGTATTTAGACACTTTTAATCATTACCGCTTTGAAATGTGATGTAGTGCATTGCAAACTTGTAATATATATATATATATATATATATATAAATAAACATTCTGCGAAAAATGCGGATCTATCTGATTTTGAAACTTAACGGTTCAATTGAAACAATTATCCCGTTATTCCAACCGTTAATTATATACCCAATATACAAGTATTTTGTAAAAATAATAACATAATCGAGTGACAGTAAAACTTTAAACTACTAGAAAGCCTACTTTAGAAAAAGCATACTTTAAAAAAGCCTACTAGTAGAAAACATACTTTAAACTAGTAGATATTCCGAAGTCTTTTGCGTGTATGTAGATAAATTCTAATTAGTCAGCTACATTAGTCATAATAAAAATTGGAGCCTTTGGTCATTTGACAAGCCTAATCTATTCTCTCCAAGGACTGACATAAGCTTTTCGAGCACGCAATGAGTCTGTAGAGTGCTGAGCTCATACCCATATCCATGTCCTCACGTTGATCGCAGTGTGGAAGTTTGTAGAGTGGGACGCACTCTCAGATTTTACCAAACAGTGTTTTCGGGTCTTTCTTTCGATGTAGATTGCGAACCTTCATCAATAGTCCATTGAGTACCTTTTTGTGCTTCAACCAACCCTAAAGCTATTTTTTATCCACGTGGAATTCCGATTCAATCTTCCCTCCGAAACTCCCTCTATTAGGGATTTAAAGCAAACTTATTTCCCTTTTCTTTCAGTCACGGGGATTTATAGGGCGTCCAAATGGGAGTTCGGAAAAATCATTCAGTCCAGTCAAGTGATTAGGTTTTGGTTAGTTTTGATTACCAGAGGCTTAACGGGGGAACTTATAGATTTCTTTTGGTATTCTATTTTGACACTATGAAGATAAAAATATTAGTTGAAGGCGCAGATAACTCCAAAGTTTTAGATTAATTTTTCAATTAACCCTTTGTTCGTCGATTATTTTAAAATTTTGCTTACATTCATTTTTAAGAGTAAATAAAATAATCTTTTTTTAACAAAAGAAAACCGATTTTAAGAAAAATGCGCTAAATAGTAATAAATAATTGTTAATTTTACGAACAAGTTGAAAAAATTGAATTATTTAATACCAATTTTATACTTATTACAACTTTTTTTAAATCGGTGATAAAATTTAGACATGTTTTCTGTAAATTGGCACCAACTTAAAAAATTTGTGATAAATATAAAATTGGTATTAAATAATTCAATATGTTCAACTTGTTCGTAAAATTAAAAATTACTTTTTAGCAAATTTTGCTTAACGTCGGTAATCGTTTTTTATTTTAAAGATTATTATATTTTGCCCTTTTAAGTTTTTAATTTAACAGGGGGCTTTGCCCTCTACTATTATTCACCAAGAAATTCAAGTTGTTGTTCACATTTTTCCACGTCTCGGAGCCGGTTTAATAAACGCTTAGCGTTTCGAATGATGCCACCGAAAAGTAATCGGAGTAAACTACTTAAAAAAATTCTATATTTGTCGAAAGCCACGCGATTTAATGACAAAACGATTGTCAAAATTGACGAACACTGATTATTCATCTTTTCAACTTCACATAGCATGCTTGTCAAGCTTAAAAATGAAGGTTTGGGTGCTTTTTTTTCTTTTACTTACTGACATTGTCCTAAAGCAGTAAGGATTATTAAAAATATTACTGGAATAACATTAAAATTATCAAAGCACATGCCTCTTCTCCCATCTTGTATTTACGACATGTGTCAACTGTCTTTTGTTGTGTTTGTTTAGGACGCAAGACAGTCAAAGAGTATCGGACAATTACCGTCAGTTGCCGTATTTCTTTATTATAGGCCCCCTTGTCGTTTGTTATTTTTCTAGGGTTGCCTGTTAAGGAAATTTATTCGCCTGCTCCACCATTTCATAATTCATTTATTTATCCGTTGGAATCTTTGTTCGTTCAGCGCAAACAAATGGGTGCCAATATTATGGAATATACCAGAAGATGCCGTTTTTGTATAGTGTATGCAAGTGGAAGTACTACATCGATCGTAAATGAAAATTTGATAAATTACCCTAGAACTGTATCAGCACCAATTCCAACCTTGATTGCTACCACTGGTTAATTATTTTTTATTTCTTGATTTATTTATCTGTTTACTTTATTTGTTAGCTTATTTATTTACCATGATTAGGCATAGGTGGAAAACTTGGGTTAACAAGCAAAATTATCTAGATCTTAACATAACAATTATCTTGATAGGATGTATGCTAATTATGACAAGGATATACAAAAATAGATTGAAATGACTTGGAAGATAAAAGGATTATAGGAATTTTGTGAAATCATATTTCGTAATTCGATTTATCTCCTAAACATGCGACTTATCTCATAAAAAGGCGACTTATCTCCTGAACAGGCGACTTATCTCCTGAACAGGCGGCTTATCTCCTGAACATGCTACTTATTTCCTAAACATTCGATTTATCTCCTAAACATGCGATATCTCATAAACCGACGAATTATCTCCTAAACAGGCAAATTATCTCCAAAACATACGACTTATCTCCTAAATAGTTGACTGATCTCCTATTCTTACCTGAAGAACGAACAAATTTTAATCAGGTCTCTGTTTCAATGTATGGAATGGAATTCAATGCGTTTACTACTCTAAGACTTTGAGTTAGAACTCTGTGTCTTCACTATACTTTTACGGAAACTACCGAATTTCTTCCAATAACTTGGCACACTTTACGGGCTACTGCAATAACTGAAGAATACTTCTCATTTGAGCTGAATGAGAAACAGTATCCCCTTCTTAAACTTGCTACATAAGATTTCCGAACTCGAAGTTCGTAAAACGGTAGCTTTTACTACTCTGCTGAAGTCGAATGTGTTATTTGAAGGGGAAATGCGTGTTCGGGTAACTTCCAACATCCAGCGGAAAAGATCTTAAAAAATTTAAAATTTTATTGAGTGTTGCTTCTTTCTGAGAGAATTATTGGTCTCAGAAAAATAATTCTTAGATTTTAATATTGCAAAACATCCTCAGGTGTATGTGTAGTGCTTTCTTTTCATTTGTCCATGCTTCAAAATTAGATGGCAGTGGTTCCTTTTCCCAAACCATCGTCACTAGCCCATTGTGTAGCTCTGGTGCGACATTAGTTTCACACAGATACTCTTTGTGAGCGAATTTGTTTACCTCGAAAATGATTATTTAGATTTTGTTATTACAAAATATCATTTTTACTATTATATAGTTTCTTCAAATTAAAATTATTGGAATTTTTGAGAAAAAAAATTCGCAATACCGTAGAGTAAAAATGTTTTTGCGATAAAACGGTCTGTTCTGGCCAATCAAATCACTTTGTCCAAGTGACGTACATTTCTGGCAACCCACCAAGCGGATGTTTTTTTTTCTTTTGAAGTTGTTCCTTTAAGCAGGCAACAAATAAGCTCTATCTTTTCACGCTCACCAAGTTGAGCAATTAAGCATTAAAATCTGTGTAAATGTTATCTTCCATTAAATGCCATTTCAGAAGAAAACCAATCAGCTATTGAAGAAAAAACCAACACCGACACATAAATATAAGCCACCGCTACAGGTCTTAAAACCACTATAAATAAGTTCTTGTATAAAAATACACGTGTTGTTTGATACAGAATATTACAATAAACATTTTCTTTTGACGATTTCTTTCCCCTTTAGCCCTATAATTTAATTTTATGAACCCTTTGAGCTCCGCTGTCTTCTCTCTTTCTTTTAATAGGTAAATTCTCACCTTCCCTGTTCTTTAAATTAAACGAGAACAGCATAATTTTGTCGATCTTTTTCAACTTGTTCTCTTGCAGAACTAAAACCAGATTGCGATTTTTTTCCCCTTATGAGCACACACAATTCTGAGGAAAAGAACCGAAAGACGAATAACTGTTCCGTAGAAAGAACGCAAATATTAAAGATGCCCTTGGACCGCAAAAGGTTTATACTGTAGTTCATTGTAAATATAATAAGTTTACTATACGAAATACTTATATTGGGTTGGAGGGAAAGTTCTGTCGTATTTTAAAGAAATTTTTTGAATTCATTTATAAAAATATTTGTTTAATATTAATCAATTATATATGCTCCGTTATTTGTTACAACCTGTTGCCATCTTTCAGGTAACCTGTGAATTCCTGTTTTTCCCCATCCTTGGAGTTAAAATAGTCAGCAACTGCCTTAGAAACACTTTCAAAAGACGTGAATTTTTTTTCCCGTTAGATAATTTTGCAGTAAGATTTTTTTCTCTTAATATTCTCGTAAAGAATCCACTTTTCATCTCCAGTAACCAGCCTGTCCAAAAACGGCTCCACATTGTGTCTAATCAGATGTCATGAACACATTCTTACACGATCAGACAAATTCTTTTCCGTTAATTCATGTGGAACCCAAACACTTTGCTTTAACACAAACCCAACGGATTTAATGTGATTTCCAACAGTTGTATGATGAATGCCAAACTCTTCTGCAATTTCTCGACTTGTTAAATGTGGATTATTTTCCAACATGGATCGCAAAACATCATTATCGAGCTTGGATGGTCGTCCAGATCGATCACTTTCTTTGAGGCTCAGATCCCCGGAACGAAATTTGATAAACCATCTTTGACAAGTACGAACATTTACAATATCTTTTCCAAATACCGCACATAAATTTTTACATGCGACCGATGCATTGCTTCCTTTTTGGAATTCATATAAAATGCAGTGTCGTAAATGCACTTTATCTACTGACATGTTTTTCACTTTAAATATCACAAGTAAATGATGAACGGTAAAAAAGGGCACCTTTTATATTATACAGCAGTCTAAAAAAACAAAAAAAAATCCGATTGACTCACTAGCCAGATGTACTTTTTATTTACAAGCAAAATCACATGCCTATTTAAAATACGACAGAACTTTCCCTCCAACCTAATACTTATTTATAATTTTGAAGAAATATGTGACTTAATATCAACAGTACTTTTCTTATAAAATAATTTTACATAATAAAATATTATTGTTTTAGAAATTCAATAAATTTCTAATTTTTAAAAAAAAATAAGTTTAAGTTATTTCAAAATATTAAACCCATTTGTTTTAGTACCTTAATAACCAGTACACTCCAAAGTACAACTAGTTTTAAATTCAGTACATTTAAGTACATTACCTAAGTTATTTCTGAACTATGTTTTTATGAAGCAATTTTCAAATATGCACACCTTAATTCATACAAAGGTTACAAAAAATAAAATATTCGTTATTTTTTTACTCGAATGTTTATTCTTAATTTTTATATTCCCATTTGAATGCAACGAAATTTAACAATTGACGAAGAAAATTATCATTGCAAATGGGCTTTTATTCATCGCATAATACAAGAAATTGAAGCTCCATTTGTTTGCTAATGGTAATTATAGAGATGCTCAAAAATAATAACTACGTTTAGAATTTTTTTAAACAGGAATTTAGCCCCCTAGGTATTTAATTTCTTTATTCAATGAGCCATTTTTACTTTATCCCCTTGTATTGTTTTTATTTCTCTAAAAGATATATCAGGTAACGAAAGAATTGTTTTTTTGATAATGGATGTTGGTTGTATTCACTTTGACGTCTCCCGAGTCCAAACAAGTTTCTTTTTGTTAAAAATTCTACTGTTTTCGAGGTCCCTTGACTCAATTTTCTAAAATAATATTCTGTTTGTCAATAAATAATATATTTGAAGAGCTCTACGATGAGTCGAGTACTACATTTTATGTACAAGTTACAAGTTTCTATATGACGAGAGATAAATGTTAGACACGATTTACACGGACGAGATAAACGCGCGCGAGGTTTCGCAGATGGCTCTGTGATTGGAGCATACAAACCACGTGGTCTGTATCTACCCATTGCAGAGCCATCTGCAAAAACTCGCGCGCGTTTATCTCGTCGGTGTAGAATGGGTCTTAGCGTCAATATCTGACTTTCAAAAATACATGCAGCCATTTTCATTTCGACTTTTAAGTATTTTTGAAAACAATAGGCTGTAACAATTACATTATTATAATATTATTGACAATACAATATTTACTACCTCAGACACTAGTTGTCATATTTATACGGGTTTAAAATAAAATAGTTAAAATTTTATATAGAAAATATCTACGGGATCAAAGATTGAACGCAGACTTTTCAATATAAAATTTACTTGAATACATTTGTAGAAAATTGTCATCGATACGAACTGAAATATTAACAAAGAACGTAACTACCGACTTCAAATATTGCTTTCTTCTGTATTTTATATTTAACATCGTACTTGGTTCGTTGACGGAAGTAGTGATAAAATGTACAACGTCCTTCTAGAAGGACGTGACGGTCGTACTCACTTTTACGATCGCATAGAGGTTTTTAATTCTTTATGGCAAGACGAGTGGTAGTACGTTATACCAAAAAATTCTGATTTGTTGCAAAAAAAAAAAATTACTGTAAATTTTTTTACAAGAATTTGAAAGTCTGGAAGTTTGCTACCTAACTTCGAGCATGGATCCTTCATAGTACATAAAACATAATGCTATAATATCTCTAACATCAAAGTGAAGCCAACATGTATGGCCTTAGACACGTGGTTAATTACGTCATTCCATTCATAAATTTTCACTGTTACACATTTCCCCATTCATCATCCAATCGCGAGTATTTTTTAATTCATAATTTTGAAAAATGTCACGTGTCTGAAGTCATTCGGTCTGAGATGTTGGTTTCACGATTATGACGTCATATTCGCTCTACTACAGTCCATTCATGTTCGAAGCTACCTAACAAAAGTAAACTGATTTTGCAAAATACTCTGTGTGTGCGTCAGCACTAGTCTTTTTCACAACTTCGCTTTTAAATGAGCGATTTTAAGTTCAAAATGAATACAAAATGGAACTCCGAAAGGCAAGACGGAGTGATTGGTGGAAGGCCATGTACAAAAGTGCTTCCGGAAGATCCTTCTGGCAGGACTTTGGCCTATACGTTCTACCATCAACTCCTTCAGCACAAGGGACTTACCTTTTTCACGTCAAGCTATATACATGCTGAAATACCAATGACGTACGTACGTAACGACATTGTTAGTTGTTATTCGAAATACGTTTAACTGGTTTTGTTCACACTAGCTTGACTTTCTCTATGGTACTAGAGCTGCACAGTGGGCTATTGGCGACGGTTCGGGGTCTATCTCGAAGGAAAGGCCCGGGAACGATGCCTCGTATTTTTGAACCATGGTCAGATGACGAGGACAACACCTGAGCTGGCACCCAACGCCTTCAATAGACTTCGGGACTTTGGACCCCGATCAGATTTATCGTGCACCAGTTCCGTATACACGCCGTTATTTTTTTGTGGATGTTCTGGACGACATTCTAGTATTTTGGTAGCGAAGTTGGCAACCCTCCGATCGCAATATCACTACTTTTTACTATTCTTTAGTCTAGTCCATCGCAAGGTTGTGAAACGGGGACCCTTGGATTCCCAGCTGACGCTTAATCCACTCGGCCACGGAGGCCACTGTTTTTCGTAAGAAAAATTTTTCTAGTT
The DNA here is from genome assembly GCA_963932185.1 of Troglohyphantes excavatus. Classification (NCBI taxonomy): domain Eukaryota; kingdom Metazoa; phylum Arthropoda; class Arachnida; order Araneae; family Linyphiidae; genus Troglohyphantes; species Troglohyphantes excavatus. The sequence continues at coordinate 70,255,470 of OZ010671.1, read as the reverse complement.
TCGTTGAGCTAAAAATGGCAATTGGTGTCGGTTCGGGTACAATTCAAAAGAAAAGACTCGAGAACCCCACCTTGTAATGATGACTCGAGATAATTTAGATCTCTACATATTAAACGTACAACAGACCTCTCAACAAGGCGGTGTTCGATTGGACAACCTTCAGATTACTTGGCAGCTGCTCTTCCAACCAGGCCACACAGAACCCACACAGTTTTTGGAATGTGGCCATGATATAGATTCTAACAGAAAAACATTTTAACCACGCGGATATTACTAAATATAAAAGAAAATAATATTATATTAAATTCCAGACCTGTTTTTTCGAAACCCTTTGTTTTCTAGAAAAATTCCATTCCCATTTAATCAGTCATATTTACCGCATCCATCCACCTGTAGCGTTTTTTTAGCTGTAATATATTTTTTTAGCTGTAGCTGTTCTTTTTTCCTTGTCATGTCGTCTTCTAATATTTGACCCTAGTGTCTTCTTCCCCAGCACGCTTGTGTTTTATCTTTTCCTTCTTCTTGAAAGCAATTTTGCTTTATTGCTTATTGGTGGGATTATATTGCTCTTGTTGAAGCGCTCGTCTTTTTTGTCTTCTTCTACAATGTCTCAGGGAATAGATTCGGCGTGTTGTCTTATGTTATATTAGTAAAGAGTTGATTCCATCAAGTACATGAGTCGGAATAGTTTTTTTTTTTAAATATTTTATTATTATTATATTGAATTTTTGAAAACATTGATTAATATGTCTTTATCCAGAACAGTTTTATACATTAAAATAATTTTTCTAATGTTACATTAATTTAGACTTCAATGTCTGTTATATTGAGTTTTTAAAAACATTGATTAATATGTGTTTATCCTGAACGGTTTTATACATTAAAATAAATGTTTTAATGTTACATTAATTTAGACTTCAATGTCTGTTATATTGAGTTTTTGAAAACATTGATTAATATGTGTTTATCTTGAACAGTTTTATAAGTTAAAATATATTTGTTAATGTTATAGTAATTTAGAGTTTAATGTCGAGATCATAATTTACGTTGTTTTATAGTTATTTGGGGGAAATAAATAGCGTTTCTTTTCTTATAATTCCGTATTTTTCAGGACAGAAGGCCATACGTAAACATGTATTTGCGTAACTTGTTTCGCGACTATCAGATTTAAACGGCACCACTTGTTACTTAATTTTTTTAAAGAGAATAAAAGTAGACAGGCAGTTGATAAATCGTCGTTTAAGCCGTAGTTTAATGTTAATCCAATTGGACTTACGTGATAACACGGCTTAAGCGACGAAATGTTATATAAATATGTTAAAAAAAAGTATGATCTCTTTCTACTACTGCTTTGAAAGTTCTTTACATATTTTTCTCATCAAATATGTACAGCTACCGTTTATGCAAAAACATGCGGCTTTTGTTCCCCCATTGAGTTAGAAATGTATAACCATACGCACTGGAGCGGGAACTACGCATCGCCGACCACTTTACTCCTTTTTGAGCGAAGGTAGAAAAAATAGTCCTTTCGCATAGGTTTACGTAGATTTAAAAACGCATTTCTGGTTTTCAAAAATGCATTGTTACCCATTTAATGTTTTTCCTAACTTACTTTCTTTCTTACTTACAAGATAAGTTTAGTTTGGTTTGGTTAATTAACGTCGCACTAGAACTGCACAGTGGGCTATTGGCGACGGTTCAGGACCTATCCCGAAGGAAAGACCCGGGAACGATGCCTCGTATTTTTGAACCATGGAGGAAACACCTGAACTGGCACCCAACGCCTTCAATAGAAGGGACTTTGGACCCCAATCACATTTATCGCGCGCCAGTCCTATATATACGCCAGTTTCCTAGTATTTTGTAGTGAAGCTGGCAACCCTCCGATCACAAGATCACTACTTTTTCACTTTTCTTAATCAAGTCCGTCACACAGGATGGAACCAGGAACCCTCTGATTCCCAGCTGACGCCTTTATACACTCGGCACTTACAAGATAAAGAAAGCAAAAATAACCGAAATAAAACAGTTTTAAATATTTATATGATGTTGCGTGGGACTCCCGCATAGCCAAGGACGAAAGTTTTCTCGATCTTTCTTCCGAATTGTATGCGTCCTGTAAAGTACATTGTCGCTCAATGGGAGTCATCACTCTAGTGCTTATATTATATTCTAGCGCACTGGGTCTCCCTTAGAGATAATCAGAGTGACTAGTTCGTAATTTTTTTTTGCACTCCTGCTATTCATCCGCATGTACGGGTGAAGTTAAGTGACGACTCATTCATTTATTGATACAATATCTTCTTAAAATGTATTTGGAGACCCGAGCCCCAAATCCTAATTTGTTTATTAATTAATTCAGAAATACCATTTTTTATGTTATTAGAACATTTTTTTCTGAACAATGATCAAAAACAAATATGTATTTAAAAAAAATATTTTTGTTATTTTTTGCGTTTTTTAAGCTTAAATAGACTTTTAAAAAAACAAACACTACTCCTCTTTCAATTTTTAATGTTTAAAAATTTATTAAATAACGTCAAAGTATATATTACAGACGTATGAATAGACTTTTGCAGATTTGTGTTTTAATTGTCTTCAAAAACTTATTTTAAGTTCACAACCCAAAAAATATTCAAATTTTTAAGTTTAATAATTTGTAAAAAATAATTTAATTTAAAAAAGCTATTCATACGTTTATAAAACAAATATTAGACCTTCAAAAACTATTAACAGTTTAGTTTTAAGTTAATTATTTACAAAGCCTTAGCATTTTAAACGTGACCAAAATTTTTCAAAAATATTTTGAGTAAATGACGATTGTTGCAGACGAAAACTATGTAGAAATATGATAAATGGTATATAAAAATCTAAAAAAATACATGTTTTGTTTCTTTTACTGTTTTGAAATTTTGTACATACTTTCTTAAGTACGTTTAGCATTGTTTTATAAAGAAAAAAAATTTAGCAATTTTTTCGGAATTTGGGGCTTGGGTCCCCCTTAACAAGATAAAAACGATGTTGGAACAAGAGAACATGACTAATTGATACATTTTTTAAGTGTGTACAATCTTTAACGTTTAAAAATAGGTATCTTAGGTAACTGGAACCAAGGCTTTTATTTACCTGAAAAAACGACTAAATATAATTAAAATTTTTAATAAATTACAGTAAAATAATAATAAAAAAAGATATTCTTAAAGATTCTAAGAGGTATGAGTTTTGGTGAGGTCCAGCCAAAATCTCAGAAACGTATATAGCAAACACAGGTTGTAAATAGGTAATCAGCCTTTAACGGTTGTGCATATAAAATACCTTTGACGTCACAGTTTGCGTCATTATCAGTACAATGATGAATTGATATGAACTTCAAATGAGAGATATTAAAATTTTTATATTCAACAGGGTAATTCTATAAGCAACAAAAACTCTTTCCACAAAACTGCTTTCATTCACCCGATTTGACGGTATGTCATAATATTAAAATAAGACCGAATTGAATGGGATACTTTAAGAGTATAACTAAAATTCAAGTCATACACATAATATTGTTTCATGTAGATAAATATCCGACATCTAAGATGAGATGGTGGGGGTGAAGTCATGCAAAATTCTCAACTATAATACTACAGTAACATCTGGAACTTATCTAATTCCATAAAAGCATTCACAGTTTCATATGAACAACTCGGATAAGTTTTAATACCTTCGATTTATTTCCCCGAGAAGCTTTTCCCCTTTTGCTTCAATGCACGATGGAAAAGACTCACTCCATTTAGAGTTATTTTTATGGGGGGATTCGCACTAAAAGCATCGGAATGAAGTGCGCAAAGTTGGGGCTTTTACTCAGAGCAACTCCTTTTAAGATCCCCGGTAGTTGTGAAGGCGATTTTACTGTTACCGGGTGGAAAGGTTTTTATCGAGGGATTTTTACTCAAAGATTTGGTAAGTTTTAACGTTGGGGTTTATGTCTTCGAAAGATATGAAATTTTAAATTAAAATCTTTAATTTATAATGAAACATCTGATATTTGGGAGGAGGGTGTATCTTTTTTCTTAAAATAACCATCTTAAAGTTTTCATATTTCTTAATTTTAAAAAAAATCAATTTCTTTATAACTTGTGTATTAATTAATACTTTAAATTGGTTTGATATTTATAAGGTGATTGTTTGGTTTTAACGATAAGTTCAAGTTGAAATAATTATCAGCCATCTTGTAAAGGTTAAGTATCATTCAAATATTTAAAAATTATAAGTCGGCACACATTTTTATGTCACTGTTAATTAGAAATATATTAAAAATTGTTTAACTAAACTCTCCTAATTAAAAAAATACATAGTGAAGAGTTTTAACTATAAAGGAGCTTCAAGTAAACACAAAAAGTTCTAGAGGATAAATTTAAATAGGGTAAATGGCGGGGGGGGGGGGGGGGGTGAATAGTTCTTCAAACTGGATGTTTTTTATTTTCAAAGTCAATTTTTCATTGAAATTTAAAAAAAAATTGTAATTGTTAAATAAAAATGTTAACTTTTGTTTAAATGTGAGATAAAATATGTAATAAATTGGAATTATTGAATTTTTTGTTTAAAAATAGGATTATTAACAAGTTGTTTAGCCAAATTAGTAACTTGAATATAATAAAATAAATAACAATCATCAGCTGTTAAAAACTCAGAAAATTTGACTATTAAGGGATTGTTTTTGTAACAGTCTTTCTAAAAATCAGTTGTAATCCGCTATTTTGAAAAATCGACTTTTTATTAATTAATATCTTCGAAAAAAAAGATCTGCTTCTATAACTTGTCGTTTAATTTAGTACAGAAATTTATGCTGTATTTACGTTATTTTCAATTTGATCCACGTTTTTTTTAATTTCATTTAAAACATCTAATGATTCGAGCAAATGACATCCATTTTGTTACAAATTACAGCTATGTTACTTAATTATATTAACGTATAAACAGTGTTAAATATATTGTAGTTAATTCTTGTCAAAGCTTCGAAATTCATATGTTTGTAGAATATTGCACTTTTTTTAAGATTGCTAAATTTTTTCGAATTTATTTTCTATTTTTTAGAATTAATAATTCGATTACCCATTTTACCCTATTCATCGGATAAAGAGCTAAATAGAAAGAGCTGAAGTAGATTCTTTCTAAATTTTTAATTTGAATTTAATGAAAGGTTTCCCTTCTATACAAAACCCAGGAATATTGGTAAATAATTCGATTTTTCTATTTTATATATAGAAGTTTTCATGCATCAAACTATCAATTTTTTTTTGTAAACTCAAAAGATATATATACTTTTCAACTTGATTTAATTCCCAAAGAAATTTAATTTTTTGATGAAATATACTCCATGAAAAGAAGTAAATTTGTATATAAAAGAAGGAGACCACATCATAAGTTAAACAAGGCGTAATTTATATTTAATTTCAAAATATCAGTTTTTATCTATTTACCCATTTTTTCCTATACGAATAATAACCATTTAGAATACATACAAATGTAATACAATATTTTTTTTTAACTTAGATTTAATTGAAAGTAAATTTAATTAAAAGTCTAAAGATGTATAGATTTATCCACGAAAACTATCACAAAAACTGAAAACTACAAAATATTTTGAAATTCCGATAAAACATACTTTAGTTTAATTTTTAGCAAATTTAATTAATTTGCGTATAACTATGTAAAAAAATTGCCGAGGGAATAATTTTTATAGCATAAAGTTGATTGCATACAAAAATAACACAAGAGAAAATAAACTCAAGTTAAGCACTACAAAAGTTGTACAAAAAAGTACGGGTGAGGCTGTTCAGGAACACGGCCAAAATGGTTTTCTGTAAAACATTTCAATAGATTAAAGATACAGGAACGATTGTCTACAGAACCCTCGCCTACAGAAGGAATATGATATATAACTTATCAAACCTTTTCACCTATCCATGTATCGTACTTTGCTTTATTTCAAGATGTTATCCGCATCGTTGCCTAATTTCCTATCATTTGAGAATTTTTTTTTGTCATGGAATTATAGTGTAGGAATGAATCTTCCATAACAGCAACGTAGTGTTTCTATCCTGATACACCATGTAGCAGATTTAATAACTTTTCACGTGAAAATGTGTTTGGAACTTCTTTACCAAAAACTCCTATAGTAATATAATGATGTACTTGACAACATTATTGTAAACATCCTTCAAACATGCGTCTTGAAACGAAATTTTCGTAAATTGAAAATTATACATTTTCCGTCAATTGAAATACCCAAAAGCAACTATTCAGAGCAAAATGGCTCCGAGGGAAGATGCAATTTCCTTAAAAATCCACCCGTGTCTAACGACCTCGGAATCGGAATGTTAACAAGCACCATAAAATATTCCATTCCTGTTAGATCAGGGCGACGTAATGTATTCACGATGTTGCCAAATGAGCAGTCATAATAAAAATGATACTCCACTCGCACGCAGACGACATTTCTCCGAACTTTATTCCGCTCCATTGAAAAAGAATAAAGTTCGAAATAAAACTACTGGAATATTTCTTCGATCGCTAAAAATAGAAAAATAAATCTAGTCTTGTATTATGCTAATTGATGCACGAAAAATTGACATCGACATTTAAGATACAGTTAATCGTTTTCCGATATCTAGTTCCTTTCAATTTTTTTGTTGTTCTATTTTGGAAGTCTTTATTTTTTTTTTGTTCTGAATCGTTTGTCTGAATACTATTGGTGGATATGTTTTTTTCCCCTTCGTTCGCGTAATGCTTTCTGTGACGCATAATGACAAGACAAGTTAATGCGTTGGGATGCAATTTTTTTTTGTTATTGTCAGTTGCCTTTCTTCTTTTGGTTTTTAGTAAATAATGTGGTAGTTTATGGAATTTGGAGATGGTTCTTTTGACACGCGATGGAAAGTATTCGGTAACATCTGTTAAGTTTCATCCAGTAGAATTTTATTAGTTGAGGTTATCAAATAATATATACAGTTAGGCGCACAGTGAAAAAAAATATTTTAGAGTTAGACTTGCATTGGATATTTTAACTAGCAGTTCTGGGAACAGTAGATTTGGTGATCTATAAAAAACCAAACAAGCAGAATTTTATATGAAAATAAACCACTAAAATGGCCACCATATTGAAACGGAATAAAAAACCATACATTAATGCCAAATTTTAAGAACAAATTTGCACACAAACAGACGAAATGCCGAACGGTTAAGTTAAAACAGAATCTAGGCAACTTTGTCAATAGTTTTGCATTCTTCATACGGAAGGAATTTTAA